>CM076574.1:1349025435-1349526436 GCA_034641835.2 Pinus albicaulis | reverse complement strand
GACACCACATTGTACTTTCATGCTTCTATCTTATAGAATGTTTGTAGTAGCAAACAAGTGGCTAGGAGAGCACTTGCTATTACTTGTTTCAATCCAAGCAAAGGATGCACTGCGCTGGTTCCATGTGTGGGACCTTGATCCACCTCCTGGTTGTTATATGACAACTTGTTTCCATTGGTTTTTTCTTCCATGTATTGATGATATTTTTATGTTCAATGTGAGCTTTGTTTGGAGAGTGGGATATGAGTTGGATATGTCCATTGGGAGTATGATTATCCCTACTTTACATGTTGTATGTTTTAGGAGAAGCAATAGGCAAACCATGATTGCCACATCACACCTCTTTTCTTCATGTGGGAGGAGGCACTTCATGGCTGAATTGTTTAATGGGGTAACTTGGGCCATTCTTGGAGGCCATGTCATTTCAGCCCAAAATAAGAAACAACCCCATACTTACCATAAATGGAGAGAGAAACAACTTGAATGGAAAAATCTAATCTCTCCATGCGGCCCCAACACATTGCATACACCGAGGGTTCAGGATTCTTTTGATGAGCTACCTAAAATGGCTCATTTCATTTGGATGATAGCATGGTAGCCTATCATTGGTCATGAGATCCCCTATGCTTGTCATAACTCCTATATTAGGGGGCCATTGGACAACAAGAAGTTTTCCACTTACACCTTCCACATTTTCATGATGTAAGCCATTTGGATTTGCATGCTTGGGAGGGACATTGGAGGACAGATTTATTGCAGATTGTTTTGAGCAGTGGTGGGAACTATTGATGAGGAGGACACAAGAGGAGGAGGGGAGGAATTTTTCTCTCCTTATGCAGTTTCTTAAGGACAAGTAACATTTTGGAGGGGAGGACTGTAATATTCCAAAATTTTAGCCTTCATCTAAATGGAATATTATAGTTGGTTTTATCACTAGGTAGGTGAATAAATGGGTAGGGAGGCCCATTAACCTCTTAATAACACTCCTAATGTGAAAGGAGGAAGAATAAGAAGCTGGATTGAGCACCTTTGGGTGTGGACAGGGATTGGATCATGTTGATTCAATCAAATTTGACCAATTGAATAGTGTTGTCTAGATACATTGAATCTCCTTGATGTACAGTGCAGTTTTAGTGGAGGACAACTTACATGAGCTTAGAGGCTAATATGAATGGAACCCAATGTGAAGAGGTTCACTTGCTATATATGGAGAGGATGGGAGCCTTTGTGAGGTATGCTTTTGATATTATCATTTGATATTGGTCTGTTTAGACTTGGCTTCCTCTTGCTATTTAGCAGGGTTGTAGTGTTGTTTACCACCGGGTGTTCCCGAGGGGGAATCCCACCTATTCCCTTGAGAGGCCTCTTAGGAGAGCTTTTTACTGTATTGCTCCACATACAGGCTTAACGCTAAGCACCAGTCTCCAGCCTCAGTGTTATTTCTGTAGCAGAATAGTGCTATGTTGCAGGGTGTTGCAGTGGAGCTTTGATAACACCACTTCCGGGTCTGTTTCTCAGTAGAGGGAGCCTTCCTTCTCTTGAGAGACTAGTTAGGAAGAATTATAGGCTCATTTCACATCTTGGTAGTTGGCCAAACTATTCCTCATCTCCTACAGCATAGTCCCTTGCAAGAACTGCGTCATTTTGCATAGAGCTGCAGCAGCAGGGTTTAAGCCCTTGTTTTTTAGCTAGTTTCCTTGGGAAAGGGCCAACCCTTCTCCCGGAAAGCTGGAGGAAGGGATCCTCATCCCTCTATTGTATTATTCAGCTTCATCTATCTAATGTTGCAATGAGACTGCGTTATTTCAAATCTGGATATTCAGATCTTCTCTTTTTGTACTTGTGCTCTCAAGAAACCCTTGCCGGGTTATTTCTATAATACATTAAGGAGGCCAAATCTCTATTTTCTTAGCATATTGTTCAATTAAACTCCAGATCTATGACTCCCTATTATAATGTTGCAAAAACCCTCACATAATAACGTTATCATATGCTTTGGAAATTCTTCATAGCTTAAGTCATGGGGTTTGGGTGTTTTTAAGCTGATTTCAGGTCGGGAGATCTGTTTAACTTATCAAAAGAGATTTTTTTTCTGAAACTCTCTTGCATTTGAGGGCCTTAATACACATGCTAAGGGATCCAACCGTTATTTTCCCTTGTTATAACTTAATCTACTGGAAATAACATTTTTGGGGCCAATATTGCTACTTTTCCCCACTTGGAGACAATGTATGAAGACATAGTTTTGCTGTTGTAATTATAATATGATGGCTATAAGTTCCATACACTTTTTATGAGTTTATTTCTTGCTGTAACTACAATTTTGGAATATTATAAGATATTCCCAATGTTGTTGATTTTTCCTATTTTGGGATATTACACTAATTCATCCATATTTCCTCAAAATAAAAAGAAGGAAATGGAAAACCTATAATATTAAGTGAAGTAGAAAATATTTAAAGTTAGGAAGGAACAAATATTTTAGGAATATAAAGGTTAATATTTTGACTTTAATTTCTCTAAACTCGAGATACCATGTTTATTAGAACATTTGCACTTTTCTAGAACACTAATTCATTCATGGCTCAATTTGTGGGGTTAATATTCAAATTGGTCTTTGGAGTCAACATTATAGTTTTTGAGATATGTTAAAAGCACAAGGGAATGCAAGAGGAATCGTGAAATCAATAAATAAGAGGAACTCCCTCAATCTTATCATTTTAGGGGAGCACTTAATGCCTTAACAACATCTACAACAAGGGAATCGTTAGGCATCATTAACACTAGGATTTTAAACTAATTATGACTTGATATCAAGCTCATTAAGTCAATATGCTTCCATGATTTTTTACTTTCTAGTTATTCCATGTTTTATAAAATACTATGTCTAAATTGATACATAACTTATCGGTTTTAAGTAAGATTATTTTTTATATGGAAAAGTAATTAATGATTACATTTGTAACACCCTCTCATTTGGTTTCCTTACTGAAAGGCCATAGAGGGTAATGGATGTAACCTTTTTTGGTATAATATTAATATATATACTATCTTACAAGAAATAAAATAAAACAACCTTGATAAAAAAAGAACATAAATCCCAACCTAAGGTACCCCACCACTAAGAGATTATTACATCAAAATTCAAGATGAAACTTTTGGAAAAGGTTAAATTATCATCATATGTTGTACCCCAATTTTTAACTCAATTTTAGGAAATAACATATCAATGAGGTTATTAACATGATGAAACATTTTCCCTTGGGTAATTTTTAACAAAACTGTAACTTCATAAATTTAAATCACTTAGGAAAATCTTTCTGATACATGGGTGATACGAACATATCAAAGCTATATAAAATAAGACATAAAGAGATGCTAACAACATCCTAGTGACACCAACATCATACATGTACACACCAATTCACTAATAAACACCAACAACATATCAAACATCTTCCTCCTAACACCATCATCTAATCCCTTAGGGAACTAGAACCACCATCCATATCCAAGATAAGCATATATACCAAACTATGCTATAATGAGATAGTTAAACTCCGAAGCCAACCAAAATTGCAACCGAGGATGATCAACAAGGCAAGTACATGTGAGAATACCCCCAAATAGCAAGTACAATTATTTGACCAAGGAGTTGTGGGTCCTCAAAGACAAATACATCTAAGAAATCAACAAAACATCTGCAATCATTATGATTGAAATCACAAAGTGAAACCAAGTAGAATATGAGGTGTAACAAAGAGAATGGCTAGTCTCTTTATATATAAAATGTCGAACAAGGTCACCCCTTAAGGTCATTCTTTTTCGACATTTTTCTCTTCCTTGAATATTCACAAAATTATTCTTTCATTTGATTATATTGTTCGAAAAGATAAATTGAACAATTCCTTGTTAAATTATTATCAAGAGACTTTATTTTAACATATTTTAATAACTCTTTTATTAAAAAATTTAATATAATATACTAACATATATTGATTATATATATTAAAAAAAATTGTATTATATTATTAACTAAATTTAAATATGAATATTATTATTTAATTTTTTTTTAATATATTTCTAAATCTAATGTTTCATTAAGCTAATCGTACACTCCCTCATATAATAAAGTCTATAGAGTTAAAAAATAAATATTGATCTCTATTCCATATTTAAAACTTTGAAAAAAAAAATCTATTCTAAAATTAAATCCAATCGAATCAATTCCATCCACTTACTACCCAGCTTAACTTTTCATAAAAATGTATATTTTCGAAAAGTATCATTACCTCCGCCGAGGTTAGATATAATGCATATGGGATGTATTCTTTAACCAAACCAAACTATATAAAAAATTGCTACCCGCTCTAAAGCTTTACAGCTCTCTGTTTGCTTGATTTTACTTCCGTAATCACGGTGCCCTTTTGCTTTATTTTTCTTCCACAATAATTTTGTCTATTGGAAGGACCTTTAAAAAAGTTCGAAAATTGAAGTTAAATGCCTTGACATGTTAAGTTACTAAATTTTTCCACAACGCCACCCAGATTCTGCGTCATGACACGCCGACATCTTTGGGTAGAATTCTGTCATGAATCCAGTCCACATGGGCCATTTCCTCCCCTTCACATAGAAAAATAATTCGTGCACTTATTTTTCCAGCATGGTTTCCATTAACATCCTATTTTTTTATGTTATCAAATAACAGTGTATGGGCGTCTATCAAGATTTGGTTACTCTTCTTTTGGAAGGGGTAGATACACAAAGAATTCCTGATGTGTGAACATCTTAAGATTTAGCAAGCTCCAAAATTCCATAAAAGAATTTCGAGTGAGGGTGCAAGCTCAGGAAACTTTTGTGATGTTAATGTAATATTAAGAATATAATGCTCGGTTCATACTATCCAAAATATATTTATGATATAAATAAAAAAAATGTTCACATCGATCGTTCGAGTGCCATTAAATCTCGCATCATAGTTTTTCAGATATTTGGCTGGATGGCCTGATTAAGAATAGTCGATAGAAATTACACCAGGAGTTAATAAAGAATACTTATTTCAATAAAAAATAACCCTACAACAAAGAATCTCCTATGAATATGGCGGCCATCCACTCCGTGAAACCAGGAGTGGAATCATAGAAAAGAGTACGAGACAGAGAAATAATGATCTCATCTAATCCGAGGAGAAAGACACAGGATGCAGATTAAAGGAGGAAGGCCGCTCCTCCAAGCAAGGCGGTTCCAAATATAGCCATCTTCTCCATGCTGCGGATAGAGATAACCCCACTACTGGTGCTTGGTGGCAAAGCGATGGCTGGGCCTTCAGCTGAGGGGCCAGATGCCGGAGTTTGAGCTGCGGGAGAGGTGGCTGAGGTTGGTGTTGTGGCAATTTTAGAAGGAGCAGAAGCTGGAGTTGGCGCTGGAGTGGATTGAACTGGCGACGCCTTAGGCGTTGCAGCCTTGGGCGACGGTGCTGGTGCTGGTGCAGGAGAGGCTGAATTCATCAATCCTAAAACAAAAACGAAGCAGATAATTACACTAAATCTGCCCATCTTGTCTGCCGCTGGTGGTTATTGGAGAAAGATTCTATAAATTTCTGTAGTAACAGAAGCTCTATAGATCTGTTTCTGTAAAATTGAAAGCAAGAGGCTGCCCAAGAAGAGAAAACACAACTCAAGAGATCAGGCAGGGCGTATCAAAGCAAGGGTTTGGTATAATATATAGGTAGTGCCAAAACCAAAGCGAGGATTCCCTTCAATTACTCCACCATTCGATGTAGGCCACGTCTAGCCGATTTTGACCTGTCCGCGTCCCCACCTAACAGCCTATCGTTGATGAACAGACTTTCTCGGGTTGGAGGAGTTGGATTGCCGCCGACTATTTAATCCAAACGTACACGTGTATCTCGGTGGTGGATCTTTTGGCTTTCGTTCATCCCGTTGTTCACCAGCAAAGTAAAGATGGGTGTGTGTATATGAATTCTCATGGAATTTGGACAGCGATGCCGTCAAACTATCCGTTGGACGAATACGCGTCGTTCGATAAAGCCGCGGCCTTCCAGACGTTGCCCGTAGTTTGAGTAAACTCTGAGGTAATATTATCTGTGGATTAACATTAACGGTTAATTTCGTTTCGTTGGGTAAAATTAATGAAAATACGATTCAAATTTTATTGAGTATATGGAGTTATTATGGTTGATTATGGATCTCGTCTAGATCAATTTAAATAGGAAGTGATATTGATTAGAGCATGGTTGATTATGGATCTCTTCTAAATTAATTCAAAGAATTACTTATTCACTTTAAATAAAAATAATTAATATTGATTAGGGTAAATTCTGGTATATTTGAATATACTTTTTTTACCGCCACAAAAGTTGATCCTAGATCTCTCCTAAATTAATTCAAAGAATTACCGATTCACTGTGAGTAAAAACTAAATTACAAGGTTGGTAATATTGGTTAAAGCGCGTTGAGACTTTTTCAAAAGCGGAAGGCAGCTGGTCATATGATTTTGGGAGACTTTTTCAAAAGCAAAAGGCTGCTGGTCATATGATTTTAGAAGCATCCAACGGTAACAATAAAGGACCCGGTAAACGGCTATCTCCGGACAAATTAAAGGAAAATTAGAGAGTTTCACCAGTTAAGAATACTGACTTGGTAAGCCGCTGTGTAGAGACTAATTATATAGGCATTAAATGGTTTATTTAGAGTCCAACCAACGACCTCGAATATTTATATTTACATGTGCTGGGACTCATTTTCGTGATTTGGGGATGTTATTGCATGTGCAAAATCGCATGATTTCATTTGACATGACCATCTTTCAACATCATGCTATTTCAACATATCTCAATATTTTATTTAATCATAGAAATTTGTGATTTATTAAAGGTATCTCAACTAATTCCAAGATCACATCTTAACACTTAAAATCATTCAAATTTAAAACTTATAAAAAATACCAAGTACATGTATTAATATATTAGTATTTGTATCAAAATGGTGCAAAGACACGCTACTAAAAGTGTAAATGAATGCAGAATATCACAGAGGTAGTGCTCCACGAAACAAGGGTGTCGACATGGAAGGCACTAGGAAGGGGGAGTCGATAGGAGGGGGAATGGAATGGAATTGCTAAAGTAAAGAGTTGTGTGTGGGTCATGGTTGTGCTATCAAAATATGGCAAGTTGTTGGTGCTATCAAATGCTTCATAGAAGCACTGATGAGATAGAGATAGGAAAAAACTAATAGGGAAGATAGTGAATCACACAAGTAAGTAAAGGCTTAGCCTATCATATTCATTTTCTATAATAATGCTTCGCTTAATCCACGAGCTCATGAAGTCACAAGTCTTCAACAACTCTTCATCTAAAAGAGATGTATGCATGTCATAGCATTGCAAGCTATAGAATAGTTTGTCATTACATTCACATTGATGTGTTTTTGCCACATCCAAATTTCCGCAAAAATATACATGGTAGATTTTACAATTGAAAGAGTTGCATCTTGTGTCAACAAATGAAATGCAATATTAAAAAAGGAAAAAACAAGCGAGTATTGAACTTTCTTAAATTTCCAAGATACTTTACAATTACAACATATACTTTAAGTCCAAAATTTTCATCACAAATTGTTTCAAATGTACCTTCGTAATAATAATTCCATAAACGGCTTCAAGCATGTATGGATCTTGACAATTAAAAAAAAATTATCCACTTTCATAATAAGGATGCCTTAAAAGTTTTAAAGTGGTTACGCACATTGATTAATAACATAAAACAAACAACTACTCATAATATATAGACAATATACAAAGAAGCTTTAAGAAAAAGGTAATGCAATCAAAGAGTTGAGAAAACAACTTCTCACCTGGTATATACAAAGAAATACATCCTTAGCTTTTTCTTTTACTTTCATGTTGACCTTCACAGTGAGTCTACAAGATATCACTAATGGGAATGAACTCATTTATGCAT
Organism: Pinus albicaulis; assembly: GCA_034641835.2. Lineage (NCBI taxonomy): Eukaryota > Viridiplantae > Streptophyta > Pinopsida > Pinales > Pinaceae > Pinus > Pinus albicaulis. The sequence continues at coordinate 1,349,518,455 of CM076574.1, read as the reverse complement.
TTCAACTAGACCTACAATGAAAGCCATTTTCCTATTCATAGGGACCTTGAAGCTTAGATCTCGATGATACATGTACTATTTGTAGGTTTAAAAAAATAAAGATATGCATCTTTTATCCATGCCTCCAAAATTTGAAAATCAAAGTCAAGCTAAATATTATTATTGTAAAAGAAAAATATTATTGCAAACAAAATTCCCCAAGGAGAGTTGCCCCAAATCTCCATCCATCAACTTCAAGGAATGGAATAAATCTCCACTTCCACCCCCAAGATAAATAAATTTCTTTTTATCAACAGATTCCCCTGATTCCTCTTCCAAATACCTCGACATCATCTCATCTATTAAAGTGCTCCGTGCAATATAGAAAACCATCAATATGCAATATTTCACTAACAATTATTTATACTTAGAGAAGAAAAGTGAGATGAATTCCACAGTCAGAAAAGGGATGGAATGATTCATCAACTCTTTGGGTGTTTGTGTATTCATTGGACACATTGGCCATTGGGTACAGACAATAGAAGCATAATTACATTTAAACCCTGATCCAAATTCTTATTTGAGATTCAGACAAATCTCCTAAAGAATAAATATCATAACTCTATATGTGCAGATGAGACATGTAAATTATAAGTTATAGGTTCAAATATACATATCAGATTCTATTGAAGTTTCAAATTTATAACCTCTACAAAGAAAGGAATGATAAATCATGCTCTCATGAACAATCAAATTATTCCATCATCCAAGATAAGTTATGCCTTTATTTCCCTATAGATTCCATGATAGAAAAAATTCCAAATTCATCTGAGTTTTAAGTTGCAATGAACGTCGATATAAATTCTAGCAAAGAAAACAAGTTGATCTACATATTCAAACAATTTTTTAATAGATGAAGCATTTACCACCTTGAGAGGTGAGCCAAGATTTTTAAGATTTAATATCTAACTCTGTCATTCAAAAGCATACATCATACCATGAATAATAATCACATAGCTCTAAACCCATTGAAGCCAAGTCTCAATTCAATTTTTTCAGTGAATAAGAATGGAATTTACTGTAATAATTTTCTCATTCGAAGCCAGCAAAAAAAATTTCTCATTAAAATTCATAGAGTAGAATTCGATGCTCAAACCATTACTAAAAACCAATACGAAAGTTTAGCTAAGGTCCTCCCAATCTATTTTCAAACCAATGACCTGATTCAATCATGAACAACCATGACAAGCCACTCTTAGCAAGGACTCGTCCAAGAGATAACATTCAAATATCATAAATGAAACATAAAGATGCAATCTTTGTGGCATTCATTGATTTTAAAAATATATTGTGGTGCGACCTGCCAATAAGATCACATATGATTTACTTATTTCAACATTTTCCCTCAATAAAATATGTTTATAATAACAAATTTCAAAATCTTCAAATAAGAATTTTTTGGTAAAGTAACATCATTTAACAATTGGATCATGAGACTCCAATTCAATACTAGTACCAATGTAGTACTGGTACTAAAAAAGATACTGATGAAGTTATCTAACATCATATTCTTAGTTTTGGATTTCATTAAAAATGGTTACATTTTCTTATGAAAAATAATTAAGTATAGATTGCAGATGTTAACATCAAATCTAAACTTATTCATATTTATGGGATATCAATATACTTTTGAGTCAACAAAAATTATAAAATGAAAAGAACAATCATTACAACAAAATCTATGCATTGTGATAAAAAAATAATCATTAATTACACCAATAAGAGAATCGTCTTGAAAGATAAAACCTAAGTTTAGAAAAATGTAAGTTTAGGAAGTACAAGCCTTTTATCATATATTTGGGACAAATCCCTCTTTATAAAAAATGCAAATTATGTAACATTTCTCTATATAGAGGATTATACATTGTAATTGAATAGTGTATCTCTGATCATAATGGTGTAGGATATGTCTTATTGTTTAAGAAATGTAATTGTGCTATATGTGTAGTTGAGAATGTAAGATACTCTCACTTAATGATCACGAATTTTATAGACCATCAGGTGTAGATTATTTTACAAAACATGTTACCTAAGAACTATGACTTTCTTTTCAAACCCCAACTTACCTGTGTCAACATTCGGGGCATACATGGTGCACCTAAAACTCCTAGTGATAGTGGATGGAACCAGCCTCATGTCAATGTGAATACAAGAGTTTCCTAGTTAGGGATTAAATAAAAAAAAATCACAATTTTGAGTTCATATATAAGACTATTTTCGTTTCTTTGTGCCACTAAACAGTTGGGAGTTTCAATTATACAATGCAGTTCACGAAAACCCAAAACAATGACCATAGAAGGAAGAAAAACGTGCAAATGGGGGAGCCAACCATGATCAGGATTCTCAAGGAACTCCAAAAATAACAATTTTTTCACTCGAATTCAGAGCTAATATATCTTAATAGCAAGTATTCAATCAAGTCCCACTCATGGTGGGAATAACTATTATTGATATCGTTGACTTGTTGAAAAGGTAAAATAAAATTGAATTTTGATGGTGGAGTGAAAGGTAACCATGATTATTGGAGCTGGAGGAGTTCTCAGATAACATAGAAAGGAAATCTTAGAAATTCTATAAAATCAAAGACAATGTTTTGAAAGCAAGATTCCTAACCGTGCTTTGCTCAAATACTCTATATTAGTTTTTTTTGTTTTAAAGAAAACACTTTCATATTGGGGTTTGATATAAAATATCATCAATGTCCTCTCCATGGCATTTTTTTCAACATTTTCAAGGGATCCATGAAGGATTTGTATCATTATCTGGTTAAATCAGCCCTGAAGCATACTAAACACATGAGTTACTTTGGACATTTCATGTGAGGTTCTAAGGGTCAATGTTAATTAATACGATATTGGATGAGCCCTAAAGCATACTGAACACATGAGTTACTATGTACATTTCATATGAGGTTCTAAGGGTCAAGGTTAATGACTGTGATATTGTACATTAGGGCGAAACTATGAACGATTCCTGATAGTACACCATGAAACCCATTTGTCCAATGTTGATTTTCAAATTGACTTCAACAACACCAGAAATGGATAAAAGTGGACTCACAAAGACCAAAATTAGATCCTTTTCCAGTACATCGAAACAATCCCAAATTATGTCAAACAAAAACTCAATGCTTAATATATAAAGATATTTCCAATAGGTATATGTCAATACGAAAGAAGGAACAACCTTGGTAGTAGTGAAGATCTCCTGTGACTTTTGGGTGGTGTATTTCTTCTTTTCCACTACAACAACGACCATTTTGACCACTCTCCCACATTTATCAATATGAAATGGGCGTTGCGAGAATAGGATTTGCAGTCCAATCTATGTGTTAGTGGGTGTTTTCCTTAACAACCCAAACCATTTTCCATCTAAACAAGATGTGTCAGGAACGACTGTAGCTGCAATGTTGTAATTCCCTGCTGAATTGGATTGGATTTCCTCTCCCTCCCTTGGTGATAATCCTTACCACCAACTTCAATATAGATGCAAAAATATTATCTTCTAACCATAGCATTTTAAATTTGTAGTGCTTTTCGGTCATGACCGTAGAAATTTTTAAAATTTAATGCATGGTGAATAGACTAGTAAAAATGTTACATGGTTTTTTCTTAATTTCAATGAAGTATTTACTATTTATGGAGGTTCACCTCTACCATCTTCTTGTCTTAAGTTTAGTCAAGTGAATAAAAAAAAAAATTCTAGTTAAAAAGACATAAATATGGAATTTTGTTTCCTTACCATTACATTTGATGTCAAAGAAGTCCATATTATTAACTTACAGCGTAAAACAGGTAAAAGTTCCTGGTTTTGTGTGATTTAAATAATTGTTTGGAATAATTTAGGCCAAAGTTCCTAGTTTTGTGAAATTTAAATAATTGTGTGGAACAATTTAGGCTTAAATTGTGGCATTCCATGGAATTTGAAGTGAAAAAAATGCATAGCACTTCATTCAATTTTAAATGAGCCTAGACTCTCAATATTTCAGTCAAAAGTAGGTCAGAGAGGAGGATTTATATTTAATCTCTGATTAGTGGGGAAGTTAGCTTCCAAGTGTTTCAGGGCTTTATGACTGCTCACATACAAATTGATGGGTAGGAAATACAAATTCATGGGCATGAAAAATTGTAGAATTGGAGTAAGTATGATACAAAATTGTGGAATTATCAAATGAAGTATCAAGTGTTACAATATTTAGGTGTATGAGTTTTGAGGTAGAAGTTTGTCATTTACGGATGCTATATTAGGTTTAAGTTATATTTCCTACTATATTTTGTGTTGTTAATAAATTTAATGCAAGTCAAATTACTAACCCTTACAGATTTAGCCTAAGCGATGGGACTCACCCATTTGGTTGGAATTTTAAGGGAAATCCCCAACTATCAAATTCCTTGTAGCCATTGTCGAATGGAGAACACCTAGCTTTGGAAAGCCAAACACCTCTTTACTGTGGTTTCTCAAATAATTCTAACACCATGTTAACTAAAAAAACTAACATTACCACAGTTCAAAACCCTTCAAATAGGTGCTCTAATTTGACATAACCTGAAATACATATTTCTACTCCTTTAGACATACTTTTCATGAAACAATTTTGGTGAAGGTTCAAGAGTACAACAAAAAACAAATGAGTTGCTAATTTCATTAGAAATAGTTATTCATAATAAAAATTGGGATAAACCCACTTGTGAGAAATCTTTTAAAACAACATGTGCCTTATATTTAGAAATGGAACTCATATCGCTGGGATTTGATTCAATAAATTTAGCTTCCTTTTGGATAATTTTTAGAACTCGTATCTTCCTCATTTAATTTAAGAAATTCGACTTCCTTGTGGAGAGTTTTCTGGCCGATATTCATAATGGAAATCAATTGCACACTATGGGATCCATCATACTTGTAAAACTCACAATATAAATATTTGCATATGCCCAAAAGTATTAACGATACATCACCTGATTTATTGTAACTTAATAAGAAATATAAAAAAGAAACATGGAAATGCAAACCCAAATCAAGTAATATTACTGAAATAAAAACAAACAAGCTTATCATTCACACTAGACAAACGTTATGATGAACAATTCCCAACATTAAGCTCACTAAACATACCATGGGATCAACCTAGATAGTATTTTTTTTATATAAATACCTTAAATGGCCCTTCCACTACAAAATAACATATGACTTCTTGAAATATAAGAGATCAACATGGAAAATAAAACCCAAATCAAGGACTATTACTTCATAAACAACAAACAAGCTTAGCATGTACACCAAAACAAGGTTATGACGGAAAAATAATGAAATTTCATTGCCTGTAATCAAGGTCCCAACATCAAGCACACTAACCATACCATGGGATCAAACCAGATAGTATTTTTTTTATAAATCTAGATATCTTAGGTATCCCTTCCAGTGGAAAAGAATAGATGAATTCTTGCATCTATTTAGGTTATGTTCACAATTTTAAATCAAACATCAATAGATCTATTCTAATTTCTAACAAGACAATAAATTTAAATCTTAAACACTCCTTAGCAATATAGACCTTCTACCATAGTAACACTCCTTTTATCCAATTTCACTAAGCCCTCCAACCATTCCTCATCTCCTTGGTGATTAACTATGGAAATAAATACCATATGAAATAACCTTAAAACAACTAGTATAAGGGCCTTGGGATAACACAATTTTCCTCTTCAAAATGTAGCCTCATGGGGATAAGAAATTCTTAACCTATGAAACAAATAACACTATTAAATCTTATCATTTCTATTCGTTCATATTTCCTCAAAATAAAAAAGAGGAAATGGAAAACCTAGAATCTTTAGTAAAGTAGAAAATATGTAAAGTTACAAAGGAACAAATTTTTTTGGAATATAAAGGTTAATATTTTTACTTTAATTTCTCTACAACTCGAGATACCAAGTTATTTAGAACATTTGATCTTTTCTAGAACACTAATTCCTTCATGACTCAATTTGTGGATTTAATCTTCAAATTGGTCTTTGGAGTCAACATTATAGTTTTTGAGATACATTAAAGGACAAGGGAATGCAAGAGGAATCATGAACTCAATAAATAAGAGGAAATCCCTCAATTTTATTATTTTATGGGAGCACCTAATGCCTTAACAAAATCTGCAACAAGAGATTTGTTAGGCATCATTAGCAGTAGGATTTGCAGACTAATTGACTTGATATCAAACTCATTAAATCAATATGCTACCACGATTTTTTACTTTCTACTTATTCCATGTTTTATAAAATACTTTGTCTAAGTTGATACATAACTTATCGATTTTAACTAAGATCATTTTTTTATATGGAAAAGTAATTAATTATTACAATTTTAACACCCTCTAATTTGGTTGCCTTATTGATAGGCCATAGGCGGTAATGGATGTAACCTTTTTTTGTATATTATTATTAGATACTATCTTACAAGAAAGAAAATAAAAACCACCTTGATAAAATAATAACATAAATCCCAACCTAAGGTACACCGCCACTAGGAGATTATTACATTGAAACTCGAGATAAAACCTTTGGAAAAGATTAGATTATTATCATATGTTGTACCCTAATTTTTAACTCAAATTTAGGAAATAACATATCGATGAGGTTATTAACATGAGGAAACATTTTCCCTTGGATAATTTTTAACAATATTGTAGCTTCATAAAGTTAAATCACATAGGAAAATATTTCCAAGGAGACATGGATGATACGAACAAAGCAAAGCTATAGAAAAAGAGACATAAAGAGATGCTAACAACATCCTAGTGACACCAAAATCATACATCTACACAACAATTCACTAAGAAACATCAATAACATAATCAAACATCTTCCTCCTAACACCACCATCTAATCCCTTAGGGAACTAGAACCACCATACATATCAAAGATAAGCATATATACCAGACTATGTTATAATGAGATAGTTAATCTCCAAATCCAACCAAAATTGCAACCAAGGGTGATCAACGAGGAAAGTACATGTGAGAATACGCCCAAATACCAAGAAAAATTATTTGACCAAGTTGGAATTTAATTCCAACTACTTCACACAGATGCAGGACGACAAGTTTAATTGCTTATGGAAATTTGAAGGATGGACGGCAGCAACAACAAATCTTCAAGTCTGATCTTCACGCAACCATAGTCTCCTCCTCCTTAACCATTCACCCACCAACAATGAATTATGCACCAACCACATTTAATCTGAATTGAGCACGCAGCCAACAACATTTTGGCGGTAGAAGGTATGAAGAGCAAAAGGGAAAGTTAACCCACCGGAGGAGGTGACGTCACCTTCCTCTAGCCCAATCAGATGAACTCCGTGGGGTAAAGAAACTGGTGAAAAGGTTTTCCAAGAACTCCCTAAAATATGGAGTGAACAAAGTTTTTATGTTTTCATTTAATTTTTATATCTGCCACATTATGTTTTATTTTTACTTTTGGTTAATTTTTATTTACCGTGGTACATTTGTTTTAAACTTTGGTTATATATATTTTGATATATATGTAATGTAATATGCCGTGTGTGAAACATAGTGGACTGTGTATTGTATTTTGAAAGCTCGAAGGAAGAAAACAAGAAAAAGATAGAGGCAAAGAATATGCAGCACTGCGTTTGCAGTAGTCAAGAAGTGAAAATTTTGTGTAATCATGAACTTGAGATTTAGAAGAAGATCTATCATTTTGTAACAACCATTTATGCCTAATGAAATTGTTGTTTTATGTATCTTTGTCTACACCTGCTTGAGTTAAATCTATGTGTTGAGTTGAGGAATTTTATTTCCTTTGTGTGTTAAGGAATTTTTTAGAAATTCCATCATGGTATGAGAGCTAGTCCAGGCTCTTTTCGTTTGATAAAGAAGCTAAAGGAAGAAGGATTTTTGTTGAAGGTTTCTCTAGCAGAGTGAAGGTTTAGCAAAGAAAATTCAGGTATTTATCAAAAATGAAGTTTGTTTTATGTTTTCTTGAAGATTACAGGCTAGAGAACTGCAAAAGGAAGTCTATTAGAGACAGAGTGTATCTCTCAGTAGAGAGAAAGTTTAAAAAAAAAAAAATACAGTCAAGTTTGAAAGCATAGTTCAGTGAGCTAGCTATGGCGGGAGCCAGCACAAGCACGTGTATAGGAAATACTCAACTCCCAGAATTCAATGGGGAAAACTGTGACTATTGGGAAATAATAATGAGAGCTATGTTTGCCTCTCAAGATTTATGGGAGCTAGTTGAAGATGGTTTAGAAGAACCAGCAGATGAACAAGCGTTTAATCCCTTAACATAGGTAGAGAAAGAGATTTGTTAAAATACAATAGGAATAATGACTAAAAAGCCCTCTTCTCTCTCTATCAAGCAGTACATGAAAGTGTATTTCCAAGGATTGCAATAGCAAAGAGGTCCAAGGATGCATGGGATACCCTCCAGACTGCCTACCAAGGTATGGAGAAGGTAAAAACAACAAAGCTTCAATTAATGAGAAGGGATTTTGAAGTTATTTGCATGAAAGAGTCTGATACAATAGACTTATTCTTTACTCTACTAATTGGACTGGTCACCCAAATGAGATCTCATGGAGAGACAGTAGAAGAGAGAAGAATAGTGGAGAAAGTTTTGAGGAGCTTACCCTCAAGGTTTGATGTGATATTCACAACCATTGAAGAGACAAAAGATCTCTCAAAGTTTATTGTTGATGAGCTTCATGCATCATTGACGACACATGAACAAAGATTGAGAAGAATAGCAGACTCATCTTTGGAGCATGCCTTCAAGACCTAAATGTCCTTTCCAAGAGGAAGAGGCCAAGGAAGAGGGAACTACAAAGGAAAAGGAAGAGGGAGAAGCCAAAATAGAGGAGGAAGAAACAGCCCAGCAAATACAAATGGAAGGGGTAGCAATCAAAATCAAAACTAAGGCCAAGGTAGCAGCCAACAAGGTGGAAAAAATCAAGCACATGGACAAAGATATGGGAAATCCCAAGTCCAATGTCATTATTGTAAGAATTATGGCCATTATGCTAATGAATGTAGGAAGAAACATAGTGACATGGGTAATAGACCCAGTGCTAATTTTACTAAAGAAAATATCAGTCAAGAAAAATTATTTTTAGCATGTAATATGGCTAAACAAAAGAATGAAGATATATGGTTTCTAGATTCAGGATATAGCAACCATATGACTGGAAACATTTCTATGTTTTCCATGTTAGATGAAAACGTAAAGTCTCAAGTAACATTGGGGACAGACAGTAAGGTCTTTGTCATGGGAAAAGGCAAATTAAGTGTTTTAACAAAGAAAGGAAATAGAAAAACCATATCAGATGTTTATTATGTGCCTGGTATGAAGTGTAACCTTTTGAGCATTGGACAACTCATTCAAAAGGCTACAATTTTTTCTTTGAAGATGATGTATGCACCATCATGGACAAACCACCAAGCAAGCAATGCATTGCACAAGTGAAGATGACAAGGAACATAATGTTCCCTCTCAAGATGAGAGCAGATTTGAAGAAAGGAGCTGAAATGGTAGCAGTGACACAAGAGACATTCCAAAGAGAAGCAAAGGATGAAAACTAGTTATGGCACTTGAGATTTGGACATCTCAACTTTGGAGGTCTAAATTTGTTGCATAGGAAAGGAATGTTAAAGGGATTACCATTGATTGAGAAACCAGACAGACTTTGTGAAGGCTACAACTTGGGCAAACAACACAGAGAAAGTTTTCCATCAGGAAAGAGCATAAGGGAAAATGCACCCTTAGAAATAGTCCATTTTGATTTGTGTGGACCAATGAAAACATCGTCATTAGCAGGAAACCATTATATGCTGACCTTTATTGATGATTTCACAAGAAAAACATGGTTTATTTTTTGAAATTTAAAAGTGAAATTTTGGAGAAATTATGCCACTTTAAAGCTCTTGTAGAGAATCAAAGTGGGCAGCGTATTAAAGTCTTAAGGACAAACAGAGGAGGAGAATATATCTCAAAATATTTCCCGTGTTTTTGTAGGGAAAATGGGATAAATAAACAATTTAAAGCAAGGTATACACCATAGCAAAATGGAGTTGCTGAAAGTCAAAACCCAACCATCATGGATATGGTAAGAAGTATGCTGAGGGAAAAACATTTGCTAAATGAATATTGGGCTGAAGCTGTACATTGTGCAGCCTATATTTTAAATAGATGCCCAACCAAATCTGTCATGAACAGAGTTCCGGAAGAAGCGTGTAGCGGCATAAAGCAGCATGTCACCCACATGAGAGTATTCGGTTGTGTGGCTTATGCACACATTCCAAATCAGCTAAGGAAGAAGTTGGACAGTAAGGGGGAGAAGTCCATATTTATTAGATACGGTGAAGAATCAAAGGCATACCGACTGTATAACACATCAACCAAGAAATTTTTTATAAGCAGGGATATACAATTCATTGAGGAAGAAGCTTGGGATGGAAGCATTGAGAAAACAGTGAATGTGAAAAGATGTTTGTCTCATGATGATGATGAGGAAGAAATGGCTGAAATACATCCCTCATTAGTAGCACCACCTCCACCAACATAAGGACAGTAAGGGACACCACAAGCAGGAATGAGAACACCCTTGAGAAGTGATGAAAGTGCTTCTCTAAGCACATCACAAAGATAAGATTTGAGTGCTTCTATAAGCACAGGTTCAGCAAGTGAAAGAGGAACCAGATTCAGAATTCTGAATGAAATTTATGAGCAAGAAGAAGGTATTAACTCTTTATTTGCATTATATTTTCATGTAGATGATCCTATTCATTTTGAGGAAGCAGTAAAAGATAAGAAATGGATAGATGGTATGGATGAAGAGATAAATGCCTTAGAGAAAACTAAGACATGGGAATTGATTGATCTCCGAGAAGGAAAATAATTTATTGGAGTTAAATGGGTTTACAAGACCAAAAGCAATGTTGAAGGTAAGATTGAAAGGCACAAGGCCAAACTTGTTGTCAAAGGCTACAAGAAAAAACAAGGAAGAGATTATGAAGAAACATTTTCACCGGTTGCAAGAATGGAAACAGTAAGAGCAGTGTTGTCCATAACAGCACTACACAAGTGGAACATTAACCAAATGAATGTGAAATCAGTATTCCTAAATGGAGTATTGATGGAAGAGGTATATTTTGAACAACCTTTGGGCTATGAGAAAGAAGACCAAGAGCAAAAAGTTTGCAGATTGAAGAAAGCTCTGTATGGGCTGAAACAAGCACTAATAGCATGGTACAATAGGATAGATGCCTATCTACTGGAAAATGGATTTGAAAAATGTGAAGGAGAACCCACATTATACGTCAAGGAGAAAGATGGTAAGATGCTCATTGTTGTTTTGTATGTTGATGATGTGATGGAGAACCCACCCTCTACATCAAAGAAAAAGATGGTAAAATGTTGATTGTAGTTTTATATGTTGATGATGTTATTTTCACAGGTAATGATAATTACCTTATTGAAAATTTTAAAACAATCATGAAAGAAGAATTTGAAATGACTGACATGGGTTTGTTGAAATACTTCTTAGGAATAGAAGTAGAACAAGATGAAAATGGGATTTTTATCTCACAGGAAAAATATGTTAATGAAGTGCTGGAAAGATTTAATATGCAGGAGAGCAAATCAGCGATCACTCCCACAGTGATGGGATTAAAACTCAGCAGAGAGGACAGCAGCAAGGATTTTGATCCTAGCTTGTATAAGAGCATAGTTGGCAGCCTCATGTATTTGACTTCAACTAGGCCCGACATAATGCATGTTGTTAGCTTAATTTCCAGATTTATGGAGAAGCCAAAGGATGCACATTGGCAGGCAGCAAAGAGAATTTTGAGGTATGTTAAAGGCACAAAAAGGTTTGGTATTTTATATACTACTTCAGAAAATTCAGATTTAGTTGGATACACTGACAGTGATTGGGCTGGAAGTGTAGATGATCGGAAGAGCACTTCCGGTTATGTTTTTCACATGGGTTCAGGAGCCATTTCATGGGCTTCTAAAAAACAACCCATTGTAGCATTGTCTACAGCAGAGGCAGAATATGTGGCAGCCACAGCAGCGGCTTGTCAAGCAATTTGAATGAGGAGGATGTTAAGAAGTTTGTGCCAAGAGCAGGTAAAAGGAACGGTGATTTATTGTGACAATAGCTCAGCTATTGCATTATCCAAGAATTCTGTGTTTCACAAGAGAACGAAACACATTGACACAAAGTTTCATTACATCAGAGAATTAGTAAACAATGGTGAAATTGTTTTGGAACACTGCAGAACTCAGGAGCAGTTTGCAGACATACTGACCAAGCCATTGGGGCAGAAGAGTTTTGAGTTTTTGAGGAAATGTCTGGGTATGACTGATAACCCAGCAGCTGAAAGTAAGGGGGAGTGTTGAATTTACTTTCCGCCATGCTCAGTACAGGAGGCAGCCACCTTCTATTTCTGTTTTGCAGGACACAGTAGCCGCTTGCTAAAACTGTTGAGCAGTCAACCTCCGGACTTGAATTTTAATGGACCAGATTGAAATAAAATCCCGCGTCACAATTTCTTGCCGTACCATTGCCAGAAATCGGACCCGGGGAAACTTATAAAATGGATTTAATAAAAATCCCGCATCACAAATTGATGACGTCAGCAAAAACTTTTTGGCACGCGGAATTTTTATGAAAAAGAGTTTAATTTTTCTGTTTTGAAATCCGGGCTCTACGGCGTGGTCAAAGTTTTTTTTTAATGTTTGTGTTTTTTTTTAAAAACTATGTACGCACAGCATACATATATATGTCTTACATATATATATGAGTAAAACGTTTCAAAAGGAGGCCGTGGGCCACGTTGAATTTTATTTTTTATTTTAGTTTTTAGTTTTTAAAATAGTTTTATTTTTAATATAGTTTTTTTTTATATTGTAAAAAAAAATGCTGAGGCATATAAAAAAGAAGAAAAAGGCCTGTGTGCTTTAACGCATTGTAAGTCTTTATTTTTTCACACAGCAGTGAAAAAGGCAGATATAGCACAGCAGTGCTGAGTTTAGTATTGGAAGTTTTTTTTGTTTTTACACACAGCAGCAGTGTAACAGAGTTTTGAATGGCACTGCAGTGCATTCATTTTTGAAGAGACAGAGTATTTTTCAGAGTGAATTTTAAAGAGTGTGAGTTGTGTTTTGAACTGTGTTTTGAAGCAGTCAAAGCCTTTTGTATTCCCTCAGTCAGAGGTGAATTTGTAACCAAGTTTTTGAAGATTAATGAAATAGTTTTACAGTGAAAAACTCTGTCTATAGTGAAGATTTTTTTTATATTTTTCTCTGTGTTGAAGAGGGAGAATTTTATTCTCCATTGTTGTTCTGGAATGTCAAATATTCATCTACTCAATGGGCTGAGTCACCTGCCAATCAGAACCCATTACTCGTTCTGATCCCTGCAGACTCTCGAGATCATTGCGTGGTTTATTGTTTTTACACTCAAACATGGAAGAAGTGCACCTCCTCCCTTTTCTTCTTACAGGAAGAGCCTGTAATTAATGGTATAACTTGCGAGGGATCCGCTAGAGGCCTCTTCTTGGTCAAGTCAGAAAAAATGGTGAACAGTGTTATCTGCAAGCCAATATCAACAAGCCTGACCGTATGCAATCCTCTCACAGGAAGGTTCTTTTACCTCCCCACTATGTGGTCCATACGAAGAATCATGGCCATTGGCATTGTGGAATGGCAGGAGAACACACATAAAGTAATAGTGGTGCGCAAATCCAGTCGAAGTAATAAAGAGCCAATAGTGGAAATGTACGATTTCCTCAAAAAGTCATGGAAGATTGTGGGGCGTTTACCAAGAAATCTGAAGGCAGTCTACCCTCGTAATATCGTTTGCAGTGAGGGTTTCTTCTATTGTATCACAAAAGGGACGGCAGAGCAAAAGGACGTTATGGGTTTCAACATCCAAGATGGTACTTTCATTTTTGTGCCATTGCCTAATGTGCCTGGTGCTGAAATAATGCCTTACCTGATTGCATGTGGGTCACGGATTCTTGTAGCAGGGATCATATACTCAAATATTATAACTGAACAGAAGGTGATTATCTGGGAGCTTGAGAAAATGGGTGTGCCTTTAGGTTTAAATTCTCCTTCTGCGTCTTCCTCGTTATCGTGGAAGGAGATCACAACTATGCCGCCATCCATGTGGGAGGATCTTTGGAAGATTAAGCCTCCAGCTTGGCCTAAGATTACAGGAGTGGGAGATTATGTGTGTTTCACGGTAAGAAATAAGGTGATTGCTTATGGTTTAAGCAAAATGTCATGGACATGGCTTCCCCAGTGTCCCTTTGATGGTAACTTTGGAAGTGTTTCTGCACTTGAACTGAGACCAGATATGCTGAAGTTTTGTATGAATGACAGCCTCTCTGGCGTTTGATTTTCACGCCCTCTAGTCCCTTCCATCGTTACTTTCTGTGTGTTTTTGCACTGACACGAGTTGAACTGAGATATGAGATATGCTGAAGCCTAATATGGACGACTGTCTTTTTGGGGTCAAGAATTCATACCCTTTATTACAATAATCCATATTTTTTTATTGTGATGTTTGGATTTTTATATAATCCATATTTTATTGTGATGCTTGGGTTTTTATAGTGATTTATTATAATACTCAATCTTTTATATGTTGTCTGATCGTTTTTACTTCGTAAAAATTAGAAATAATAATAAATTAAAAAATTTAATGGCTAATATTTTTCTTGCATTTTGTTTTAAATTATTTCGAAAACTAGTTGTTTTTAGTGTGATTTATTTGGAAGTTTTTTTAATTTAATTTCTTTAAAATTTGGCAAAAATTTATTGAAATAACAAGCTTGATGGGTAAGCTCGAGGTGTTCTAGAGTTTTTTAGGGTGCTGAATCTATATATATTTTCAGCCAAATTAGAAACTCCAAAAAAATCCTCCTAAAAACAACTCCTCCTTTACAAATACAACTCCTCATTTACAAATAGTACAATTACTTTAGATCTTTCAAATATACCTAAAAAAATTCTTACACTTTCATATTTGGGGTTAGTTTTAGAGTGTATTATATGTGTTCATGCTTAATGGTTTCTTTGTGGTTAAGAGTAAGTGATTACTAGCTACAATTGACTTCTAAAATTAAATTACTTTTATCTAAATGATACATAAATGGAAAATTTGAGAATATGTAAAAGTTAGATTTAAGACTTTTGTGATCCATAATTTGTAAATGATTGATATTAATAAAAATTGTGTTGTTTACTTGAGGATAATGTTGTGATAAATAAGCAAATATAATGAACTTATGAAATAGTTTTTAATTTAGTAAAATTTAATATTAATATTATTAGCATGTCATTATTTATGTGACTAAATTGTATTATTAAAAATAAATTATTTTTATATCTTTAAATTATATTTTATGAACAATTAAAATTATTATTAATGTAATGGGGAATAATGTATTTTAAACATCAAAATTAGTTTATGCAAAATGTTAATTGCTTAGATGGAAGAATAATTATAAGATGCAAAAAAAAAATGTATGCAATTATTTTTCTTTTTTTTCTAATTTTTTCACTATGATTTGAAATAAGAAAATAAAATAAAATAGAAATTCAATTACTATTTTGTATTTCTTCCAGAATGAATAATGACTCAAAGATATTTATCAAGCAAAGTGTTATTCTAGATACAAAATTATATATTCCATTTGTATAAATTCATATATAGTGAAAAAGTGAAATCATTACTTTGCATTTTAAGGTATGGGCATAATTATAACACTTTTTTGTTTGCTACCTATGCTTAGTAAATAATCTATTTTTGTAATATTCATTTCCACATTTCCCTAGGGTCATTGAACATTTTCTTCTTCACACCCATGATGTACACAAGGCGAAATAAACTCCACAACGAAAAAGTGGTTGTATTAATGATAAAATAATTGTAATGTATACATGTGAAATCTAGGTACGTGACAGTTGTGTCTCGATAACTTGTTAATGCTAAAAACGAAATATAAAAATAATTACATAATATACAATAACAACCTCGAAGGATTAGTTAACGTTCTCCCCTTAATCCAAAACGTTCTCCCCTTAATCCAAAGAGACATTTGACATGCCAAATAACTTTCTGAACTTTTCAAAATTTTCACATCCCAATGCCTTTGTAGATATGTTTGCAACATGTTCTTAAGTAGGACAATGTGTGAGATGAATAACTTTGGCATCTACATAATATCGGATCAAGTGATATTTGGTGTTAATGTGCTTGCTACGGTCATGAAACTTGGGATTCTTGGCCCATTGAATTGCAGAAAAGATGTCAATAAGTAGTTAAGTTGAAGCCTTTCGTTTCTCCTACAGGTCTTCAAGTATTTTGCAAAGCCAATGATTTATTTTGTTGTTTGAGTTACTGCAACATATTCGGCTTCAGTGGTAGAATCAATAGAAACAAATTGCTTGCATGATCTCCAACTAATGGTAGTTGATTTAAGATTTATAAAATAAGCAGAAGTAGAGACTCCATTCTCTTTATGTCCATTAAAATCAAAATTTTAATAGCAAGTGAAATCGAAATATGCAACTTTGGAATATTTGATTCCATATGTTCGAGTGTCTTTCAAATACTTGAGCACTCACGTTTTTGCATTCCAATGACCTTCACATGGTTGATGCATGAACCTAGAGAGTATCCTTACAACAAAAGTTATGTCAGGTCAAGTAGTAGTTACAAAATTTAAACTTCCAACAAGTTGCATGTACTTTGTTAGATCTTCAAATGTACTTCTGTCAACATAAGTAAGCTTTAAATTTCGTTCCATTGAATTAGCAACAGGTTTACAGTCTTGCATCCCAAATCTATAGAATATCTGTCCAAGATACTTCTTTTGAGAAATAAAAATATATATTGGTTTTTTATCAACTTTAATCCGTAAATAATAATGCAATAGACCCAAATTTGTCATGTCGAAAAATTTCAATATTTCTCTTTTAACGAATGTTATATAACCATCATTATTTCTTATGATCATCAAATCATCTACGTAGAAAACCTAATATACAACCAACTTTCCAATCTTCTTAACAAAAATATTTGCATCATCCAGATCAAATAATTTATAATTCAACTTGAGATGGTATTATGTTAATTTTCCATACCATGTGCGAGATGTTTGTTTCAGTCCATATTGTTAACACCAAAAAATAATACATGCAAAATACATTAGAAAATGTCAAGAAATAGGTGCAAATACATATTTTCCAACAGAAATACATTACGAAGGACAAAAATTTAAAATTTCCTAAGGTTCATTAAGAAATTTGAGGACAATGCATGAGCAGGAAAGCAGTTTTGAGCGGCAGAGCATATATTCCTTCGATAGCCTTGTGGTCCTGGGATGGTGAAAAGTCACTATACGAGACCACTTCCCACACTTAGGGAGTTGATTCTTTGTCAATGACAGTCAAGGACAACCGACTTGAGGTCACCCTAAATATATGCATCCCTTAAAGGAATATCTTGTCCTATCTTGAGTCACTATTACTCTTGGGCCAAGAGAGGGAAGAGGAGTTCAAAATTTTCTATATAAAAAATCCATGGGAAGAGAAAAGTATGAGACATTGTTATGCTGGCCAAATTGCCACCATAGCAACACTAGCTTTCAATTGTTGAATCAAGAGGAGTGAAGGCACTAGCATGTTTGCAATATTGCTTCTGAGCAATCCAACATCCTAGTGAGGAAGAGCACACCACCATTGGAGAGTCTTCGCGTTCCTTTTGAGAGAGGGAGGAGAAGCTTGCAAGGAAACCAAGGAAAGGGACCCCCTTGCTAAGAGTATTTGAGCTCCATAGCTCAAAGGACTCACTGCAAGTGTGTTAGCATTGTATTCTTATACTACCAGCAACCAATAAAGGGCGTTTTATCCATTATTGTATTCGTTTGTTTGCTCCATTTGAGCTTATTTTCTTGTGCATTTCTTTTTGATATTATGTTATTATATGCATTACTTCCACCATGAGTTTTTCTTTACTTTGTTTTCAGTTCGTCCATTAACAACACCATAATATTATTTTTGATCTTTTCAAGAAACAACCTACTGCTAAAGAAGTGTCTTTTGGTACACTAGTGTGACAAAAACACTACCACACATACAAATCCTTCACCAACTTACATACTTTTTTCTCTTTGCCTTTGATAGCAAAGCCTTCTGGCTGAAACATATAAACATACTCCTTCAAATTTTGATTCAAAATTAGTTTTTTTTGCATTCATATGATGTATCTTCAATGTATTTTGAGCTGCAAGACAAAACAAAGTTCTAATTGTGCCCCATTTTGTTGTAGGAGAAAACGTCTATGTGTAGTCAACACCTTCCTTCTGAGTGTAGCCTTTTGCTACAAGCCTTTCCTTTTGTTTATGAAGCTAACCATTTGCCTTATACTTGATCTTATACACCCTTTTACAGCCAATAGTTTTGACACCAGCAGGAGGATCCACTAACCTCCAAGTTCCATTCTCAATAAGTGAATCATATTATTTTTTCATTGCATCCTTCCATTCATCCCAATTAGCAGATTCTTCAAAACAACTCGATTCACTAATTATAGAATGATTAAATTTACAATCATGAGAAATTTTACCTGAAACACCTTTAGAAGGGCTTCATGTTTCAAAATCATCATACTCGCTTGGACATTTTCGAACATGTGTGGATCTTCTTAAAGGATTTTGAGGTGGTTGTGATGGTTTCTCATCCTAAAGCACTATTTCTTCCAGAACACTTTCGAACCCTGCGGAAACAACACTATCCTCCAAAAAAAATTTAGCAGTAACATTCTCATGAGTCAAATATGGAAGAACCCCAGACTGATTTTTAATGGGAACCCACCCCCCTTTAGTATGTGGAATATCATTATCAGATTCAAAATAGAACTTTTTGGATGCAAATTTCTCCAAATTAGTCAGTTATCTCTCAGCAATGGAATTATCTTTATCTAATTCAAGAAAAAAACATCTCTAGAAAGAATGAACTTCTTATTTTTTTCATAATACAACCTTTATTCTTTGTAAGTATTATAATAACCCAAAAATATACACTTTTAACTCCTTGCACCTAATTTATTGCATTGTTGCTTAGGGATTAGATCATAAAATTTAGATTCAAAAAACTATGAAATGTTGAACAGTTGGGAGTCTATTATACCAAAGTTCATAAGGATTTTTGTTATTCATAACATATGAATGACAATGATTTCTAATATATGTTACACAAGAACTGCTTCACCCCAAAATATCAACTTCACATTCTTAAAAAACATCATATATCTAACCATATTAAGAAAAGTTCTATTCATATTTTCTACAACACCATTCTATTGCGGATTATAAAGTATGTGTTGGAGGGGGGTCCCCTGGGGTACATATTTTATTAAATTGGTTTTCTTTTTGGTTGTGTACACTGCGCGAAGATTAAAAGGGGCTTTGGGGCGAGTCAAATTCCCTCAATCAATGTAATGGGTTTAAAGGGAAAACCATGAGTCTCAAACCATGGTTTGAGGCCATGGTATGTGCACGTATAAGATAGTATAAATATGTAAATATTGAATCGAGTAGAGAAAGTCGAAAATCTCATGGTGAAATATTTTGTAACGTTTTGATCTAAGTCTATGTTTTTTGGTTGAAAGGCTCCTGTTCGCTGTGTGTGCGGATACCTAAGTCATGGCTGTGTGCAGAATCTGTTGGCTATGTGCACGAAAGGATAGATTGTATTGAAGGACCGAATGTACTAGAATTGATAGATCTCTTAATAAAGAAGATTTTTTTGGTGAACCTGGACTTTTATGCAATTTGTAGTATTGATTATCTGATAATTGCGTTAAGATATGAATCTTTTTTTTAATTTCTTATTTACTTTTGTTAATGGTTAATTACATATGTGCATGAACATCAGTTGATGTTAGATGAATAGATTTGATTAAATTATATCTGAGAACTGTGTGCAAATATATATTGAAGCTTTATGTGGTAATTTGCATAAGGGTTTGATTTTTTGATCTGTTGAAGTGTGCATTTATTGTATTATATGTTATAAGTTTGTTTATGACCACTACATTAAAATCTTCATCAGGGTGTGGAAACCTAGTTCCAACACCCCCCCCCCCTCCCATATTTCTTCGAGTGAGACTTTGATCTGCACAAGCAGGTCACTGCAGAAAAGGCCAGTAGTTGGAGGGTTTTTTTGGTTGCATGATAACTTTGAACTTGGATCAGGACCCCTCAAGCCAACAAATGGTTTCATTGTCGGGACCAGGATCATTTTAAGGGAGGTTTGATGTTTTGGCATCCTACGTAGAATGAATTACAAGATTGGATTGATAAGAATATCCTTGAATTTGTGATATAAGAGATTAGAAGTTCTAAATTATCTTCTAAAGATTGGGTACAAAAGTATATTTATACAGAGGTCCACAGGTTAATTTTTGCTTCCCTTGCAACTCAGTTGCATGAATGGTTGTCTCGACTTACTAAATTTTAGACCTATTCAAAGGACAACATAGTCACTCAGTGGACTCCAGAGTTGGTACAACAGTTAGAAAATATTAGTAATAAGATCACTCTCGTGGTAGATCATTGGATCAATCGCATTCTGGGAGGATTTGTGAATGAGTTTGCTATTGATCGGTTTGTATCTTATTCTGAAGCTGAAATAAGATGTTTCAAGGGTCCGCGAGGTAAGTTCCTACACTCTCTGAAGTTTTGGATTAAAATACTATTGTGTGAACAGGGTACTGTTTGCAGTCATCTCAAGTGAATGTCCTGAATAGGCTCGACTACGCACAGTGGAAGAAATTACCACATAGATCTAGAAGAAGGGTTCATTTACATTCCTCTCAAGGGTAGATTTGATAGTGACGAAGAATCAGAGACTATTAGCTCTGGTGAATCGGCACACTCTGAAGAAGAAGTATCGCAAGATCAGAATAATCTTGGGGTGTTGGCCATAGTTCAGATCCCATCCACTCCACTTCCAAACTCATCTCACAAGTTATCAACTCCACCTCCACCACTAGGAGTAGAAATGGTTGCATCCATGAAGTTTCCTACTTTCAGTGGTATTGGGAATGAAGATAGATACCAATTCTGGTTTTTCACTCACATTTTGTGGACATCACAGCAGGTAAATAATGATGATGTTAAGAAATCACAGTTAGCCGCTGATTTTCAAGAACATGTTTTGGACTAGTATATAACGTATGTAGCAATGAATCCTAATGCCACTATTGATAACCTAAAAGTTGCACTAAAATACCAGTTTAAGAGGCCAAAATCATTTGCACAACGTGTCATTGAGTCAAAGGAAATTTTTCGGGAACCGAATGAATTTCTATGGGATGCGAATCAAAGGTTGAAGCACACTATTAGAGATGGAGGATTCACTATTGATGATACCCAACACAAGGAACTGTTTATCAATGTTGCTCCCACATATGTGCTAGTCCTTAAGTCAATATAAGATTGCTACGCAGGCTGAGGTCGTAGAAATTTCAATGAAGTTAGAAGCTTTGTCGATAACCACTACGTGGATCGAGACCCAGCAGATTCAAAGCCAATTGGAAGCGATCCATTTATAAATATAGAATCTATGCAAAGATAAGGGAAAGGAGGTATGTGTAATTATGTGGTGCATACGATACAAATTTTTCGGGCATCATAAGGATCAATGCTCTTTATTCAATAATTATCTACAAGCTGGAGGACCAAGCCCACTAAAGAGCGCGGCCAGACCAAGTGGAACACCTACATTATGGAGCGCAATTTGTCAGGCTATGGGTATGCATGAGACAAATTATTGTCCAAGGATTGGAAAATATGTTCCCGAGCTAAAGTAGCATTTTTTCAACTTTTTTCTCATCGCTAAGACAAGATGAACATCATTATTGCAGCTTCAATCTGATGATTGATTGAGCTGGCCTCTATAGAATGCATGTTGAATCTACCTCACCAGCATCACCATCTGGGCATGGTGTATTCCAGACTAGAGGATGAGGAAGAGGAGGAGGAGGTGGTTAAGAAAGGGGACAACTCATCTGCTACAACTGTGGAGATGGTGGCCATTATGCACATGACTGTCCAAATCTAGCACAACAATCTTGCATGTACTGTAGGCAATTTGATCATGTTATTGAAGATTGCCCTATTTTGATTTCCAAGATGCAGGAAAATAAAACGTAGACTCCTACTCATAATATTTAGATGGTAAAAGAGGAGCTACGCAAAGACGAGCCTAGCATGAATGTTGTCACTAGGAGTGGTGCAACCACTAGTGAGGACAAAGGAAAGAAGCCAGATGTTGATCTCTAGATCCGAAAAGTGCTCGAGAAAAAGGATGGATTCAAATTACAGCACAAAAATGACACCTTTGTAGAGGCAAAGAAGGGATTCACATAATCAAGCGCATTAACATCAAGTAGACCTATGGATGTGGCCATAGTAGATGAGGAAATAAAGCCATTATTACAAGATTGTATCAAACTATTGCACAATAAGAAAGCAGTTGAGAACCTTCAAGAATTGATAGAAAACTACGCAGAAAAATAATAGCCCTGGATGGAACAGAATGTTGTCAATAAGATATATAAGAATAAAAGAAGAACTAGACGAGAGATGCGCTTGACTGCTCATATTGGTGCCTATGAGATGGATCAGGTCATTCTAGATCTAGGGTCTGATGCAAATGTCTTACCTAAGCAGACTTAGAAATGCATGGGAGAACCTAATTTGGAGTGGTTTACTATTCAGTTGTGCATGGAAAATCAACAAAATATCATTCCATTAGGAATACTCTCACAGGTGGTAGTAGATATTGAAGGGGTAAAGGTTCTTGTAAATTTTTAATTCATAAATATTGTGGATGATACTAATCCCTATCCTGCATTGTTGGGTTTAGATTGGGCTATTGATATGGATGGCACCATTAATATTAAGCGAATAAGTTGGGTATTTGAGGATAATGGAACCAGAGTTGTAGTTCCCCTAGATCCTGCAGAAGGTACAATATATACAGAGTCAATGTATGCAGATGACGATGTCGACCATATCTATAAGCTGACTTCACGAGATGATGATTGGATCAACATGAAAACTGATGGAAGAATTAACTGGGAAAAAGATAGTTCCTTCTTCTCAAATTCATATGAAGAACTAGAGGACTGGCAGAATCAGCTACATGACGTATATGCAATGCATTGTAACCGAGTGACAAGAGCTCTTCAATGCATATCATCATAGGTATGGGAATTTCCTTATTATGATGGTTTTACTAATGTTAACATGTTTTTATGAGAAATTGAAAGGGTTGTTCCAGAAGCACAGAGCTTCCATGCACTTGATATCATGTTGCACTCTAGCCCAGCATGCTAGTGGGAGACTCACAAAGGAAATTTAGGTAACTAGGAAGAATGCGCCTATATGATGATACTGCGATTTGAATGCCCAAATACTAGAATGGAAGAGCCCTATTCTAGAAAAGGTGACATGCGCAAACATTTGGCTAAATGGACTGAAGTATGGGGCACAGATCCGAGACTAGAATGGGTGCACATGTTCATCCATAATTTGGGGAAGGTGCCTACGAATTGGTACCTGGAAACAGAGTTGCGTCAAGGAACCAATGAATGAATTGTGCTAATAGAAATCTTTATTTTAACCTTCAAATTTGAAAGTGGGATTGATTGCTTAGGTAAGGCATTATAGGGCATTCAAGAGGTCATCTTTGACACTAAAAAACAAAAGGTAGACTGCGCATCACCAACATGGGATGTGCAGATGATGGACATTATTAATTGCAGAAATTTGACAGTTAAATATCACAATCCCTGAATATGAAGGACAGTGAGGAGTTGTTGGGACTTTAATTGAGTCATTAGATGTCACTAAGCCTCTGAAGATTCGACAAGTGAACATTGGCTCTGAAGAACATCCGAAACTGGAAAATATCAAAGATCACTGGGATGATGATACGGTGGGAAAGGTTGTTGAGCTATTGAATGAGTATTAGGACCTGTTTACTACAATTTTTTCTGAGTTGAAGGGGATAATAGGAGATATGGGGGTCATAAAGATTAATTTGAAACCTGATGCACGGCCTATCAAGAAGCACCTGTATCGATTGAATTCCAAATATAAGCAGAAATTCAAGGAAGAGTTGGAGAAAATGGTTGTTGTAGGAATTATAGAACCAGTAGAAGGATATGATTGGGTAAGTCCCATGGTGGTACAGGATAAGAAGACTAAAGGAGAAATGAGCATTTTCATGGATCTGTGAAAATTAAAGGATGCCCGTGTACATGATCCATTCCCAACCCCATTTTCTGATGAGATCCTCGATAATGTAGGAGGACAAGAGGCCTATTCATTTATATATTGTTTCTTACGCTACCACCAAATCAGAATTGCATCAGAAGATAGAAGTAATAAAACCATTGCAACAGAATGGGGATCCTTTCAGTATACATTTATGCCATTCGGTCTGAAGAATGCGCCAGCTATATTCTCATGCGTAGTAGTATCTGCATTCAAGGAGTACATCTATAAGTTCTTAGAAATGTACTTTGATGATTGGATTGTATTTTGATTGTTGAAGAAGCATGTATCAAGTCTGAACTTGATGTTGGATACTTGTCGGAAGTATCAGATCTCACTTAATATGAAAAAGTGCATACTTTGTGTGCCATTCGGGATCTTGTTGGGTCATATTATTTGTCAGCAAGGGTTGATGATGGATCTAGCCAAGATCACAGTTATTGTTAACCTAGAAGTTCATGCAAATATCAAACAACTGCTCTCAATATTTGGGCATACACGATATTACCAAAAGTTCATCCAAGGCTATGCACTAATCACTGCGCCCATGGAGAAATTGTTAAAGAAGGATGCCTCATTTTTTTTGGATGAAGGATCCCAAAAGAGTTTTGAATTGCTCAAGGAGAAGATGGTCATTGTGACCATATTAGTCTTTCCATACTGGTCAAAGGTATTCCATGTACATGTTGATTCCTACTACATCACGCTCAGAGCTATTTTAGCATAGCCAGGAGCCAGAGAGATTGACCACCCCATTGCCTTTGTAAGTAGGAAGCTATCAAGCGTGGAGAGTAACTATTCAACTATGAAAAGGGAAGGAATAACTATGGTATACATGTTGTAGAAATTCCACCACTACCTATTAGGAGGTCACTTTAAGATGTTTACTGATCATTTTGCGTTGAAGTAGCTGGTCAATAAGCCTCTATTAGGGGGGGAGATCTGCATATGGTTGTTTTTGTTTCAGGAGTATGATTTTGAAGTAATTACGAAACATGTAAGACTGAATGTTGGGCTAGATCATTTGTCACGCATTGAAATGGAGAATATTCAACTATCTTGGAGGATGGTTTACTTGATCCACAACTATTTTCTATAAAGGTGGTTGATGATCATTTTGTTCATATCATTCATTTCTTGATCACTGGAAGTGCACCTATAGAGTATACACTACAATAGAAGAAAGAGTTGGTTTCACGCGCAGCTGATTTTACTCTAATTTTCGGTCTGTTGTACAAAATGGTTGTGTTAGACTCCTGTACTTCACAGTATCACAAGGTGACTGATTATTGTTTAGATTTTTCATACTGAAAATAATATTCTATGGAAATCATTTATTTTCAGATAAATAAAGGGAAATCCTTACTATCAAGAGCATCAAATGAATCCATCTGCCTTTAGTTCAATTGAAAGAGGAAAGTGTTGTTTATCAAGTGTGATGGTGAGCAAAATCCATACTGCCCTCAGTCATTCCATCTTCCCTCTTCTTACCTTTCATCTTCCCAAATTATGAACTCCAATGATTCGAATCCCATTAAAACACCCAAAACCCAAATACATAACCTTTGGGACTTATTACTCTACAAACCCATTTATATTAAAGTCTGCAATTCTATTGTTATAGCTCCACCCACCCACTAGCAGTCGTATCATTTAAAGCCTCACCTCTTGCCTGCACTTCGCACCTTGCAATTTCAACCTTTTCTTCTTAAATTCATCACTAAAACATAAAACTCTATCGATGGGATTTGGTGGGACCCATCCAACCATCATATATTACCGAAATCTACATGCAAACCTTTTTATTTCATATTTTTCTTACCTTCCGCCTTTTCACACTTTTCTGCATTTAGCGCATCGCATGGCGCACTTCGCACCTTTTATAACTTACCTTTAAGCGCCCGCAACTTTAAGTTTTTTGAGATGCGCCCCGATCGAAATCACACATCGCAAGTTTCAAAGGACTACTGCAGAAGGTAAATGTTAAAAGTGCAGAAGTGTGGTATGTGATATGGTGGGACCAAATCACAAAATTTCAAATCGAAAAGCTTCAAAGGATTATTGCAGGAGGTAAATGTTAAGAGTGTCGATGTGCGATGTGGTGGGGCCCGATCACAAATCACAAATCGCAAATCTTAGAAGATAAGTGTCAAAGGCACAATTAAGTTTTGCACCATGCAAAGTGCGATGTTGGCATGGATGCGATGTGGTTATATCGCTAAAATCTAAAGGATTTTAAATTCGGGTGTATGCGATTTTCCTGTTGTTTTATGATGAAAAAGGGATAAAACACAGCAGAAAGACTTATGGCAGAGTAAGCCCCCAGAGTGCCTAACTGTTATGGTATACCAGCAGAATCAAAAAGGCAGCAAAAACACATCATCATAGTTACTAATCAAAGAAAGTAACCAGTGCTACACCAGACTTAATTACCCAACGTGGGTTTGTTGAGAAGCAGGGCCAGATGTTAGTAATATTTTATTTGTTTCCTCTTTGGCATTACAGAGCTAGCTTATAACCACTCTGTAATAAAGAACTAACTGCTAAAAGCCACTGTTGGAGGCTAATCTTGTCTTATCACTGCCTGCATGTTTCCACTTGTCCAATTTTTCTTGAATGTAATCACTACAGTAAACAGATTGAACCGACATAATTTATTTATAAATATTTTATGCATTAGTGGTATGAGAGAGGCCCGGAATGGGAAAAAACCATTGTAATAGATTTTGTTGGTTTTAAGCACTTTCTTTTGGATGAATGAATGAGTATGTTGTTTTCTAGATTCGTGTGTTATGATCTGTGGTGAAGTGTGTTAGCCCCCTATGAATTTTTTAACAAGAAAATAGGGGCTAATTTTTTTTGTGAGCCTTCAAGGAATGCATCTCTCCTGAAGACACATCATCCTTGAAGTCTCTTCATGCTCTCTTCCCTTTGATTACTCCCCTCTGTTGTTCTTAAGTCAATGAGCCTCACTGATTATGACAGATTGTGCTCCTAAAGGCCTTCATTGCCCCTTGTACCCCTGCAGAATTCTCCATTTCATCTCTTTTTCTCCTTTTTTCAAAGCCTTCCTTTCACCCCCAAAATCCCCTCTAAATCCTACACACACCCCTAGTTTTGGTTTAATTTTCCCTTTTTTCCTATTGTTACCCTTTATTGGCCTTAAATGCACTAAAAATGGCCCAAAAACCCACTTTCCACCTTATATTAAGGCCTAGCCCCTTTCGGCCAGCCCCGCAAGCCATTTCCTCATGCGACCTGGGCGTTAGAACCTGGCGCTAGCCCGTTGAGCGCTTATCACAGATATATCAGGCGCAATTTTAACCGTCGATCTGTACAGATTGGACGGCATTCGTAAATCTCAGTCGCGCCCGTAGCCCACCCCGTTCACCTCTTCGATCGTAGATCCACCGTCCATATCACCTGTAAATCAACGATCCATAGTGCATCTGCCCCGGTGGTCCCCGCCCACGCACTATTTAAAAACCGGCAGTATCTATCGCACTGCGTTTGGAGGTTGGATGGTAATTTTTGTTTTGCAGCAATTCCACTCACCGCCTGACACGTGTCCCGCGCACCGTTCAAAAACCGTCTCCCCATCGCTCATTAAGGTTCGGTAGCGAATCCATCGCGATATCATTATACACCATCCAATCTGGGGCAAGCCATCCGACGACGATCACGCAACGAAGTCGCTCATGAGTTAATCCAAGGCAATCGCGCCCTTGGCCCACTGTCCATCGCCCTCCGACGCATTTTCCAGCGTCAATCTCTGCCTGAGATTAGACAGCCCAGATTAATTGCATACCCCTCATTGACCTCGTACTGCCACGTTGTCTTTCCGCGTGTGTCCATCGTATATTCGCCCGTCCCATCATATATATTCATTCAGAGGTCAATTTTCAAAGGTGTTGCATTAAAATTTGCTGCGCTCTGCCCACATCCACCAGACCACGTTCCACTGTTATGCTGCATTTTCCACCATGATCCCACCATCTCACCTATCTGCACAGTCATTCTCGTCATCCCCGCTGCATCCATCACCCCCATGCATGGTTTTCTTAACAGGTTTTCGTGTTTTGCAGGGTTATCAGGTGGTGAAAACTGCCATGATTACACAGTCTTTATTATAGCGGAAAAAAACATAGAAAGGACCATTTTTCAGAGGCTGAAATCATGAAGAAAGCCTGGGAAGGAGCCATGACAGGACTTGCATTAAAAGAATAGGATTTACACTCTGTAAAACCTCCCCAGGGCCCTTAAAGCGCAGTTTTCACCGACAGAGACAGAAATGGAACAGCAGAGAGTTTAAGGCACAAAAATGAAGATCTTTGAGCCTTAACTCAGTGTTTTAAAGGCAGAGTACCAGATCAAAGACATCATGGATCACACGGAAGGCCCAGCGCGCAGAAAACAATACTATCAAGTTTTCACATCATGCAGATTGTTCTTTCCATAAAGGACGAAGTGCCCATACTATCTCCATTCTATATTGTGCCCCTGAGGAAATTCCAACCCTGACAACAGTCCTACGCTATCAGAAACATTTGTTACACGATATGGCAGGCCCTAGCATCATTATTCTACCTTTTTTAATTCACCAAAGTACTACAGCAAAGTACATCAGAGACATACCTGGAGTAAATGAAAGCCTGAAGAAGGCCACTCTTTTGTCCAAAGAGTACCAGAGATACATGCATAGAATTTAAACAGAATGGGCTTCTGCCCTCTTTCTTTTCTGATTTTTAATGTTTCATTTAAGTTTTTCACCTACCTCCTCTGCTCTCTTGAGCTATAAATTTCATGAAGAAACTCATTGTAAAGGTTGTTGATTAGTTATCAGAGAATTACATGTTGTTTCTTTCGAGATATAGTCTCTGTGTAAAGTTGTAAGATAGGCTAAGGAAGATGTATTCAGACTGAATATTCAAGTTTTTGGTTGTGTTGTACATGACTGGTGTTGCTCTTAATATGACAAGCACATTTCTTTGGATCCTGATTTCAAGAAGCTGGTGATGTTTTCTATCTCTATGTTTTATTTCATTTCATTACACTTCTTCTGGCTTGCATTAGAAATTTGGCATAGGATTTACCCTTGTTAGGTACCCTATTTTTTTGCTCTCCTTGCCTTCAATGTTTTCTACTATATGTGTATCTGAGGATTGATTTCAATTGATTTAACCAGTGTAGTGGATGTCATTTCCTACTAGCTGATGTATGAATTAATGAATTATGTCTTTAGATGTTCTTGTTAGGAGTTAATTGAATGAATTGGGAACATTGGGATGTCTAGAACTCTGTCTCGATATCACTAGGATCCTTTTCAGTTAACTATACCTTTCTAAGTTCCCTCAAGCTAGAGGCCGAAGCATTGAGAGTTCAAAGTCTCTCTCTGATCTTAGGTCATTAGCTTTGTGTTCTAAATCTTTAAATGTCCCTTGTCTGAAGAGTTTACCTTTCAGGTTTTGGATCACAGGAGTTCAATGGCATGTCCTGTCCCTAGATCTAATTTCTGAAAGGTCACCTCAAAGGTTTCCTTTCCTTTCACTTTCTTTCTACCTTTCATGCTACACTATCATCTTTAAGATCCAAATTCTTTAGATGACTAGCCCAACTTAAAGCCTGCATGTTGATTAGCAAGTAAACCCTTTCCTGACTCCATTTCCCAATGGTCTTGGATGTTCTCTGATTTATCATCTCCTTTGCCTAAAATCCTCTTTTCCCATTCTTGTCTTACATCGAACCCTTCTTTCCTTATTCCCAACAACCAAACAAACATAGAACAAACAAACCATGTGCCTATAACTAGCCTAATATCTTAACATTCGAAACTTCAAAGACATGTAACCTTTGCTCACATAGAGAGATCCCTCTCTGGACCTAGGAGGGCTAGATCCCGAGGTCTGAAAGTGGTTCTGATGTTGTCTCATCTTTTGGTCTTGCCAATCTGGCCAAAACATGGGAACCCCAACATAATGGCGACTCCACTGGGGACATGCTAAGTATTTTCCACCTTACTACATCATAAGAGCCTCAGAAACCTGCATCTCTAGATAAGTTGGTAGTTAAACACTCCTATTCACAAAAAAACCTCTATACCATTTGTTGTATATCCCTACACTCTTAGACAGAGTCTGCAAAGGGCCAAGTAGCCTCCAGACCTCACACTCTTTCAGAGGTGACATATCTAGTAAAAGCCCTCCCAGTAAATCTCTGGTTAGAGTTTGTCGTGTTTTGAAGACATCTTTGAAAGGGGATGTCTCATAAGCACTGTGGTGGGCAGTGTACCCCCAGAAACATCCTAAACCCTCCACCTGGTGACTCCATAGTTCCTTAAAGATCAAAGACTCCACTAGGAGACCAGCCTCCATAACAACATCAACCACAATAGAAATAACAAGTAGGGTTAAGCTTCTTGGTCAAAAAAAAACAGCGTTCTGGCTTCAAGAACCATCCACACAAGAGCTTATCCTAACCCAAACCCACCTGAAATAGTTGATAATATCGAGAGCATCCTCAAGAACTCTCCCATACGTAGAAGACCAACTATTTCCAGTCACATCTATAGAGCTAACTCTGCACCCAAAGATTTTACAGCTCTATCAGACCCACCTTTTGACCTAAAATTTCAAAACAGAGTACCTAAAACTAGGTCATTCAATGCCCTAAACCAGCCAGATCTTGAGTTTCCCGGTTCACCATCTCATAGTGGTGAACATACTAGGGACAAAGAAACCCCTCCGTCTACACCTCCTGATATTCACTTCATTTAAAACTTGGGACTCTACCACCCTATATCTGCCCAACATACTTCTGCTGGTCCTAGTATCCCTACCATCCCTTTACCAACTGGTCAAGCCAATCCCTTACCTCCTCAAAACATCATCATGGCAGCTTGGTATGCACCTATGATTTTACCCCAGCCTCTAGTGCTTTTACCCAATGATTATCAATCAAAGATCCCACACTTCACTGCAAAAGAGTCCACCACAGCTCAGCACCATGTAGATAGGATGGAAGATTATTTTGATTACATGGAAATAGATGATGATACAGTCAAAATGAGAATATTTTCCCGGAGCTTAGGAGGTGATGTGAAGAAATGGTTCAAAGGCTTATCTCCTAATAGTATTCAAGACCTCCCTGCTTTATATCAGACCATCATTAACAAATGGGAAGTTAAGGAAAACCCTCTCCAAATCCTAGCAGAATACAAGAACTTGAAAAGAAATATAGGAGAGATTGTCCATGACTACTCTACAAGGTTTAACAGTGTTTACAACGCTCTTCCTCCACATATGAAACCTCCTCAAGGTATGGCTTTAGTAAAATACCCTAAAGGCTTTGATGCTGATATGGCCTACCAACTTAGGGAGAGAGATTATAACACTTTGGAAGACACGCAAAAGGGAGCAGTGAGTGTAGAGGCAAATTTGATTGAGAAAAAAGCTAGATTGAGAGCTAAGAAAAGGGTAACATACAGAGATGACAATGTAGCTTCCACATCTAATCCTAATTATGATCGTATATCTAAAAAAATGGAAAAGCTACAACAACTGATGAAAAAAATGGTTGTCACAGTTAGTAATCAGAACAGAAACCAAAACCAGAACCAGGACTTTAGGAGAAACAACACCACTCCCAACAGACAAAGAGAACCAGATCAGCAGGTTATTCCCCCATTTCAAGAGAATTTTCTTGATGAAGATGAGGGAATCATAGAAGAGTCTGAGGGGAACACAATAAACATGTTTGGAGTAGAAAACTCAATCCACAGCTATTCCACAGAAGAAGATCAGCCCTCACCCTCATATTGGGATGAGGAAAGATTGGAATCTGAGGATTACAGACTTGGATTTGAAAATGCTATCATGTAGGTCACAGAACAGTATGAACTTAGGAGAAAAAAGAGCCTATACACTTCCAAACCAAAATCTTATGAGATTACCATCAAGAAAATACCAGAGAAACCTTCTAAAGTGATTGTTGAAGGTAACAAATCAGCAGCTGAAAGTTCTAGGAAAAAAAAAGAGAAAGACAACCAAAACACCGATAAACAAAGTCAACCATCTAGCAGCACTAGCACTGCAGTTAGTGCTCCCGATAAAACAATTCCTAAACCTGTACATAATGAGAATCAGCATGTTGATTCAGCCACTAAGGCAGTGGCTGATAAAACAGAGATGAGCACCCCAAAGAGTCAGTCCACTTTCAATCTGGAGATTTAAATTTCTAAAATTAAAATCCCTGTACCACTATCTCAGTTGGCCACTCAAGATGTATATAAAGGCCAAATTTTGAAAGCATTACATCTAGGGGAAAACAATGATATTGTAAATTTGAGTGATGATCAACCAGCCCTTTTGTTTGGTCCCAATATAGAAGGAAAGTTTCAGGAAGGGGTAGTACCCCCTTTCTATATCAGTCTCAATATCCATGATAAAATCCTTCATAATGCAATGCATGATTCCGGAGCGTTCCACAACCTGATGCCTAAGATATTTATGGAAATATTAGGCCTAAAGATAACCCATCCCTATAAAGACTTATATTCATTTGACTCCAGCAGAGTAAAATGTCTTGGCCTCATCAAAGATTTATGTGTAAGCCTAACCCAGATTCCAGCTAAATGCATGGTCATGGATGTTGTAGTGGCAGATGTGCCACCTAAGTATGGCATGTTGCTGTCAAGATCATGGGGAGCCACGCTACAAGGTACAATTCAGATGGATGGGGCATATGCCACAATCCCAATCTTTAGCCAACTTAGAAGACTGTATGGAGAGGCACAAATGAAATTCTTGGTCAACAGCCCTGAAAAGCCTTTATACTCTGTACACACAGATCTTGACTCCTTCATCCTGTGCAATGATGAATCTTCGAAAAAGCCAGGATTCAAAAATAGAGATGCACACGATGAGACAGAGCCCATGGACTTTAACGTAATGGCCACTCTAGACCCTGAAGAAAATGATGCAGAAACCTATGGGCAGTACACCAAAAACAAAACTCAGGGTGAGCCAGAAACAGAAACCAATCAACAAACTATTCACCTCTCTGATTTCCACACCCAGTCTGAAAAACAAAACAACCCACAGCCTAGTGAAAACCCTATAATACAACATGATGGAGAACCCAGTTGTGGGGAAGGAAATGATGATAAAATGAAAAATGCATCCCTATGGGAAATGAGTTTTGATGGGTCCTGTACTAGAAGAACAGCAGGAGCATAGGTGTGGGTGCACAATACAGAGAGTGACTACGCAGAGAGCCATGCATGTAACCTACATTTCAAATGTACAAACAATATCGCAGAGTATGAGGCTTTGATTCTATGATTAAATCTGTTAAAAAGGCTATGAGTACATAGGATAACTGTGCATGGAGACTCCAAGCTGATCATTAAACAAGTGAATGGTGAATACACAACGAAACATCCTAGGCTGAGGGCATACAGGAATGACGCAATGGATCTCTTGAAAACCTTTATAGAATACGATTTGGTGTTTGTGCCTAGGAGCCAGAACACAATTGAAAATGGATTAGCCTGCATGGCTAGTTTGTATCACAAACCTCCCAGTGACCAACAAATCATCATCCAGACCAAATTCAGACCTGCAGTGCCAGATAACGAAAAATATTGGCAGGTTTTTGAAGGAGATAAACAGATTGAAGATTTCCTGATAGGCAGGAATGAGTTTGAGTTTTCTGATTCAGACTCGAGATCTGATGATAGCTACCTAAGTGAGGAACCCTCAGATGAGGAATAACCACCCTGTAACATAGAAATAAACACTTTAAACGAACAGATTGGAAATCCAAACGAAAAATGTGAAAACGCAGATAGTGAGGAAGTAGAGGTGCTACAAACCAAAGATAAGAACATACCCCATGGTCTGGCACCTTTGGAGGACCTTTTTTACTTTGATGATGTAGCAAAAAATCCCACTATAGAACATGCAGACTCTGATGTAGTGGAATGCAACATAGGCACTGAGGACAAACCCAAAATGATTAAACTGGCTAGGTATTTACCTGCAGACATAAAAGAGAAATACATTGATTTGTTCAAGGAATTCATTGATGTGTTTTCTTGGAGTTACGAAGACTTAAAGGCCTATGACACAAGCATTATACAGCACAAAATACCTCTGAAAGAAAATCAGAAGCCCTTCAGACAAAAACTTCACAGAATAAACCCAAAAAAATTTCCTGCATTTGAAAAGGAGATTAAAAAGATGTATGAGGTAGGCATAGTAGTTCCTGTTAGGTTCTCTGATTGGGTCTCAAACCTAGTGGCTGTGAGAAATAAAACCAGGGAGATCAAGTTGTGTATTGATTTCCGGAACCTTAACAGAGCCTCACTCAAAGACAATTACCTTTGCCAAAAATGGAACACATTCTTCAGCGGGTAGTAGCCTCAAAAAGGATCTCTCTGTTAGACGGTTTTTCAGGTTATAACCAAGTTTTAGTAATCCCAGAAGACCAACTCAAGATAGCCTTTACCACTCCATGGGGCACTTTTATGTGTGTTAAAATGCCTTTTGGACTGATGAACGCTGGTGCAACCTTCCAAAGAGAAATGGATATATCTTTTTCAGATGAAATAGGGCACCTCATTTTCATCTATCTGGATGACATAATAGTCTATTCCAATACTGAAGAAGAACACCTAGAGCATCTAAGAAGAGTGTTTGAAAAATGTAGAAGGTTTGGTCTGTCATTAAATCCCAAAAAGACTGTATTTGGGCTGCAAGAAGGTAAGCTTCTTGGCCACATCATATCCGAGAAGGGGATTAGGATTGACCCACAAAGAGTTGAGGGAATACTGCAAATCACACACCCAAGAAACATCAAGGAGTTACAGTCCTTCATTGGGAAAATCAACTTCCTCAGGAGGTTTATTTCAAACTTAGTTGAACACCTTAGAAATATGACTAACATGTTAAGGAAAGGTGTAGGAGTTAGGTGGATTGTTGAAGCTAAGAAATCTTTTGAATCACTTAAACTTGCACTCACACGGGCTCCTGTCCTAATCAGTCCAGATTTCTCAAAAGATTTCCTGTTCTTTTCATTTGCCTCCGAGCATACAGTGGCTGCAATTCTGCTACAGAAGAATCTAGAGGGAATGGAACAGCCCATCTCTTTCTTCAGCAAAGCACTGAGAGATGCACCCTTAAAATACAACATAATGGAAAAACAGGCCTATGCTCTGGTTAAGGCCTTGAAAGACTTTAGGGTGTACATACTGCATTCCCACACCATAGCCTATGTACCCAACATAGTGGTTAAATACATCTTGTCCCAAGACCCAGATGGGAAAAGGGGCAAATGGATTGCTGTAATCCTAGAATATGACCTTGAGATAAAACCCACAAAACTGATCAAAGGCTGGGGCTTAGCTCGGCTAATGGCTGAATCAAATCTACAAGCTCTTGACATAAACATGATAGATGCTTAAATGAGCAGGGAGGATTGCCTGATCTCATTGTTGAGGAGAAGTTTCAAAACTCTTCATGGTATTCTGACATCCTCTACATGCTTACACACCCCAATTCCCCTCCTGAACTATCGAAGACCAAGGCCAGATTCCTCAAACTAAAAGCCAAAAAATATTGCACACTAAACAAATTCTTATACTGTAAAAGCACAAATGGCCTATTTCTTAAACGTTTTCCTGAGTCTGAAACAGAAAGGATTAAACAAGAGTTCCATGCAAGAGAGTGTGGAGGACACCTAAACTGGAAAGCCACTACAAACAAAATACTCAGAGCTGGATATTATTGGCCTACACTCTTCAATGACATCCATAAGATAATAATTTCCTGCCACAAATGCCAGATCTTTTAAGGCAAAAGAAAGCTCCTACCTCTGCCCCTACAACCCATCACTTTTGAAGGTCCCTTCATGCAATGGGGCTTAGATTTCATAGGAGAAATACACCCTGCTTCTTCTGCACAACACAAATGGATCCTAATTGCCACATATTACTTCACTAAGTGGATAGAGGCCATACCTACTAGGAATGCCACAGATTCAGTCATCATTAGGTTCTTGGAAGGTCACATCCTCTCTCGGTTTGGTTGCCCAAGGAAAATAATCACTGATAATGCTGCTGCATTTGGATCAAAGAAAATGGTGGATTTTTGTCACAGGTATGGAATAGCACTCGGTCATTCAACTGCCTATTACCCACAAGGTAATGGCTTAGCTAAATCATCAAACAAGAGCTTGGTAGCCATCATCAAAAAGCTGCTGGAAGAGAACAAAAGGTCATGGTATAACAATTTAGTGCATGCCCTATGGGCTGACATGCTTACAACAAAGAAATCCATTGGCATGTCACCATATTAGCTTGTCTACGAAACAGAAGCAGTTTTTCCTACCAGCCTTGGGGTACCAGTGATTAAGCTTATCCAAGAAATTCAGACAGAAGAAGATAGTATGGTGAGGAGAATAAGTCAAACAATTCATCTCCAGCAAACAAGAGACGAAGTCTACAACAGAGCTATCAAAGTACAAGAAAGCGTAAAGAATATGTTCGACAGAAGAACAAAATCATGTGACTTCAAGATGGGAGATAAAGTTCTGAAATGGGACTCAAGGAGAGAGGACAAAGGAAAGCACGACAATTTTGACAGTTTGTGGCAAGTTCCATACATCATCCAGGCCACTGTGGGTACAAATGCCTTTTTTCTGCAACAATTAGATGGTACAAAGCTGTTTGGGGGTCCTGTCAATGGCAGGATGCTCAAACACTACTTCTGCTGATTTCCAATTTCTAGTATCCATTTCCATTGTAAATACCATTGTTGTGTTATGTCTTCAAGAAAAGGAGAAAATGTTCCAAAAACAGAGAGAGAAGAGAGGTTCAGACATGCCCAAAACATGAACCTCAGAAATGCAAAAGATTGGCTCTAATATGACCAAAACCTGAGCCAAAGAAAGTGAAGATAGCTGGTTCAAAAATGCCCAAAACCTGGACCAGAAAAGAAGAAAGAAGAATCAGCTCTAATAAGCCCAAAACCAGAGCTGAACGAAGAAGAGAAAGTGACTCTAACAAGCTCATAACTTGAGTCACAAAAAGAAGAAGGATACTTCAAAATTTAAAATATCAAGCCTTCGAGATTTTGTTTCCAATTTTCTACAAATTTCTGTCCATGTGCAACTGTTTTTATGCCTTGGATTCACAGCAAACTAGACTGTATAATCCTAGTTTGATTGTTTTTAAATTTATGTTGTAGAATGTAGAGAAGAAATCTGTTGGACAGTTTAAGCCCAGCAGATGTTAGATTAGGTAGAGAAACGTATGAGACCAACAGTCTAATCTGGTCTCATGGAGGAATAAGGGTAGAAATAGAATAGGTTTATTTTCTTGTCTGAAAAAAATAAATGATGTAAAAGGTCTGCAAGTCCAAATGCACCCTAGAAGAAAAAATTCTAGGATTGTAGGAACGGTAGGTATATTGTTGGGAAATGTTTCTGTTGATTAATGTATCTATCATGTTGTGGTAGCTGAAAATAAAAGAAATAAGATGGCTCAAGGATCAGGCATCTGGCCTACTCCAAAGATCATTTCTGGATTCTTGAATCCTTCAAGAAGAAGCCATCCCCATGTGGAGCCACTGTTCGCCCCCTACGAATTTTTTGACAAGCAAACAGGGGCTAATTTGTTTTGTGAGCCTTCAAGTAATGCATCTCTCCTGAAGACACATCATCCTTGAAGTCTTTTCATGCTCTCTGCCCTTTGATTACTCCCCTCTGTTGTTCTTAAGTCAATGAGCCTCACTGATTATGACAGATTTTGCTCCTAAAGGCCTTCATTGCCCCTTGTACCCCTGCAAAATTCTCCATTTCATCTCTTTTTCTCCTTTTTTAAAAGCCTCCCCTTCGCCCCCAAAATCCCCTCTAAATCCTACACACACCCCTGGTTTTGGTTTAATTTTCCATTTTTTTCCTATCGTTACCCTTTATTAGCCTTAAATGCACTAAAAATGGCCCAAAAACCCACTTTCCACCTTATATTAAGGCCTAGCCCCTTTCGGACAGCCCCACAAGCCATTTCCCCATGCGACTTGGGCGCTAGAACCTGGCGCTAGCCCGTCAAGTGCTTATCACAAATATATCAGGCGCAGTTTTAACTGTCGATTTGTACAGATCGGACGACATTCGCAAATCTCAGTCGCACCCGTAGCCCACCCTGTTCACCTCTCTGATCATAGATCCACCGTCCATA
Organism: Pinus albicaulis; assembly: GCA_034641835.2. Classification (NCBI taxonomy): domain Eukaryota; kingdom Viridiplantae; phylum Streptophyta; class Pinopsida; order Pinales; family Pinaceae; genus Pinus; species Pinus albicaulis. The sequence goes on along the minus strand of CM076574.1, from coordinate 1,349,479,807 downwards.
TCACCTGCAAATCAACGGCCCATAGTGCATCTGCCCCGGTGGTCCCTGCCCGTGCACTATTCGGAAACCGGCGGTACCTATCACACCGCGTTTGGAGGTTGGGTGGTAATTTTTGTTTCGTAGCGATTCCACTCACCACCTGACGCGTGTCTCATGCACCATTCAAAAACCGCCTCCCCATCACGCATTAAAGTTTGGCAACGAATCCATCGCGTTATCGTTATACACCGTCCGATCTGGGGCGGGCCATCCGACGGCAATCGCGCAACGAAGTCGCTTACGAGTTAATCCAAGGCAATCGCACCCCTGGCCCACTATCCATCGCCCTCCGACATGTTTTCCATCGTTGATATTCACCTGAGATCAGATGGCCCAGATTAATTGCATGCCTGCCATTGACCCCATACCGCCACGTCATCTTTCCGCGTGTGTCCATCGTATATTCGCTCGTCCCGTCATATATATTCATTCAAAGGTCAATTTTCAAATGTGTTGCATTAAAATTTGCTGCGCTCCACCCACCTCCACTAGACCATGTTCCACTGTTATGCTGCATTTTCCACCATGATCCCACACTATTCCGCTATCTCACCTGTCTGCATAGTCATTCTCGTCGTCCCCGTTGCATCCATCACCCCCATGCATGGTTTTCTTAACAGGTTTCCGTGTTTTGCAGGGTTATCAGGTGGTGAAAACTGCCATGATTACACAGTATTTATTACAGCAGAAAAAAAACGTAGAAAGGACCATTTTTCAGATGCCGAAATCATGAAGAAAGCCTGGGAAGGAGCCATGACAGGACTTGCATTAAAAGAACAGGGTTTACACTCTGTAAAATCTCCCCAAGGCCCTTAAAGTGCAGTTTTCACCGACAGAGACAAAAATGGAGCAGCAGAGAGTTTAAGGCACGAAAATGAAGATCTTTGAGCCTTAACTCAGTGTTTTAAAGGCAGAGTACCAGATCAAAGATATCATGGATCAAACAGAAGGCCCAGTGTGCAGAAAACAATACTATCAGGTTTGCACATCATGCAAATTGTTCTTTCCATAAAGGACGAAGTGCCCATACTATCTCCATTCTATATTGTGCCCCTGAGGAAATTCCAGCACTGACAACAGTCCTACGCTATCAGAAACATTTGTTACACGGTATGGCAGGCCCTAGCATCATTATTCTACCTTTTTTAATTCACCAGAGTACTGCAGCAAAGTACATCAGAGACATACCTGGAGTAAATGGAAGCCTGAAGAAGGCCACTCTTTCATCCAAAGAGTACCAGAGATAAATGCACAGAATTTAAATAGAATGGGCTTCAGCCCTCTTTCTTTTTCGATTTTTAATGTTTCATTTAAGTTTTTCACCTACCTCCTCTGCTCTCTTGAGCTATAAATTTCATGAAGAAACTCATTGTAAAGGTTGTTGATCGATTATCATAGAATTACATGTTGTTTCTTTCGAGATATAGTCTCTGTGTAAAGTTGTAAGATAGGCTGAGGAAGATGTATTCAGACTGAATATTCAAGTTGTTGGCTGTGTTGTACATGACTGGTGTTTCTCTTAATATGACAAGCACATTTCTTTGGATCCTGATTTAAAGAAGCTGGTGGTGTTTTCTATCTCTATGTTTTATTTCATTTCATTACACTTCTTCTGGCTTGCATCAGAAATTTGGCATAGGCTTTACCCTTGTTAGGTACCCTATGTTTCTACCCTCCTTGCCTTCAATTTTTTCTGCTATATGTGCATCTGAGGATTGATTTCAATTGATTTAACCAGTGTAGTGGATGTCATTTCCTACTAGCTGATGTATGAATTAATGAATTCTATCTTAGATGTTCTTGTTAGGAGTTAATTGAATGAATTGGCAACACTGGGAGGTCTAGAACTCATTCTCAGTCTCACTAGGATCCTTTTCAGTTAATTATACCTTTCTAAGTTCCCTCAAGCTGGAGGCTGAAGAATTGAGAGTTTAAAGTCTCTCTCTGATTTTAGGTCTTTATCTTTGTGTTCTAAATCTTTAAATGTCCCTTGTCTGAAGAGTTTACCTTTCAGGTTTTGGATCACAGGAGTTCAATGGCATGTCCTGTCACTGGATCTAATTTCTGAAAGGTCACCTCAGAGGTTTCCTTGCCTTTCACTTTATTTCTACCTTTCATGCTACACTATCATCTTTAAGATCCAAATGCTTTAGATGACTAGCCCAACTGAAAGCCTGCATGTTGATTAGCAAGTAAACCCTTTCCTGACTCCATTTCCCAATGGTCTTGGATGTTCTCTGATTTATCATCTCCTTTGCCTAAAATCCTCTTTGCCCAGTCTTGTCTTACATCGAACCCTTCTTTCCTAATTCCCAACAACCAAACAAACATCGAACAAACAAACCATGTGCTTATAACTAGCCTAATATCTTAACATTCGAAATTTCAAATACATATAACCTTTGCTCACATAGAGAGATCCCTCTCTGGACCCAGGAGGGCTAGATCCTGAGGTCTGAAAGTGGTTCTAATGTTGTCTCATCTTTTGGTCTTGCCAATCTGGCCAAAACATGGGAACCCCAACAAAGTGCTTCTCCCATGTAATTTTTTATTCTTCCGTTTTATGTACTATTTTCTTTCTTTACTACGGATAGAAATTTTTCTATAGGATTTACCATAGGGTACCCTGCTAAGTCTTGAAATAGTGCATTATGTTTTCCTCTAATACTTGGATGTAGAATTCAAAGATAGTCTACTCTGCATCCATGTTGGCTGGAATGTACAATTCAGAGATGGTCTGCTCAACGTTCCTGCTAAACCTTAAATCTCCTCCTCTTTTCCATTTCACAAGCTGTAAAGATCCATTGACATGGATAGCTTGCCTTGTTGCACCTGACCTTTATTCATCTATTTGAGTTTGTTTACACCTATTTGACTCCATAGCCCAATGGCCCTCTTCTTCTTCCTCAACCAAATCTTCAAACAAACCCTCATTTCTATAACTAGCCTAATATCAGCACTTATTTATCAAGTTAAATCATAAAACAGAGAGAGACCTCTCTCAGCCCAGGAAGGCTAGGTCCTGGACTCCAAAGCTTGTTTGATGTATCACTCCATGGTTTTGTCTTCAGCCTTTAGAAATTACAGAGTGACAACATAATGGCGACTCCACTGCGGAAAAATTTTATCTTCCTCTGAAAGTACATCAAATTTCAAATCTGATTACTGGTGATGGACATAATGGTGACTCCATCGGGGAAGAATTTTATCTTCCTCATAAAGTACATCAAATTTCATATCTGATTACTGGTGGTGGACAATGACCAAACACAAGAAGGCTACATTATTTACCTAGCGACTCCATGATTCAAAGAACTCAGCTTTTGAGCATTCATGGCGACTCCACAACATGCTGACCAGAGTTACTGCTGAACAATATGACAAGGTTTGTGGTAGGCTGTCTATCTAGTGAAGTTTTAAATGCATTCAAGAATCAGTTATCATAATTTCAGCTTGATGAAGATTTCCTAGGGTTTTTCTTTCTTATTTTGAATTCAAGAAAATTTAGGCCTGAAGCTAAAACATGTTTTCTGGAGATAGTTGTTGAAATATATGAAACTGATATTGAACTTTTGAATTCTCAAGTTTATTCATATAAATTCATAGACACTAAAGAATTCTTGGAAAATCTTCCTTCCCCTAAGCAAGAGGAAATTGTACTACCTGTCGAATTACATATTTAGGATGATTGTTCTTTCAAGTACCAAATTGAAGATGAGATTTCAAGGTTTAATATTAGGGATACAACTGATCAACTAGTCATTGAAGGCATAGAAGCAAATATTATACATCATGCTTTTATTGATCCTATAGCAGATTATATGGAGGTTCTTATTAACTCAAATCTTCAAACATGTACTCTCTATAAGGATCAAATACATCAGCAGTTGCCATTACATATTCTAACTTTGGTTATGAGGACACATAATCAAGTTATATTGCTAAGTTTCCTGATAAGCAGTCAAGTTTTCGATCTATTTTTGTTGCTAATTGACTGGTTGCACTAGCATTATTGTATCATTTAGAACAACAAAAATTTCAGTAGAGTTGTTAGGTCCCTATATTACTAGTATAGTCCCTTATTGTTATTAGTGTAACCCCCTTATTGTTATTATTGTACCCTTGTAACCCCCATTTTGTTATTATTATGCCCTTAAATTATTATTTTTAGGTCGGCTAGGATTACACTGTGGCCCACTAAGATTACATTATGGCCACATGGACTCCTATATATAGAAAGGAGGTTTTGTAAATTGTATCATCCAATAATTTTTCATTCATGTAATGTATTGGAGGTTGCCCACTCGAAGTGGCTTATTTCTAAGGCATTGATATCTCTTTTCTTCTATTTTTGGAGCTGGTTACACAACATTTGGTATCAAAGCTTTGGATTCCAGGGTTTCGCTGCTCCAAACAGGTCATCGTGGAATTTTCTCTATAATTTTTTTGTACAAAGTTTTAGAAGGAAATTTTTAGGGTGTGAAGCCAAAATCTTGAGGAACATCGTCAAAAAATTTCAGAGCTTGGTTCGCAATATTTTGTAGATATGATCTGTGGAAGTTAGGTCTTTTTTCAGGCTCCTAAACAGGTCATCGTGGCATTTGCGCTATAACTTTTTTTTCTATGAAGTTTCAGAAGCTAAAATTTTTAGGTTGCAAAGCCAAAATCCTAAGGAAAATCGTCAAAAAAATTCAGAGCTTGGTTCGCAATCTTTTTGGAGATATGATCTGTGGAAGGTAGTTCTTTTTCAGGCTCTTGAATTTCATCTCAAAGAGGTGATCGTGGGAAAATATTCATAAATCTCTCTCTGAGCATCAGATTGGAGTGTCGTAAAAATTGGTCACAAGTACACAGACTATAGTTTCTTGGCTATCAATTTCAGAGCTGAAGGATGAAACAGTGACACGTGGAAATTTGTACAAGTTCACTCTACTGAACCAGTCCATAATTAGGTCATTGTGGGATATTGGACACAACTTTGTCTTGGAGAATCCAAATCAGGTCAGACCTATGGCATTAGAAAGATAATTCAGAGGGCTATTTTGGTACCAAAATTCAAATTTTGAAGTGCTGCAATCACAGAGATAATCCAATTTCAATATCGAGCTCCTCAAAAGCAAGAAAAAGGTGTGTATTTTTTTTCAAATTGCGTAAGTCTTGTTTGAAGAATCAATTTGAATTGATTCCAAGGGCATATTGTAGAATACATATCAGTATTGGGTTCTAAAATATGCCCCGTAAAAATAATTCGACACCCATTAAGCCTTCAGAAGGCTCTACTATGACTCATGAAGATGAGGAATTGCAACTTGATCTATCAAAATTGCAAGAGCAAGTGCAACAAATTTCACTCTCGCAAAGAGCAACAAAAAATGAAATGGAAGTTTTGAAGAAAGGCGTGGAAGTGAATATGGACGGTTTGAAGAAAGGCGTGGAAGCTAAGATCGATGGCATGGAAGCTAAGATGGATGGAATGGAAGCTGGCATGGAAGCTAAGATGGATGACATGAAAGACAACATGGAAAATATGAAGAATGATCTAAAAGCAGACATCGAAGGTTTGACAAAGTTGATACAAGAAATGTTTCCTAATGGTGAAAATATAGTAGAAGAAGCTCATGATGAGAACAAAATAAATGTTAATTGTGATTTCATAAACTCTAATGTTGGTGGGAAGAACCACCATATTCCAAAAATGGATATGAGGAATTTTGATGGAAAGGATCCTGTAACATGGATACTACATATGGAGCAATATTTTGATCTCCATAATGTGCAAAACACACAAAAGTAAATTACTTTAACTTTTATATTGAGAACAAAACATTATTTGGTATCGATATTAGCCCCGTAAAAAAATTGTCACTTGGTCAATTTTTTATGGAGGAAATGATAGCGCATTATGAGGATACAAAGAGAAACATATTCTTTAGCCAATTGATAAATCTAAAACAAAAGGGTTTAGTGGTGGAGCACATTGACGACTTCCAACAATTGAATATAAGGGTAACTGATATTCCAGAGAAACACATGATCGATCTCTTCATAGGAACTTTAAAGGATAACATCCAACGTGAAGTTCACGTTTTGGAATTGGATTCATTGGAGAAGGCATTCAGGTTGGCAAGGAAAGTTTAATGTAAAATAATGGCGACAAGGAAGCCTACCACTCAATTCCATAAAGAAGGAAGTTTTGCTACGCCTAGATTTCCACAACGTACAAGGTTGACACCACAACAATTGGAAGAAAAAAAAGCAAAAGGGCTTTGCTACAGTTGTGATAGCAAATACACTAAAGGTCATAAGTGTGCTAAGAAGAAATTATTTTACATAGATTGTGAAGAGGAAAGGAAGAAAATAATAAGAAGAGGATACACAGCCAGAAAACTGTACCCCTAGAAGAGGAAGAAAATGAACTTACCACATCGTGTGTCGCACCCAGCACTACTTACCCTCAAACTCTCAAGATAGAAGGACATATCAAGAAGAAAAAGGTAATAGTGTTGATTGATTCAGTGTAGCACCCATAATTTTATTCATTGTAAGGTAGCCAAGGAATTAAATTGTTTCCTATACCCGCACTTAATGTCAAGTGATGGTTGCAAATGGAGGAACTATAAATTGCTCGGGAAAATGCCATAATATCAAGCTATCCATGGGGGAATATGTATGGAATATTCCAATGCTTTCCATACCAATTGGAGGTGCCGATGTTGTACTAGGAGTACAATGGTTACAATATTTGGGGATGGTAGCTTTTAATTTTCAAGAATTCTTCTTGAAATTTTTTTCGAAAGCAAGGAAGTCGAATTACGGTATTGCAGTAGCTTCTTTAAAGATAAATGCTTCCCATAATGTCATGACAAAGCTTCAAAAGAAACAACGAGGCGTAATTGCACAATTATGCTCACTAGAAGTTCCAACATCAAAATCATCTATTTCTGCAGATCTCCAACAAGTATTGGACAATCATTCCAAGGTATTTGAAACTCCCAAAGGACTCCCACCTATTTGTGATCATGATCATGTTATTCATTTGATTCCAGAAAGTGTTCCTCGAAACATCAGGCCTTATAGATATTCTTATGTCCAAAAGAGCAAAATTGAACGTATGATTGCAAAAATGTTAGAGGTGGGTATAATTCAACCTAGTCAAAGTTCTTTCTCTGCTCCTGTAGTATTGGTACACAAGAAGGATGGATCATGGAGAATATTTCAGGATTATAGGGAGCTCAATAAGCTCGCCATTAAAGATAAATTTCCCATTCCTTTGATTGATGAATTATTGGATGAATTACATGGTGCAATTTATTTTACCAAGTTGGATCTTCGTTTAGGATATCATAAAATTATAATGAAGACTGAAGATATTCCAAAAACAACATTTCGAACTCATGAGGGTCATTATGAATTTTTTTTCATGCCTTTTGGCCTTACCAATGCACCTTCTATATTTCAAGGGTTGATGAATTCCATTTTCAAACCCTTCCTTAGAAAATTTGTGCTAGTATTTTTTGATGATATACTAATCTACAGCGGGTCTTGGAAGGATCATGTTCAACATGTTGACAAGGTGCTCAAACTATTGGAGGAGGAACAATTATATGCAAAAACATCCAAATGTTTTTTTGGAGTACAAGAGGTGCAATATCTGGTTCATATTTTATCTCATGAGGGTGTTAAGGTAGACCCTAACAAAATTAAATCCATTAAGGAATGGAAAGTCTCTGCAACCATAAAGAAGTTGCAAGGATTTCTCGGGTTAACGAGGTATTATCTCAAGTTTGTTAAGAATTATGGGAGAATAGCAGCACCTCTAACAACATTATTTAAGAAATATGCATTTTCATGGACTCCTGAAGCAACTAAGGCCTTTTAACGTCTTAAAGAGGCAATGTGCCTAGCACCGGTCTTAGCTACGCCGGACTTCACAAAAACCTTTATTGTGGAATGTGATGCCTCAGGAAATGGAATTGGTGCTGTTTTAATGTAGGAAGGAAGACCCATTTCTTTTGAAAGTCATCCAATCAAAGGAAATTATTTAAAGAAACCTATTTATGAAAAGGAAATGTTAGCAATACTGCATGCACTAAAGAAATGACGAACTTACCTAATGGGATGACACTTCAAGGTAAAAACTGATCATGATAGTCTTAAACACTTTTTGGAACAAAGACTATCTTCAGAAGAGTAGCAAAAATGGGTCACAAAGATGTTGGGTTATGACTTTGAAATAATATACAAAAAATGGAAGCTAAATGTTGTTGCAAATGCACTCTCAAGAAAGAATGAAGAGGTGGAAGCATTGCTTTGTGCCATTTCTATTATCCAATCATATTGGATAACCGAAGCAAGATATGAATGGAAGAAGAATGAAGAAGTGTGGACACTCATTCAAAAGTTGCAGCAAGATCCTAGTACATCCGATACATTTAGTTGGAAAAATGATTCCTTATGGTACAAAGATCACTTATATCTTTGTAAGAATTCCCAACTAAAACACAATATTCTTTTGGAATTGCACACTTCTCCTTTAGGAGGACACTCAGGATTTTTAAAAACTTACCACAGGGTGAAGAAAGAATTTTTTTGGGATGGCCTTAAATATGATATTCAAAAGTTTGTGGAGGAATGTTTGGTTTTCCAGCAAAATAAAGTTGAGACAATTAAGACCCCTGGTCTGCTACTTCCTTTATCCATTCCAGTTCAACGTTGGTTGGAGGTTTCAATGGATTTTATCACAGGTTTACCTAAGTCTTAAGGAAATAGTGTCATCATGGTGGTAGTTGATAGATTTACCAAGTATGCACACTTTTGTGCATTATCTCATCCATTTAAAGCAAGCACATTTGCTACTACATTTATGGACACAATTCAAAAGCTACATGGAAACCCAAGGGTTATTGTGAGCGACAGAGATCCCATTTTTACTGGAAATTTTTGGACGGAGTTATTTTCTTATTTGGGTACTTAATTAGCTCATAGCTCATCTTCTCATCCTCAATCTGATGGTCAAACTGAGATAGTAAATAAATGTTTGGAAGGATATCTTCGTTGTGTTTTGTATCTGATAAACAAACACAATGGGTCAAGTGGTTACCTCTTGCTGAATGGTGGTATAACACTTCCTTCCATACTGCAACAAAAATGATTCCATTTATGGCACTTTATGGATATCATCCACCATCCATCACATCATCCTTAAGGGAAAATTCGAAGGTTCAAGCAATGGAAGATCACATCGAGCATCAGCAAGAAGTTCTCCAACTCTTAAAGGATAACCTGAATTTGGCATAAAATCGAATGAAACAAAAGGCATATCAACATCAGAGCGAGAGAAGTTTTGATGTAGGAGATTAGGTATTTTTACGGCTACAACCATACAAACAAATATCCCTCAAGCAATCTAAGAAGGATAATAAATTATCACCAAAGTACTATGGTCCTTACAAGGTGTTGCAAAAGATTGGTACTATGGAATACAAATTGGAGCTTCCCGCTTCTTCGCGAGTGCATCCAGTTTTCCATGTTTCATGCTTAAAGAAGGTTATAGGTGAAAATATTCCAGTTCAAACAATATTGCTAGAACTTGATGAGGAAGAAAAAATCATATTGGAACTTGAAGCGGTCATGGAAACAAGAACTCGACAGCTACGGAGTCGATCAATTTTAGAGTATCTCATCAAGTGGAAGAACTTACCCACTGAAGATTCTACATGGGAGAATGAGAATTTTATACAGAAGCACCCAAAGCTACTCAAGCGTTGAGACAACACTTTTTGAAGGAGAGGGGCATGTTAGGTCCCTATATTACTAGTTTAGCCCCTTATTGTTATTAGTCTAGCACCCTTATTTTTATTATTGTAGCCCCCTCTAACCCCAATATTGTTATTATTGTGCCCTTACATTGTTATTGTTAGGTCAGCTAGGATTACATTGTGGCCCCATCGACTCCTGTATATAGAAAGGAGGTTTTTTCATTTGTATCATCCAAGAATTTTTCATTCATGTAACGTATTAGATGTTTCCCCCTCTAAGTGGCTTATTTTTAAGGTGTTGATATATCTTTTCTTCTAAGAATTTTGAGTCAAGCTACAACATAGAGTAGGGTAGGTATGTTTGCAAATAAGCTCAAGACTCTAAGCATATTTCAGCTTTAGTTTCATATTTTCAGAAATACGTTGTATCTAGACTTCGCTATAGGAGAGTGTTGATTTCAGACTATCGCCCACAAAGGTTTTGTAGCAGATTAAGTTGTAGATTTGGGATCAACCCAATGGATTAGGCCACTAGTCTATAGTGTTCTTGACACCTCCTAAAGGAGCTTCCATCCCCAGTTGGAGCTAATGTTAGACTCCTGTATTTCACAGTATCACAAGGTGACTGATTATTGATTAGATTTTTCACATTGAAAATAATATTCTATGGCTATCATTTATTTTCAAAGAAAGAAAGGGAAATCCTGACTATCAAGAGCATCAAATGAATATATCTTCCTTTAGTTCAGTTTAAAGAGGAAAGTGTTGTTGATTAAGTGTGATGGTGAGTAAAATCCATACTGCCCTCATTCATTCCATCTTCCCTCTTCTTACCTTTCCTGTTCCCAAATTCTGAACTCCAATGCTATGAATCCCATTCAAACCCCTAAAACCCACATAAATAACCTTTGGGACTTATTACTCTACAAACCCATTTATATTAAAGTCTGCAATTCTATTTTTATAGCTCCCCCCACCCACTGGTAGCCGTATCATTTAAATCCTTACCTCTTGCCCGCACTTCACACCCCGCAAGTTCAAACTTTTCTTCTTAAATTCATCACCAAAACATAACACTTCGCTGATGTGATTTGGTGGGACCCATCCAACCTTCATATATTACCTTAATCCGCATGCAACCCTTTGTATTTCATATTTTCCTTACCTTTCGCCTTTTCGCACTTTCCCGCATTTAGCGCGTCGCATGACGCACTTCACACCTTTTATAACTTACCTTTAAGCGCCCATAACTTTAAGTTTTTCACGATGCAGCATGATTGCAATCGCACATCGCAAGTTTCAAAGGACTACCGTGGGAGGTAAATGTTAAAACTGCCGAAGTGCGGTATGCGATACGGTGGGACCAAATTGCAAAATCACAAATCGTAAAGCTTCAAAGGATTACCACAGGAGGTAAATTTTAAGAGTGATGATGTGCAATGTGCAATGCAGTGGGGCCCGATTGCAAATCGTAAATCGCAAATCTTAGAAGATAAGTGTCAAAGGTAAAGTTAAGTCTTGTGCCATGTAAAGTGCGATTTTGGCATGGATGCGATGTGGTTATATTGTTGAAATCTAAAGGATTTTTTATCTGAGTGTATGCCGTTCGCACGTTATTTTATGAAGAAAAAGGGTTAAACACGATAGAAAGACTTATGGCAGAGTAATCCCCGACAAGGAGTGAAAACAAAGGAGGTCGATTCGGGCAAAGGGAATTCATATAGAACTGTTATGGTATACCAGCAGAAACAAAAAGGTAGAAAAAACACATCAGCATAGTTACTAATCAATGAAAGTAGCCAGTGCTGCACCAAACGTAATTACCCAACATCAGTTTGTTGAGGAGCAGGGCCAGATGTCAGTAATATTTTATTTGCTACCTCTTTAGTATTACAAAGCCAATTTCTAACCACTCTGTAATAAAGAATAGACCAATAAATGCCACTGTTGGAGGCTAAGCTTGTCTTATCACGTCCTGCATGTTTCCACTTGTCCAGTTTGCTTGAATGTAATCAATGCAGTAGATAGATTAAACCAACTTAAGTTTTTAATAAATATTGTATGCATTAGTAGTATGAGAGAGGCCCGAAAGGGGAAAAAACCATTGTAATAGATTATGCTAGTTGTAAGCACTCTCTTTTGGATTAATGAGTGAGTGTGTTGTTTTCCAGATTCTTGTGTTATGATCTGTGGTGAAGTGCTTCTCCCATGTAATTTGTGATTCTTCTGTTTTACATATTGTTTTCTTTCTTTACTGCAGATAGAAATTTTTGTGTAGGATTTACCATAGGGTACCCTGCTCAGTCTTGAAATAGTACATTATGTTTTCCTCTAAGACTTGGATGTAGAATTCAGAGACGGTCTGCTCTGCATCCATGTTGAGACCGGAATGTAGAATTCAGAGACGGTCTGCTATGCATTCCTGTTAAACATTAATCTCCTCCTCTTTTCCATTTCACAAGCTTTAAAGATCCGTTGACATGGCTAGCTTGCTTGGTTGCACCTGACCTCAGTTATTCATCTATTTGAGTTTTTTTACACCCGTTTGACTCCATAGCCCAATGGCCCTCTTCTGTTGCCTCAACCAAATCTTCAAACAAACCCTCATTTCTATAACTAGCCTAATATCAGCACTTATATTTATCAAGTTAAATCATAAAACAGAGAGAGCCCTCTCTGAGCCTAGGAAGGCTAGGTCCTGGAATCCAAAGCTGGTTTGATGTTTCACTCTGTGGTTCTGTCTTCAACCTTCAGAAATTACAGAGTGACAATAGGGTACAGATGAAGTTCTACGAAGATAGGTATTTGAATTTGAAATATGGGATATCTTAGTTGAAGCTCATGGAGGGGTTGCCAGAGGTCACTATGCAAGGAAAGCAACCATGGTGAAGATCCTACTAGTTGGTTTATGGTGGCCCATGGTGCACAACGACGCATATACATATTGTTGCACTTGTGATGTATACAAAATGACGGGGAAACCATCGTGCAAAGATGAGATGTCATTGCACCCACAGATGGCATTGAAAGATTTTGACAAATGGCCCATAGATTTGTTGGACCTATTGACCCTTCCAGAAAGAAGACAGGTACGTGTTACATAATCACTGCAACAAATTATGTGACTAGATGGGTTGAAGCTAAGCCGGTAAAGGATTGTAGTGCAGACACAGCTACGCACTTCATTTTTTAGAACATTTTGACTCGATTTGGGTGCCCTAAGATCTTGATGAGTGATATAGGTACACACTTTGTAAATGAAACCATTGAAGCTCTAACAGAAGAATTATGGATTCATCATCAGAAGAGTACTCCATATCACCCATAAGCGAATATTTTGGTGGAAGTTTTCAATAAGATATTAGATACTGCGCTCACTAAGGTATGTAATGCTAATCGAAATGATTAGGATGTGTGCATACCTGTGGTTCTTTGGGCATATAGAACCACATGTAAGAATTTGAGAGGAAAGACACCATTCAGGATGGTGTATGGGCAGGAAGCTATTATGCCAATGAAGTAATTGTTCCAAGTCTGGGCATTGTAGCATTCACTAATATGGCAAAATAGGATACTATGGAAGAACGGTTGTCGCAGTTGGTAGCACATGAAGAGGATCGCCTTATTGCAGGTTTCCATCAGCAAGTGCAAAATGTGTGCGTAAAAGAAAGTTGGCTTGATTGGCATATTAGACAGAAGGTTTTTAAGGAAGATTATTTGGTATTTTTTTATGACAACAAGTTTTCACACCACCCAGGGAAGTTCAAGATGGATTGGCTTGGACCATATGTTGTTATGGAAATCACCGATGAAGGTGCAGTGTGCCTAGCCATGTTGATTGGAGAAAACCTTCCTAGGCATGTTAATGGAAGTCGATTGAAGCCTTACAGAGATGACCCTCTCCTTGCACGCACCAAAATACTATATGGCTAGAAATATAGATCTATGCAGACAGGTGCGACAAATGCGTAGTAGCTACGTGTAGGGGTTGATTGGGTCACAAAGGTACCAAAATATAGCCATTGGAACAGTAAATATGGCCAAGATAGTATTCTTACCATTTCGAGGAGCATCTAATTTTCATTTAATGAGGATATTATGCTAGATTTGGAGTCGTTTTAGCATTTATAGAGCTACATTAATGCACAAGAGACCATTTAGGATGCGCCTATGCTATAAATATGACCAAAGAGGTCACATTAGTTCCCTTTTATTTTTGTGTTATTTTTGTGATTTGAGCTCTCTGCTTTCTGATGTTTGTCTAAAGCCTAAGTCTAGCATTAATCTTCTCTTTAAGGAGGAGTTATGTCATCGTGGTTTAGGTCACCTAATTCCACCAAGCATGACTGCCACCAAGCTAGGAGAAGAACCCGTTGCACAAGCTGTTGAGACCCCTATGCCAATGAAAACTACAAAGGGACAGTCCTTGAGGTCCAAGAAGTCACCTCGTGAGAAGACTCCTAAGATGTGCTCCACTGCTGCAGAGCGCCAGAAGAAGCCAATTTTTTAGTTGCCAGAAACCGTAATGGATGAATATGTGGTAGAGATTTTTTATCATATCTCACGGTTGCTTGTCTATGTCGTACCACCCAAATCTTCAGTGAAGGTCCCGAAGGATCTCGATAAAGCGCCTTCCTAAATTAATATGTCATTGCTTCCAGAAAATGTACCTGTTGAGGGTGATATGTTCACCAAAATTCCACTTCTCAAAATGGAGGATTGGGACCTCACAGATCAAGAAAAATTTCTAGATCATGCACGCGATATTTATTAGAGACGATCCTATATAATGATGGCATTTTCAAAGTTGAGCCAATGCACTAAGTGTTGCGCTTGCAGAAATCATTTTTGTTAAACATATTCCATATTCCACACTTTGAGCACAGCCCAAGCAATGATATTTGTGTGCGACAGATGCTCGCGCTCATCCATGATGACTGCTTGTGGCTCGAGGAGTGAATTTCAATAGACATTGCGCTAATCAATCAGATCATTGGCTTGCTCGATGAGGGCGTAGACCCTATGGTATCCTTTGGAGGAAAAGGCCAGGAAAATAAGGTTTCCAAGAAGGTAAAGAAATATTATAAGGTGTCATGCAACATGCGAGGATTTTTTATCAGCAAAATCAGCGATCCTGTAGTCCAATTTAGCACAATTGTCTTTGCCTACAAAATGATGAGGAAGCACATACCAAAATAAGTCCCAACACATGTTATTGCGCTCACTGGGTAGTGAGAGAAGGGTGTCCAGTACAATTGTGCTTACTACATGTGTGCAAAATTTCTGGAAAATGTGCACGGAGCACAGGAGGAGGGGAAACACTTTTATTACGCATGGATAATACTCCTCATCACACTCATTAGCTAGAAGATGCCTAAAGACATGCAGTTCACAGATATATAACTATACATGTCCGAAGCCGGGCGCTACAAAACCCTATGGAACTCCAAGATCCCAGCTAGAGTCACAGAAAATAATATTTTCTGGGTGCTTTTTGACTTTGTGCTATCTCAAGCTATTCAGTGAAATCCAAGGTTGTCCCCAACCTCGTATGAGATGTACAAATTAATTGCAGATTTAAAAGCAACATTTCATAATCTACATATCTACGGGAAGGGCATTGTAGAAAGAGTGTGGTAAGACTTACTGTACTTGGTCATTGAGGATGGACCTAGTCCACATCACAGCTGAGTGGCAGTGTTCCTGGTTAGAGTCACACACCACTAGGGGTGCCTCTTCATCCATTTTGAAAACACCAACAAATTCTAGAATGACAAAAGATACACAACAGAAAGGTAATGATGTCGAAGCCAAACCTAATCCTACCACAACTGGTGAAATAATATATTTGGAGAAAGATATGGGAGTAGAAAAGAACAATGAAGGCACTAAGGAGACACAGATCGCCAAGGGGACTAAGCGTGAGTCTCAAGCCGTAGGAGGTCTATGAAAGAAGAGAAAAGGGTCCAAATTAGTGGGCACAGAGTACCTCACACTTACGGAGCACAAATTTACTAAGATTGAAAACACAATAATGTTAGCAACAGAAGACATCTGGATGGATATGGAAGTGTAGTACAAATTTGTGCTTGAAGGAGTGCAGTTGGGTATTCAAGAACCCAAAGTGCAAGTGAGTCAGATTCAAGTGAGTGTGGCACAAGCAAGCCAGCTTCAAGTGATCATGCCAACTTCTGGTGTGCATCCTATCAGCATGGCGTTGCCATCTTCTAAGGATAGCCGCCTGATCTAGATCCCCACGACCGCCATTAGAGTGGAGTCACCAAATTTACGCATGACCCTGAGATCCTGTGGATAAATCAACATTGAAATGGTGGTGCTACCAGCCGGGAAACTCCATATGATCCACAACATGATTGTCAATGAATTACAGTACCGAGAGGACCGCACCTTCCGTGCTGCAAATCTCAATAACAAGCAGCAGTGATACAACAAAAGCAGCAGACATCATAAGAGGCGTGTCGCACAGCTGAGTCTCAGCGCACTGCATTAGAGGCCATGATTGACCAAGTCTGCGATGACCTATCAGAGGTCATTGTCCCTGCATCAGCTGCACCTATATCAAAGTTATAGGGCTTGGCCGCTGCACTTAGAGCATCGTGCACATAAATTCAGACAATCCATGGAGACTTTGAGTAACAAATTGCGGAGCTACAAATGAAGCTCCAGCCTGAAACACCACCAGAGGTCATATTGTGGCACGCTGCAGAGGTCAAGGATGCTACAAACAACATATCATCCGCAGTGACAGAGTGTGGACAGTTATTGGAAAAAGCCATGGGCGTTTGGACAGTTGTTTAAAATGACCCAATGGTGCAACACTACGAAATGAATTGTGAATCAAGGAACAAAAGTTCACTTAGATTCAAATGGAGGCGCCCACATTGGTGACAACGTAAATACTTTCCCTCCTTCATGAGGGTAAGGAAATTCAGACTGAGATAGAAGATATACACCGCCGGGAAAAATTATTGGAGACAAGGATGCAACCTTAGGCTAAGGAAGCCCTGTAGTTGTCGCAGAGTCTTGATGGTGCCCTGAAAAGCCTCCAGCAAACACAACGGAGCATCAATATGGTAGTTGAAGGGCCGACAACCGCAAATTTAATTGATGAAGAGCATAGTGTTGCCATGCAAAGCATGTTATGGGAAATGTTACCCTAAGGTCTTAGGTTGATAAACCTTCATATATCAAGGGCATGTCATCACAAGAAAGACTCATTTAACCAACTTCTATGCTCTAAACTAGAAACTAAGGGTTGCAGACCTTACCCATTTATCCTTCAGTTGTAGTAGATCCCGTGGGGTTCAAATTCCCTGCAACACCTTGTGCTCCAGAACCTGCAAACCAGCAAAGAACAAGCACAAAATCCTAGTTTTACAACATATATAACTTCTAGATGTTAGCAATAAGCATGTATAATCTCATAAAAATAACAATAAATGAACTATTAAAGATCATTACACATGTATAAGAGATAAATGAAATGTGAACATCAGGAACACGATGGCACTTCTTTTATTAATGACATGTATCGTAAAAAAATGTGGAGATATCACCTAAAATCTGCCACAGCCTTCGAGCATACCGTCATATGGATCTGTCTAGCCCTAGCCTCACAAAAATTCTTCCAAGAATAGTGAACAATGGATGTCACATAGGGTTAGTGAACATCTCAAGGAAACAAGGGTTTCCTGAAAATATCTGGGAAGTTCAGGAGGCATAGGGAATATATCAAACTTCGATAGGGCTATAATAGAGTATAATATCTATAATTCTCTCTCTTCCTCCCTTAGGCCATTCCCTTGAGGGGTTTTTGTACTCCCTCAAATTAGTTTTTTCAGTTGGGGAATAGTTAGGCCATGGGCTGGGGTAGTTAAGTTACAGGAAAAACCATAAACCCACCTCTAAAATAGGGAAATTACATATCTTTTAATGTTTTAAATAGCATACGCAATTCTCTATGTATGGACTCATGTTTATATGCAGAAAAGTCAGGGCAGAGTTGCGTATGGGTTTTGAGAAACTGTTTTTAGAGAAATATGTCCAAGTCTAAATGGAAGGGTTGCCCAAGGCCAATTCATAAGTCATCAAGTATATGATGGTGATAAATGATGCTATAATAGATGCCCCCTAATATATGAGTTCAGCAGGGGTACATGATGGCCGAAATGTATTATGTGCATAGAAAGAACCTTGCGAGGACTAGAGAGGACCTCACTAGATTTCAGCCTGCTAAAAAACAAATGAGAGAGATCAGAAAGATAGCTCATGTCTGAGGCAGGCATACCCATGCTCAGTGAAAGAAAAGCATGTCTGTATATGAGGTATGGAGCAGATCCAATATGTATACAATTATAACTGAAATGTAAATTACATAGTGAATCATCTAATCACTGCCCAGAAGTATAAGTCAAAATCAGGTCCAAGTATCACATATAGAAGAGTGATCAATGATGCTGCAACAAATATTTGATCACAAAAGTCACAACTGAATCTCCAAGTACCAAATAATAAGTGGTGGAACAAATGGTACAACATGCAACTCGGGAGCCAACATATAGGATCATGATGTTGTGGTGAAACTGCAACATATAAAGGTGGATGGTGTCACTGGAAGAAAACTGAAGGAGTTATCAAAGTGAACCAAAGCATGCTGATGAAAACCTGAGGTCTTCACCAATCACCATGGCACAATTATACACAATGGGAATAAATGAACTGAGGTTGGCCATGTGAGAAATTGTTTGATTACTAGTCATTAATGTATACCATTAACAAATGCGAGACAACCTACTGATAATGATAATGAGTGTCAAGGTGCCCCAGTTCAATCTAGCAAGTGCGAATTAATGAGTTGAAGTCAAACACTTGAAAGAATCTATCAATCAGGACACAATGATGTATCCTCACTCTCGATAGCGAAGAGTCTTCCATTGATGACTTCACACCCTAACGTACTACAAAAAGGACTATAGACCTTATTCCCAGAGCAATGAGTCGAAGTTGATGGGAAAATATCTGCTAGAAGGAAGGCATTAAGGCATCCCACATCATTCCAGTGTGAGTGTAACCCGTAGGCCAAGATTTGGAAGGAATTATACGAAATAAAGTGAATTAACCAACCCAAAGTACGGTTTTTGCATGCACAAGATGAAGCTAGTGGATGGCAGAAACCCTTTGAACCAACCAATAATGAAAGCTGACAAAGAAGTGAGATATCCACCGATAGGGTCAAATGGAAATCAAGATACTGCACGAATCCTAGGTGTGATAATGTAAGTTGAAGTCGAACACAAGGGAATCACTCAGTCAAAGATCCATGGTGTTGATCAAATGTTGAGCACAAGGTCACCTATCAATGTTGTAAATAGGGCCAGGGTGCGGCTCTAGGTTTACTCTTAGAGTAATATGTCGTAGTCGATAAGAGACAAACCCGCCAACAAGAAGTCAATGGAGACCTTCAAAAACTAGCATGAGCAAAGGACCAAATATCTAATGTGATAGAATAAGATACGAACAAGACCAGGAAGGCCAACTAAAAAATGAGTCAAGAGACACGGCAGAAAGGCCGACTCGGGTTAACTTCCCTTGAAAAAAATCACGACTCATGTTGACAATGGCAGCAAATGATAACTTTGTATAAGTTTGTCATGTAGGAGGCATAAACAAACCCTCCATATGATTGGAAGAGATAACCAACCGGGGGAGTACTGACTCAAAAACAAGGTTATGGCTTCTCCTAAGTCAAAACTTAAACCATCCCAAATGGAGAAAAGACAACTTTTTTTTGCTTTTTTTAGGGGTGACACAACTGACACTGTAGCTCCCATCAAGTATGAAAGTAATATCTTGTTCCCGCTCTTTTTTCAAAATATTTATTTTTATTGTCCTTTTCAGATTTCAAAGCCTAAAAAAGAATAAAAGAATGCTATAGTACAATGGATAGAAAGAGTGTCGTGAAACAGATGCACTAGTTCTTGGGATAGGAACAAACCTATGCTTAATGCAAGGTGGCGAAAACTGGTAAGTGACACTCAAAGGAATGTTCCATCCATGGGTAAAGGTGTCAAGTCGCAGAAGCTAAGTGATTGCATGGTTAACTTGTACAGAAAGACATGGTCAAAAGAGGGCTTAAACACGAGTCCAAATGAAGTTGGCTAAAGGCCAAGATAAACAAGTAGTCAATATGCAATGCAGTAATACAACTTGACAACATATGGGATCCTCTAGGGTAAATGGCCAGAATAAAAATAGCAAAGAATAAGAATAATGAAGCTTCAACGCATAATTCATGGCGAGACTGAAGAAGGCTCTCGAGCCTACATAAGTTGTAGCATGGGCGAAAAATGCTAGCAAGGAACTAACTAGGAAGCCCATGTAAAGGATGGCTCTACCACCAAGTCATGATTAAAAAATCAGTGAGTGAAATGGGTTAAGTACTCATGACATGATGGAATCAACCCTATGGAAACTGATCAGAATGGAGGCTAGTATGTAAAAAATAAACGATAATTGAATTCACTAACCTATATTCCAGTTCAAAATCAAATACCTGCCATGATAGGTTAGTGGTCATGGATCCGAAGATAAATTAGGAAGATCTCAAATTCAGCAAAATGTACCTGAAAAATACTTTTCCCAATGCTTACAAGCCAAACGGTTAAACAGCCTTAATCAAATTCAAAAAATAAGCACAAATGAACCTTGTGAAAAAATTTCAAATTCTGGGCATAAATACACAATTTGACTCTCATTTCGTGTAGTATACCTAGAGGGGATAATATAGGGTACAGAGGGAGGCACCCAAGGGAATAATATGATGTAATAATATAAGAATGATAAATAATTGGGCCATAGTTAATAAATAAAGTGGTTAACCTTAAAAATGATAGGTGTTGTCCTTGTAATAGATCTGACAAGAAAATGTATAGAAATGGAAAATATGCCCAACAAATATCACCATTGAAGACAAAACTTCAAATCTTCATTAATATCAAAACCCTTAAGGTAGGGCAACACCATATATTCACTCCTTAAGGAAGGAGATCACTCCACAAGCCATATGCTTCCAATACAATAATCCTTGACATCTCTCAATGGAGAGACTCTAGCCTCTATATAAGTTTCATACATGCAATACCATGTGTAGTTACCATGGGTATCTCAATACCATACATCCAATACAATGGGCTTATCACCTTATTCCCTAGCCACATGTGGTCCCTTACATAATGTGGGTTAACCACTTTGTTTATTAACTATGGCCCAATTATTTATCATTCTTATATTATTACATCATATTATTCCCTTGGGTGCCTCCCTCTGTACCCTATATTATCCCCTCTAGGTATACTACATTTTTATCACTATTACATTGCAGAAGTGGAGAAATAGCTTTGGGGCAAAAATTCCTCTTCTTAAATATGGAGAAACCAGCCACCAAATCACGCCCAATCAGTCAGGTAAGCCTTAAACTCATTCTATTCATCAATTATGTTCTTGTTAGAAGCAAAATTTTGGATTTTTAACTGTAGGAAAGAGAATTTCATTGAAACCCTCTGTGCATGCGTGGGTTCGCATGGAGGAACCTACGTATGATACGCTAATGTGTACAAGCAAGGTCGCGTATGTGCAGAGCGAAAATTTAAAACTTGTATCTAATCAATCAATTGGTGATTTTGCCCAGGATGTTGATCAATTGGAGAGAATGTGAGCATAGTGCAATTGCAAATGAGGTGATGGAGGACCAAACGTCCTTAGATATTCTCCGGAATTGCGGATTGGTCAAAATTTTCAAAATTCCCTATATGAAAAGCAATGTTTGTTTGCTCCAAATGTTGGTTGATCATTGGGAACCAGAAGAAGATTGTTTCATAATTGAACAAATTCCACTACGCATAGAAGTGGAAGACATATACTTCATCACAGGACTCTCTCGAAGGGGAGACCCAATATATTTGCACGGAAAGCATGTTGGAGGGCTTAACGTGGAAGATTATGTCCAAGTCTACTGCATGGATGATGCAAAGAAGGTGGGAACACAAATTCCCATAAGGGATATAAAGGATTTATACATGAAGATCCTTCTCTTTACCATTGGAAAAGTAGCAGGATCAGCCTCTCTGCATCAGGCTTCACGTACACAAATGAGCATAACAGTGGAATTCTTGATTTACCTTTTTGATTGGTGCATAGCCTTGCTGAGCAATTTGAAAAAACAATTGACTTCAATCCAAAAGAAAAAGACTAAACACTTTGGATACGGTACAATATTGCTAACATTCTTCTTCGAGAGGGTCCTAGGGCTTTGGCCCAAGGTCATCTCAACTATCAGCAGCCCGAGAGATCCAAGAAAAGCCCAATGGGTAGATCTGATCAAGAGATTGGGGGGAATTGAGGTTCCCCAAACCACTTGCGATGATGAGTTCTTCCAATGGTGGGAAGAACAAGTCATCGCAGTGGAATATTATCCCTATGCTAGGATGGAATTTCATGCAGATCTAGATCTAGTCCTTCCACCCAGTGCATCGTGGGGAGAAATCAGTGAGATTGCATTTTTTTATATTTTATTATATGATATTTTTATTTTTTCAAATTATATGGAAAATGAAAAAATGTTTTTTTATTGGAAAAAATGACTTACAAAATTATGATGATCATGATGCAGACATGGGACTAGTTAGGCCAGAGGGGTACCCAAGGTATAACCACTGAAGAGGTGAGGCAGATACAAAATACCCTGGCAGGACACTCCATGCAGTACAGAGAAACTTGCAGATTTTGACTTGCAAGTTCCTATGGCCACTATAGAGGATCTATTGGAGGCTATCTAGAGGCGGGTGGTAGGAGTACCACGAGACTAGGTGCGGTTATTCCATCATGTAGCGACTGCCATTGTGTTCTATAGGAACACAAATGTTGGACAGGGACCTCAGGAGTAGGTTATAGATATGATCAGATGACTGTAATATTTTTTGATGATAGACATGATCAGGCATAAGCCCTAATTTTGTAGGACATGATGGTCCAGATTTTGTATATTTTTGAACACTCTGATCTATATCTATATATATATATATATATATATATATATATATATATACATATACAACAATTTATATGATATGATGTATCAAATGAATGATGTTTTTGATATATTTTAAAGTATTGAATGATTAATATGCCAATCAAGTTCTTGATTAGCTAATGAATCTTCCAACCAATTATCAGATTGAGGAATATGAATGAATGTAATAAATTGAAATGAACGTTGTAACAAATGTACCCTAAAAAATAATTGATGTAAAAATGGGTCTCTGAGACGATAGGTGTTGTTCAACTTCAAAACCACCAGTTGTGAATCCAAGTAAACTACCAACGAATCAACACCCAAAGATATTTCCTTCGGGAGTAGGTTAACCACTGTAGTGTATTCTGCTACATTGTTCGAAGCAGGACCAATGTAGAGACCTCTTGAGACTAACAACTGACCGGATGGATAATGGATTACCCAAGCCGTGAAAGCCAAGTTCTGGGTATGTCTACTAGCACCATCGGTGAAACCAAAGTGACTCATTTCATCCAATATTACCTGCCAAAGAAGACCAAACCCATCAAAACCACACCAAAAATCGAAACACAGATATGTACAAAAAATAAAATATGTACAACAAAGCAAGATGCTAGGCCTAATCCTAGGCACAATAATTTTTCAAATAGAGCCCATTTCTGGGCTCCGCCAACTCGTTCCCATCAAAATCAACCAAGGCATAAGCTCCTTTCTTCAAGACCTTTTTTATGATAAAGGTGCCATACCACATAGATTTGAACTTTCATGCCACCAAGCCATCCTTCTCTTGGTCATAAACCAAGACAAGGTCACCTTTAGAGAAAACCCTAGGTTTGATCGCTTTATCGTACTGAAATTTTACCCATTTCTTATGTGCCTCATTCATCATAGTTTCATCTCGACGTTGCTCATCGAGATGTTCTAGATGAAGAAGGCATTCTTTGAGACTGGAAGTGTCAGGAAGAAGCTCAATGACTAACTTAAGAGAGGGAATTTCGCATTCAATAGGAAATATAGTTTCCAACCCATAAGCCAGTTGAAATGGAGTAAAACCAGTTGCAGTTTTGGCTGACATCCAGTATGCCCAAAGTGCAGGATACAACATAATATGCCAATTGGATCTGGCTTTATCGATCATCTATTGAAGAATTATCTTCAAGGATTTGTTCGCAGCTTCAACTTGCCCATTGGCTTGAGGATAATAAGGAAATGAATGCTCCTACCGAAAACCTAATTTCAGATCCAATTCAGCCATCATGTTGTTTTGAAAATGACTTCTTGCATGGTCAATGAAAATCTCTTTGTGGATACCAAAGAAATAAATGACTTGATTGAAGAGGAATAGAGTTGGTGTCTCATCTTCATTCCCAAAAGTAGGCATAGCCTCAACCCACTTTGTGAAGTAGTCTACAGCTACAATAATGTACTTGTGACCTTTAGCCGAAGGCGGGTTACAAGTAGTATAATCAATACCCCACTTTGTGAAGGGACTGACAGTGATTACATGAAAGAGTGGAGTTGGATGAGTGCGCATATTTTGAGTATAAACCTGACACGAATGACACTTTTTGACCGATTCAATACAATATTTGAAAATCGAAGGTCAAAAGTATCCTGCACGCAAGATTTGTTTGGTTGTAGCAAGCCCAGATAAATAACCACCACAAGCTCCACCATGGAAATCATTCAGCACAACCTCAGCTTCTTCGATATCTAAGCGGCGTCTAAGGATCGAATAGACCCCACGATGATATAAAATGTCACCAATAATCAATAAATTTTGGCTAAGTGACGTAACTTTTGGCGCTCACCTTTCGAAAAAACTAAGGGAAACTTCATAGTCAAGAGATAAACTATGAGATCCTCATACCAAGGATCCTATGAACAAATGAGAAAAATATGTTCATCTAGAAATGACTCATTATAAACAATCTCTTCTCCACATGGAAACTCAGAAATCAACTCCACAAACAGTAACGATTTCTTAGACTTGGCCGAAAAAAATTCAAGATCAAATTCCTGGAAAATAACAATCCATCGATTGTATTTTCCCCAATCGCTCGCCTACTAAGAAAAAATTGAAATGGATTGAAAACTGCAAAAACATATGTTTTGCAAAGGAGAATGTAATTTATGAGCCACTGCAAAGCATGAACAGCTTCCAAAGCAAGTTTATCTATCGGAGAATACCGGAGTTCAGGACCTACGAAGCCTCGACTAAGGTAGTATATAACATGCTCGAAAAGAGCATCATCTTCCTAAACCAGAACCATGCCAATGGTAGATTATACTGCAGCAAGATACAAGAGGAAATCCCTGCTATAATCTGGTTGACTCAGTAAAGGAGCAAAGGTCAATGCTTTTTTCAAAGCATCAAATGAGCATTGAGAAAATTCATCCCAAAAGAATGGAACTCCTTTCTTTAATAATCTCATAAATCGCTTTGTTATCTCACCATAATTTACGATGAATCTCCATAGGAAATTATCTTTTCCTTGCAGACTTTGAAGTTGACGAATTGAAGATGGGGGATGCAATTGACATATTGCCTCAACCTTGAAGGGATCTACTGAAACCCTTCCATAGACACGATGAATCCCAAAAACAGACTGGATGTGACAGCGAAAACACACTTATTAGGTTTCAACCATATTTTTTAATACCGACATCATTCAAAAACTTGACGGAGGTGAGAAGGATGATCAATTCTCTTATGAGAACGAGCAGCTAAATCATCCAAATATGCCTCGATAATATGTTTGATGTCATGGAAGGCGTAAGCCATGGCCCGTTGAAAGGTAGCTCCAACATTTTTAAGGCCAAAAGGAATATTCTTGTAAGCAAAGGTACCCCAGGGAAAAATAAATGCATTCTTATGTTGATCTTTAGGATGGATATTGATTTTCTTATATCCCGAGAAACCGTCCATGAAGGAGAAAATCTCATTCCCCTCACACTCATCGATAATCTGATCTATAAATGGTGTGGCGTAATTATCTTTAGGACATGCTTTACTTAGGTCCCTGAAATCAATGCAAACTCGAATCGTTCCTTATTTCTTGTCCACAAGAATTAGATTTTAAATCTACTCAGTTAAAGGAAAGGGGTAAATGAAACCCGCCTTGAGCAGCTTCTCCACCTTAGCTTTGATAGCTACTGCCTTCCTAGGGTTGACCAGACGAAGCTTCTTCCTGATAGGCTTAGCATTGTCGTATGTCTTGATCTTATTCTGGAAAATAGATGGATCTATACCAGGCATTTCCTCATAAGACCAAGTGATCCAGGTGGATATTGGTGGCCACCCACCTATTCCGTTTGGACCCGCACCATCAATTCTTGCAGCTTCTCACTTTCAGCACAACTTACTATTTTTAGCAGGTTTTTCAGTCCTGCACTCATGGATCTATTTTGGGGCCTTAATGATCCATGTGGATATTGGTGGCCACCCACCTATTCCACTTGGGACCCCACCATTGTCTCTTTCAATTTTTTAGTTTCGGCACAACTTACTATTTTTGGCAGTTTTTTGGGTCTTGAACTTCCAGAGCTGTTTTGAGGCCTTAAACAACATTTTTTGGGAAACCTGAGAGTGATCGTGCTTTTATTTGTTCCACAAAAAGTTTTACTCCTCGGATAGATATTTCTAACGAGCTACTGAGCGTGTCAAACGGATATTGTATGCCAAAGTTACATCCCCAGGAAGTTGAAACAACAATTTTACCCAAACGGGGCCCATAGTTTTGGCGCTTCATCTCCTAGGGTTAGTTTTTTGGACGTTTGGAGTTTTCAATTGTTTCTCAATAATAAATATTCCCTTGGGCCTCATTGTAACATAGTTCAGAGGTCTGTAGCCGCCACATCTCTTCTCGGATATTCGTTACCAGCACCTAGCTAATTTATTTCCATTATGTCTGTAAGCATATTTATGTTATTTGATATTAATGAAATGAAGCATTATTTCCGCTGCATCTCTTTGTTTATGGTTATTTCTATATTCTATTGCATTCCTGAATAAATCTAGACCACCAAGAAAACACACCCCAAAATTCTCGAAAGATATTGGTGTAAGTCTAAATTTCTTCAGGGGAACACTCTGCTCCAATGAAGATATTCTCTATGATGTTGGGATCTCTGGAAATGTTCACCAAGGTAGTAGCATAAATAATAGACATGTTCCCTTCAACAAAAACATGTGCTGGTGCTAAAGGGTTCAGGACTAGGTGATCAGGACCAGAAGACTGAAGGCTAGGGAAACATGATTCAACTTCTCGCAAGTCTGGTAGAAAGTAAGACCGATGATGCAAATCATCCCACAGTCTCTCTACACCATCCAATTCTTCAAGGATGGCCTCTTTAGATGGAAGAGTGGTATCAAGGTAATCCTGAGCCAAAGATGAAGTAAGAGTCCAAGCCGGAGACACATCTCCATCCAATTCCTCCAGTGAAAGAGTAACTGGAATGGAATCTGTAGAGTCAACAATAGATCTATAAGCAATCTCAGTTGCAGACATAGGAAATTCCATTCCACCCACTTGACCTTCTTCTAATGTGGAGGTAGGAAAAGGTAAGGTCCAAAGATCTGAAAAATAATGAGTTCTAAAGAAATCTCTCTGAATAAGAACCCTAGAGGATGAAATAACATTGATATGAACTGAAGGAGGCAAAATATCAAAAGTACCCATCAAGGATGTATACATTCCAACCCCCAAATTCTCAACAGGTTGCTTGATATCCTTCACCAAAGGAATGGTTGAGTCAGAATATGCATTCGGATCTACAGGAGAATAATCCAGTTGATCAACTGTGACAATTCTGCCTTTCTGAGGGAAACATACAATACGAAATAATGAGGATGCAATAGCATCCATCTCATAGATCCAGTTTCGCCCCAACAGAAGGTTATAGTGTAAGCTTGCATCGACTATCTCAACTTAGATATTGAAATTTTTACCCCCAACACAGATGGGTAAAGCTGTAATAATACCATGCGGTCTGTGAGAATGACCATCAAACGCATTCAAAAGAGTGGTTGAAGGGACAGTTGTGGGAGATCTAATACCCTTCCATCATGCAAGGGACATTACACACATAGAAGTGCCCTCATCAAAAACTATTTGAAAAATATTAAATTTTTGATATGTTGACCTGATATGGAAAGACATATGATGAGGAAGTCTCTTTTTAAAATTCGACATTTCAAATAGCAGTGAGCAATGCACTCCTTTTTTTAGGACACGACTGGAGTACCTCCAACGGAGACATGGCACAAGGATTCTAAGCCAGATATTCTACAATCTAGTAGTTATGGGAAACCTTGGAATTAGGATTGATCGTAGTATGCTTTGTAGACCCTTTCGGCATCTGAGGTATTTTCTCAACTACAAGCCTCTCAATATGGAGCGACTCAGCACTATTAGGAGCACCCTTTGCTTTTGAAGACTCAGCTTCACCATAATCACAAGATCTCGTAGCGATATCTACATGAGAACTCATCATGTATATGTTTGATGTATTTTCCCCTTCTTGGCTGCCACCAAAGGGAGCTCCAAGATTTGGATTCATGCCAACAAGTAATTTATGGCCTTGGGGAAAAGGGTTTGTCAGCACAGCCTAGGAACTAGAAGAAACCTGATGAGCTAACAAGCACTGCACATCTTGAATTTTAGGGAAGAGGTACGTAAGATGGTCTCCAATGCACAACTTGCATGGAAACTTAACTTTCTTTTTATTATCCTTCTTACACTCTCCAACATGATCGTTGGATTTTTTCGCATTCCCTTTCCCATCCTTGTAATTTTTCTTTTTATTCTGTCCCTTCTTCTTCCCATCGGATTATTGATTTCCTTTGGGGTTAGAAGTTTGAACATCATTAATTGCAAAGGGTTGAGAAGGTGTTAGGTCCCCATAATTTGTTAGATTGACAAGACCAAATGTACAGGGGTACATTAAACCATTCTTTGGAGTCCTAGGACCTAGCCTTCCTAGACTCAGATTGGTCTCTCTCTATACTTGTGTAAAGGATGTAACTTGATAGATTTTAGGGTTTTGATTTTAGGCTAGTTATAAGGATTAGGGTTTGTTTGTTTGTTTGGTTGGTTGGGTAGGTTTTCAAGAAGAATAGATAGAGTAAGAGAGGTTTAAACCATTGGGCTATGGAGTCTGTAAAAGGTCTTAGAAGGTACAACAATAGGCCAAGGGTGTCTTGGAGGACAAGTATAACAAAGCCAAATGGATCTAAAATCTTATGTGAGTGAAGTGAACATTAAATTGTGAACATAGTAGGTGCAAAGAGCAGTTAAGAATCCTTTGTCAAATACTTTAACAAGAACAGCCTTTAATATTACTAAGCATAAAGAAATAACCAAAGACAGGGCATACCAAAAACTTCTTTGACCAAACCCTAGAAAGTAAACACTAAGACAACAATCTAGTGAATCATAGAAAGCAAGAAACTTGTAAGTCTTCTAGTGATTTCACCTTCAAGCAAAGAAAACATTTAATATAAACATATAGTAGAGATCAAATAATGGGTAACTCCTAACTTCATTAATCAAACTACAAATACCTCCAAAGCAACCACTTAAGATGACCAAAAGGGCATGGAAAATCATAAACCTCTTTAGCTAAACCTAATCATCAATACTTCAAAGAAAATACCTTAAAAATAATGTTTAAGTTACATCAAAGAGCAAGGCTAACCCTAAACTACTTTGACATTGGCTTCGTCAAATCATATTTAAGAGAAACAAGCATAAGTGGGACTAGAGAGTATTCAAGGATTCTATAATCTAACCTAGCAGAGCAAAACATACAAGCAATAGAGAGCAGACAGAGCTAAGGTGCCTCTAAACAACATTTCTTAGCCTAAAATTTTTGTCCTACTGCATGATAAAGATGAAAAAAAATGATAACATAAGAAAACAAGAACTAAATAATAAAACATCACCATTAACTATGTTCATGAATCCTGCAAGTGATCTTGCTCCATTGTCATGCACATTAAGGCATCCACAAAAAACAAAGCCAATTTCTCCAATCTTCAAGTCTATGATATTTCTCCTCAATAATCATCCAACATGAAAAATGAGGCCTTAATGTTGTATTTAACTAGCAAGGAGGACCAAAACCCTAACTAGGGTTTCCAAAATGTCATAAATACATCATAAATGCCAAATTTGTCCATTAAGACCATGCAAGGCCCAAGGCACAAAATATCTAATGTAATAAATGAAAAATAACTTATAACACCTAACTTTGGAAAAAATGACTTTGAGGCTCCTCAATAACTCCAAAATATCTCCAATTTTATTTTTTTGAATTTACAGGCAAGAGCGCAGCACTGAGGTCTAAGGGCATAGTGCCTACACAACAAAAATAGGTCATCTTGTAGCTGAGTTTTGAAGGCCTTCCCAATGTCAAAATGAGCTCCATGATAGCTCATTGGAAAGCTTTTCAAGTCCACTTTCCAAAAATATATTTATTTTTATGATTTTAATCCATTCACCTACTCAAAAACTAAATATCCCAAGACTGTAAAGGGCACAATGCCAGCTCTAAAAATAGGGCAGAAAGGTGGTTTTTTGGGTGTTCTTGGCACTTTTGGAGAACCAAATCTGCTCCAAATGATATGAAATTTTGTATGAATTCTGAACTTGGCCTGATGAATCTGAAAATATAAACCACTCCTCAAAATAGTACCCCAAAACAGAGCGCAGCGCCAGGTGTGCTATGCCTTTGGCACTTTAAATCAGTCAAAAACCAAAATTTACAAAAAGTTGCCAAAATTTGAAAGTGTCTTGCTCAGGGTGTTTGGGATTCCTGTAGGGAAGCATCAGCAAGTATTTCAAGGTTTTATTTTCCCTTTTCCTCCTTGAGGGCTTGAATTTTAGCAAGGGCTCTTTTGAGCTTGGCCCTTGCAATTTTGTTCCTTAAGGCATAATGCTTGGCCATCTTCTTCTGAAGGCCAAGGTCTCTTTTTGTCTTTTCCAGCTGATCCTCCAAGTGTATATTAGCCCTCTCTAACCAAGGTTCCCGATCATATTCTATTATTTCCAAGGCTAACTCTTGCTCTTTCTCCTTGGCTAAGGCCTCTCTCAAGCCAATTGTCCTTGGCCTTCTCCTAGACAACTATCCCTCTTCATCTTCACTCTCATTAAAAACACCTAGGACCTCATCTAGCCTAACCTTGGCCCTTCCAGCCTCTTTCCAGGCTCTGATTTCCCTAACCTCATAAATGGCCTTTTATGCCTCCAAATGCTTGTTTTCAATCTCATAATAATGAATCGCATTCCTAGCCCTACCTAGGTTGGCTTGTAGGTCTCTGATTTGGGCATCCTTGCTTTGGAGAAATATGTTTGAGATCCATGCCTCATTTTCATCATCATTGTCAACATGAATGACTTCAAATTCTTGTTCAGTCTCATGTTGGTCTTCTTCCTTTTCATCCATCACCTTTTCTTTGCCTTTTTCAAGCTTTATATTTGATGTAGAAGGCATGGCCCCTTGCCTTTTAGAGGCAGCAAACACTTGCCTATTTTCATGATGATTATGTTGGCAAGATGATGATTTCAACCATGGGGGATGATTCACCTTTAGACCTAAAAATTCCCCTAATGGGTAGATCAAAGAAAAGGGTTTAATTTTGATCATTTTAGTGTCTTCAGTCTTGCTGCCATCATGACTGCCATCATCATTGGTATCATAATTTCTATCATGGCCTTTTGGCCCATTGTAATCTTTGTTGCTCTCTATTTTATCACTGAAAGTATCATCATCATCATCATTATCATTTCCCTTTTCACCACTGCTTTCTTCATGGCTCTTTTTCTCACTGCCTTCTGCATCATTACTGTCATCATTCTTACTGCTTTTTGTATTGCTCTCATCATCTTCATTTCTTGGTGCTTAATCACTATTTTCAGACTCA
Source organism: Pinus albicaulis (assembly GCA_034641835.2). Classification (NCBI taxonomy): domain Eukaryota; kingdom Viridiplantae; phylum Streptophyta; class Pinopsida; order Pinales; family Pinaceae; genus Pinus; species Pinus albicaulis. The sequence goes on along the minus strand of CM076574.1, from coordinate 1,349,447,994 downwards.
TTGGCATCTTCTTCATTAACATTTTCACTAGCATCTTGGATTTCTGACCTATTTCCTTCGTCATTACATTCTTCTGCACTGTTGTTTTCCTCATTGACATCAGCCTCATTTTCCTCATCTAGAATGTTGTGTGTTTCATCATTATCTGCCTCACTGGCATCTTTGCCACTTTCTTCATTTGTATCCTTACTATCCTCAGGGCTCTTTATTCCATTGCCATCATCATCACCATCATCATTTATGATGCTTTCTGCTTCATATTCCTCATCTTCACTGTTGTTAGATTGCTCATTTTCATTTCCCTCACTGCCATATTTGCCACTTTCTTTATTTGTATCCTCACTATCCTCAGGGCTCTTTTTTCCACTCCCATCATCATTTTTGCTGCTTTCTGCTTCATCTTCCTCATCTTCATTGATATTTTCCTCCTCTGTGTTTTCTTCTTTACTGTCATTAGCCTCACTGCCCTCACTTTTTGATTTTTCACTATCATCTCCCTCTTTGTTAGATGCACTAGTATCATGACGTGAAGGTGGGGAATTTTGAGAAAGTGGTGAAGGAGGGTCATTATCCTTAGGTGAAGAAATGTGAGTAGATGGTGAGGTGGAGGATTCGTGAGGTGATGGAATGTGAGCAGATGGTGATAGATGTGTAGTGGGGTGTGAGGATAAAGTAGGGATGGGAGGCTGAGAAGATGAAGATATATCTTACTGCTATTGGCCTTATGGATTTGTGAACACCTCATGGGAAATGAAAACCTCCCATTGAATGCCCTTTTGCTGCAATTGATGCATAACAACCATCTTGATCAGTGAGTGGTGGAAGAGGCTTTGCATCTGCTGAGGGAAATCTCTCTTTTGTACAATATAGGACATTTTATCAATGCTTATATAGAGGTAATAGGGTAGGTGTAGCATCCTAACCCTATTAAAGTGCATAAGCAGCCTAATGTGATAGGAGTAAAGCCTGGAGAACCTTCCCTCACATGTAAAATATTTCATGATAATTCTCATCAAGAGTGCATATCTCTCCAACAAATGTGAGAAAGGACAAATGGATTTGCAGTTGTATTTGTATCTAGACTTTAGGAAGGGTTCATAGTAGCTCATGTCAATATTGGCCTGCTTAAACCATTTCTCCCCTACACTAGGTATGCCTATGGAATTGGCAATAACATCTGAAGATAGCTCAAAATTTACCGCTGCAAGGTTAACGTGTTTCTCATACAAGTTAAGTATAAAGAGCCTGGTTAGCTCAGGGTGGTTTTGCACCTATTGTACCCTCCCACAAAAATCATGGCATCCCACATTTTGGAAGCATGAAATAGTCATGGGAGATGCCATTAGCTCTATTGTGTTTGGAGGTTCAAATATATTAATTTTTCCAACTTTTTTCCCCTACCTCCTTGGCACTTGGCCTTCTCCACCACTATCACTGTCAAAAACCTAGCACTGATATGAAACTAATATGGAAGAAGGTAATGGAATGTCAGTCTACTTGTGAATGAGCTGAGTGAGTGTGTAGGTATATTGGTTGAATGGGAAGCTAAAAAATTTAATGACCACCCCCTTCTGATTTGTAAAAACTCTGCTTTGCCACACCTTGCATTTATGTCAAATTGAAATGAAAGAGAGCAATGTAAGTTCAAACTATTTGCAGTGTAATGGATAGAGCTTATGAGTGAAATGGAGTGAATGTAGGCACAACCCTAGGTGAATGAACAAATTTCAACAATGTACCCTTTTGGCTATCACTGGTCTTTTTAGCATGCAGATGAAAAGAGGCTTGAATAGTGACTTCAAGGCTTTTTTGAAAATCAGGGTTTTGACCTTAGGGTTTGATTTTCTTTCAATTAATTTATCAAAAATTCTTGCAGGATGGTTGAAGGAATTCACTTACCATTTAGCATCGCTTTGGAGGACCTTGGAGAAAGATGGAGGGTGTTTTGAGCTGATTTGATGGTCTGCAGGGTGTAGGAGGCCCTCTTGGCCAAGCGCATAGTGCCCAGGAAAACGGTGGGTCAGTTCAGGCAAAGGCACAGTGCCTTGTCCCAGGCGTGCAGCACCAAGGTCCTTTTACCGAGCCTGTCGGGCAAAATTGGACAAGTGCACAGCTCTTTTCCAGGCACGCAGATCCATGCTCCAGGCACGAAGGGCCTTAATAAAATGCATGGGAGGAAAACATAGGGGCGTAGTGCTCGACTCCAAGTGCGCAACACCAAGCTGAACGCACAACGCCACAACACTTAGTCAATTTTTTACCCGAAAAACTCTCAATTTTCTCTCCTCAATGCTCTGATGACTTTGCAAGTGAACAATGAGTAATTGAAGTGTTGAGATGACCTTTTATAGACTTAAGGATTTAAATTTATCTTTACAAACCCATTCTCTAATGTTTTCAAAGTCACTTCCTTCTACCTTTCTCACTGATATTTCTTGACTTCTATTTTTAGGTTGCTGGAGTTATGAAACTTGCTTTTTATTTGATCTTGAAAAGTTGACATGTTTATTTTGACATAGCAGCAACCTTAAAATCATATTTTCTTCCTCCTTAGAGCTCAACATCATGTTCTTCATCTTTTGACAACTTCAACTTTGTAGGTGACTGAAATGATAATTTGACTCTCTTTCCACTAATACTCTTTACCTTCTCCTTTTGCAAGTTTGCTTTGAGTCATAAAGTTGGTTTTTCTTGGCTCATTGATGTCCTTTAACACCTTTGTTTGCAGGTGACTGAGATGGTGGATTATGACCTTCTTGTTTCTCCTTGAAGCATAAAAATCTCATTAAAAATCCCTGAGGGGTTTTTCTCATAGAAGCATTGTCAAAACCTTCTTTTGTCCTTTTGTTTTGTAGGTGACTAAAAACACTAATTTTACCTTTCTTACTGATGCTCTTTACATATTTTCTCTGCATATTTTTTCTGAGTCATAAAATTGACTCTCTTGGCTTATTTATGTCCTTTAATACTTTCACTTAGCTTGTGTCATGAAAACATTGAAGTAGCTCTTCCTTTTGGACTTTTAAGCATGCTAAATTCATCTTTGACAAAATTGGGAACTCAAACACAAGGAAGCATCTTCAAAACCCTTTATGTTCCCACCTTGAAACTCAAATCATCTTTTACTTGGAAAGTGACTGAAACCTTGAATTTACCTTTTCCTATTGACATTCTTTGACACCTTTGCCCTTTGAGGCAATGAGACATCCACCTTGGCAAACTTTGGGATGCTTGAACATAGCAGCACTTTCACAATCCTTTCTTTGTTGGCATCATGGAGATTTAAACCATGATTTTCACCTTATTTGGACACTTTCCCAAAACCTGAGATGTTTCAAGTGCTTTCAAGACAATCATCAGTGTTGTCTTCTAAGATCTTTATAGCCCTTTTAAGTTCATTCATTTATGTTCAATTCACCTCACCTTTTTCCCTATTTCATCCATAATTTCTAAAAAAATTCTCTTCATGTTTGGTTTTTGGTGTGCCTCCAAGTTATTTGCTACAAGTGGTCAGTGTTTTGACATTTAAGTGGGCCATTTAGCTCAAAATCCCAGTTCTCCTTTCAAGACCCACTTTTTTCCCTTTCTTTACTTGCATTTTTTTATTTGACAAGACAAACTTCTTTAGAAACTTTCTAGCAAAGGAAAATTAGTGCCTTAAACACCTAATGATGACCTTTAACCATGTACAAACCCTAATTGACCTAGTGGGGGGATTCTTTGACCTGGTCTTTGACTGAAATTTGGTTTGGGGTCTTCAAGTTTAAAAACACAGTATTGACAAAGTGGTGTATTGAAGATGGAAAATTCAATGTACTTGATTTATCTAAAGAGCCTACAGAGATAGTTTTGAGACCATCAATGCTTGAGGAACCTGGTGAAGATGGGAAGGAATAGGCTTATAGGTAACCCTAGATGGAAAGTGGAGTCATGGGCAAGGGAAAAATAGATTAATGAGGTTATAGGTGGGGAAAAGTATGGAGATGAGTGGCACAAGCCCATAAGGAGTCTTTTAGGAGTGGAAGGGTGACCATGGAATGGCAAAATGGTAGAATAGTGAAAATGTTTCTATAAGGATAATGAAGGTAGTGAGATTTCTAAAACTCACAATATTTAGGGAATTTTGTTTTTAGACATCTAGAACCAATATTTAGTCATCTGTAGATAGTAAAAATTATTGATGACTAATAGTGGCTCCACTTGGGGAGGGCAGCTCCTTTTTAGGAGGTGTCCAGGACCTCAGAGTTCAGATCTCTGGGTTTTGAAGAGCAGTACCTTACTTGTACTTGGTAGATCCCTCTTCCTTCATTTTCTGATGTTCTCTTGAAGCTATGATCTTATAAAATCTGAAAACATGATTGCTTCAATCTCAGTTCTACCTACCCATCTTATTTTGCATAACATTTTTTTCTTCTTTTGGGTGCACTTGGACTAGCATACCCTTGACATTATTTTATTTTGAAAGCATTAAAAACTATCTACTTGTACCCTTATCACTTCCTAGAGTTTAGATTAGGCTAACGAACTCTCTTATTCTCTACCTAGTCTACTTACCTATCAAGGTTAGGCTCTTTGATAGGATTTCATTCTCTAACCTACTGACATGAAATTCAAAATACGACCAAACCAGGATTAAGTGATCTAATTTGCCATGGGCTGTGGCATTTGGACAAGCTAGACACAAACATTATTTTTGTACAATAAAAAACTAGAACATATGAGGGTTGTGATTCAGAATTGGTTATGAATCCCTCTCATTTTCTTTTGGTTCATATTTAAGCATTGAAACCAAATATATTTCCTAATCCAATCTACTAAAAATCCAAGTTTATATGGTTTGGAAAATCTCCTTTCACTAACTTATCAACAAAAATTTAAAACATGTTCAGTCATGATTAGGCTAGATGACTAAACAAGACTCTCTTTTCTTAAAGGTAGTGGAATTTAGGCTTGCACACTTTCAGCAATACTCTTTTTTGGTATGGGGTTGTACCTCTTCTTTTTCCCTGCCCTCTTTTCTTATTTTCTTTGTTTTTGTTTTCATTTTTCTAATCTTTTTGGTCAAAACCTATCTAAAACTAAATTGAAATATGCTCATAGTGCTAAGCTTATTTTCACACCTATCTATCATAATCTAAATTACGTATGATATATATTCATTTATTGAACTCCCTTTTCTAATATAACCAATCAAGTATATGATTCCATGAGTGATATTTGTTCAGCTCTTTGAGTGTGCTGAAAAAATCAAAAGGCCACTCCCACCTCACTTGTATTTCAATAGTAGTGCCTAAAATTTTATTTAAACTCTGCATCAAACTGCTCCTAACATATTTTACTCCCTCCTCAAATGTCTCTAAGAAATCGGAAATGGAATCTTGAAACAATACCTAGCTCTGAGGATTTGAGTAATAAACTTCATTCAAGACTACTTCTTCCTCCACTTGGGTAAGCTTGGGATTCTTTTGGGAAAGAAACTCCACCTCTTCCTCTTGATCATCTGCATTGTCAGCCTCATCATTTATTTCAATGTTTTCTTCTAGCAAACATGATATGTTCTGACTGAGTGGGCCGAAATTTTTGTGAAGGCCATCATGTTGATGAGCAGGAGCACTCTTTGGTAATAAGTCTTCCCGAGAAGATAGTGCAACAAATCTCTTGTGATTATCAATTTCCAAGCCTTCATCTGCATTTTGAAATTCAATGGAACTTAGTGGCTGCAAATCTAGAGCTGAGGATAATTCTATGTCACAAATTATTTCCTCATCTATTTCAGGAAAAGGTTTCTTATTAACAACTTGGTCAAGAAGTTCATTATCTTCCCCAACCTTAACATCAAAACTGATAAACTTCTTATTTCCAATCACATGAAAGTTATTTCTAATGGACTGAAATGGAGTAGAACAAAGAGTTAGGGATCCTTCACTTACTTCCAAATTTTCTAGACTTTCCTCATCAATGTCATAGCTGATATGTATTGGTTGATTATTGTTTTCAAGTTTATGAAACTGAACTTCCTCCCTCAATCCAACTGTTGATTTCTCTACAATATTAGCTTCTGTTTGGAGAACATCATTATCATACTGATCAAAATTTGGAAAATCATCAACATAAGTAATGCCACCATTCATACATACTGGATTATCAGATTGTTTCTCCTTGAATTAATCTACAAATCCATTTTCTGATCTGTGGTAGTTGGGATTAGCATGAGAATAAATGGAAAAATTTCTACTCATATGAAGGTTTAGAGGCTGGTTGCATGTTTAGAATCTGATTTATTTCCTCTTCAGTTAAAAGAGGAGGCATTTTTCTCTTTCTTTGGGTAGAACTATAGTAGTTTTCTTTCTCTTGTGAAGGCTAATTCTGAGGCTGAATGTCTTCTTGAGCCTCACCTAGAAGAGATGGTGAATCATCTCTTGTGCCTTCAGAGAGACCATGTGGATTTTCTTCCATTTATTGATTTATTTCATCCTCAACCAACTCCTCTTGGTTGTCATGATAGATGATTTGAGAATGAAATTCATGAACTACTTCTAATATGCTTTCAGGATGCCAATTTCGCAAATCTCGATCAATGTTTACAAGGTATTGTATGAGATCTTCAGATTGATCACAACAATTTTCAGTTAATGATAAATATTAACAATTTTCTTTATAATTTTCATAAAACACATTGTGGAAATCCTTTAAAGAAAAAAAACTACCAGGGTCTAGGCCTTCATACCATTTCCTTGCCTTTCCTTCTAATGTCCCCATGAACATTTTCATGAGGAAGTCCTCATGCCATTCAACTTTTAACCTCCATACATGCATATGAAATTTTATGATATGTAACAAGGGGTCATCAAATTTTTCATCTTGAAACATAGGCAAGTTTGAAACCTAGTCTATCTGAGGCATTCTGTGTGGGAACCCAGGGATTCGATCTCTGTTCATTGGAGCATATCTCGGTTGTATCCTTGGATCCATATTTGTCAATAAAAAGGTTCACTGCATCTTTTCAATTAGTCTAGAGTCTTCTACCAGTGGAGTCTTTAGGTCTATTGAGAGTTGTGGAGTCGCCAGGTGGATGATTTCAACTTTTTTGTCCACCATCAGCAATATTAGGATTGATTACTACATTCCTAGGGGAATCTGTGAGAACTAGTGGGGTCAACAAGGCTACTGAAGACCAGTGGAGTCACCGGATGGAGGATGCTTACTGTTTTAAGGATGTAATTGTTGTCCACCATCAAAAACTGAATACCAATATAAGGATGTTTTTGGGTTTTCTGAGGTCCTAAGGAATACTTATATTGTCACTAACTCATAAAGTCCCACCGTGATCTCCATTATATTAGGTCCCTGTAATTTGTTAGATTGGCAAGACCAAATGTACAGGGGTAACATCAAACCAATATTTGGAGTCCTAGGACCTAGCCTTCCTAGACTCAGAGCGAGCTCTTTCTATACTTGTGTAAAGGATGTAACTTGATATATTTTAGGGTTTTGATTTTAGGCTAGTTATAAGGATTAAGGTTTGTTTTTTTGTTTGGTTGGTTGGTTGGGTAGGTTGTCAAGCAAAATATATAGAGTGAGAGATGTTTAAACCATTGGGCTATGGAGTCTGCAAAAGGTCTTAGAATTTACAACAATAGGTCAAGGGTGTCTCGGAGGGCAAGTATAACAAATCCAAATGGATCTAAAAGCTTATGTGAGTGAAGTGAACATTAAATTGTGAACATAGTAGGTGCAAAGGGCAATTAAGAATCCTTTTTCAAATACTTTAACAAGTATAGTCTTCAATATTACTAAGCATAAAGAAATAACCAAATACAGGGCATACCAATAACTTCTTTGACCAAACCCTAGCAAGTAAGCACTAAGACAACAACAATCCAATGAAAGATAGAAAGCAAGAAACTTGTAAGTCTTCTAGTGATTTCACCTTCAAGCAAAGAAAACATTTAAGATAAAAATATAGTAGAGATCAAAGAATAGGTAACTCCTAACTTCATTAATCAAACTACAAAATCCTCCAAATCAACCACTTAAGATGAGCAAAAGGGCATGGAAAATCATAAACCTCTTTAGCTAAACCTAATCAACAATACTTCAAAGAAAAGACCTTAAAAACAATGTTTAAGTTACATCAAAGAGCAGGGCTAACCATGAACTACTTTGACATTGGCTTCATCAAATGATCTTTAAGATAAACAACCATAAGTGGTACTAGAGAGCATTCAAGGATTCTCTAATCTGACTTAGCAGAGGAAAACATACAAGCAATAGAGAGTAGACATAGCTAAGGTGCCTCTAAACAACATTTCTTAGCCTAAAATTTCTATCCTACTGCATGAGAAAGATGAAACAAAATTATAACATAAGAAAAAAGATAACTAAATAAGAAACACATCACCATTAACTATGTTCATGAATCCTGCAAGTGAGCTTGCTCCATTTTCATGCACATCAAGACATCCACAAAAACCAAAGCCACTTTCTCCAATCTTCAAGTCTATGATATTTCTTCTCAATAATCATCCAACATGTACAATGAGGCCTCAATGCTATATTTAACTAGCAAGGAGGACCAAAACCATAACTAGGGTTTCCAAAATGTCATAAATACATCATAAATGCCAAATTTGTCCATTAAGACCATGCAAGGCCCAAGGCACAAAATATCTAATGTAATAAATGCAAAATAACTTCTAACACCTAAATTTGGAAAAAAATGACTTTGCGGCTCCTCAATAACTCCAAAATATCTCCAAGTGTGTTTTGTTGACATTGCAGGCAATAGCACAGCACTGAGGTCCAAGGGTGCAGCGCCTGCACTAGAAAATAGGTCATCTTGCAGCTAAGTTTTGAAGGCCTTCCCTGTGTCCAAATGAGCTCCATGATAGCTCATTGGAAATCTTGTCAAGTCTACTTTCCAAAAATGCCTTTATTTTTCTTATTGTACTTCATTCACCTACTCAAAAACTATATCTCCAAATACTGCTCAAGACACAGCGTCAGCTCTGAAAATAGGGCAGAAAGGTGGTTTTTTGGGTGTTTTTGGCACTTTTGGATGACCAAATCTGCTCCAAATGATCTAAAATTTTGTGTGGATGCTGCCCTTGGCCAATTAATTTATCCAAATTAGCTCCAAATGAAAATTTTAAGATTTTCTTTCAATTAATTTATCAGAAATGCTTGCAGGATGGTTGAAGGCATTCACTTACCATTTAGCATCGCTTTGGAGGACCTTGGAGAAAGTTGGAGGGTGTTTTGAGCTGATATGAGGGTATAAAGGGTGTAGAAGGCCCTCTTGGACAAGCGTGCAATGCTCAAGAAAATGGTGGGTCGATTCAAGCAAAGGTGCAGTGCCAAGGTCTTCTTACTGGGCCTGTCGGGCAAAATCGGGCAAGCACACAGCGCTTTGCCAGGGGAGCAGCGCCACGCTCTAGGCACGCAACGCCTTAATAAAATGCATGGGAGGAAAAGGTAGGGGCACAGTGCTCGAATCCAGGCGCACAGTGCCAAGATGAATGCGCAACGCCACAACACTTAGTCAATTTTTTACCCGAAAAAATCACAGTTTCCTCTCCTGAATGCTCTGATGACTTTGCAAGTGAACAATGAGTAATTGAAGTGTTGAGATGACCTTTTATAGACTTAAGGATTTAAATTTATCTTTAAAAACCCATTCTCTAATGTTTTCAAAGTCACTTCCTTTTGCCTTTCTCACTGAAATTTCTTGACTTTTTGTTTGTAGGTTGTTGGAGTTGTGAAACTTGGTTTTCTTTGATCTTGAAAACTTGAAATATTTATTTTGACATAGAAGCAACCTTAAAATAATATTTTATTCTTCCTTAGAGCTCAATATCATGTTCTTCATATTTTGACAATTGCTACTTTGTAGGCGACTGAAATGATAATTTGACTCTCTTTCCACTGATACTCTTTACCTTCTCCTTTTGCAAGTTTGTTTTGAGTCATAAAGTTGGCTTCTCTTGGCTCATTGATGTCCTTTAACACTTTTGTTTGCAGGTGACTAAGATGGTGAATTTCGACCTTCTTGTTGCTCCTTGAAGCATAACAAGATCATTAAAAAGCTCTGAGGGGTTTTTCTCATAGTAGCACTGTCAAAACCTTCTTCTATCCTTCTGTTTTGTAGGTGACTGAAAACATTTATTTTACCTTTATTACTGATAATATTTACATATTTTCTCCGTAGATTTTTCTTGATCCATAAAATTCACCTTCTTGGCTTATTTATGTCCTTTAATACTTTCACTTGGCTTGTTTCATGAAAACATTGAAGTAGCTCTTCCTTTTTCACTTTGAAGCATGCTAAATTCATCTTTGAAAAACTTGGTAAATCAAACACAAGGAAGCATCTTCAAAACCCCTTATGTTCCCACCATGAAACTCAAATCATCTTTTACTTGGCAGGTGACTGAAAACCTTGAATTTACCTTTTCCTATTGACATTATTTTACAACTTTTCCCTTTGAGGAAATGAGACATCCACCTTGGAAAAATTTGGGACGCTTGCACATAGCAGCACTTTCACAATCCTTTCTTTTCTGGCATCATGGAGTTTTAAACCATGCTTTTCACCTTCTTTGGACACTTTCCCAAAACCTAAGATTTTTTTAGTGCTTTCAAGAGAATCATCAATGTTGTCTTCTAAGTTCTCTATAGCCCTTTTAAGTTCATTCATTTATGTTTAGTTCACCTCACCTTTTTCCCTATTTCATCCATAATTTCTGAAAAAATTCTCTTCATGTTTGGTTTTTGGTGTGCCTCCAGGTTATTTGTTGCAAGTGGTCAGTGTTTTGACATTTACGTGGACCATTTAGTTCAAAATCCCAGTTCTTCTTTCAAAACCCATTTGTTTCCCTTTCTTTACTTGCAGTTTATGATTTGACAAGACAAACTTCTTTAGAAACTTTCTAGCAAAGGAAAAGTAGTGCCTTAAACACCTAATGATGACCTTTAACTATGTAAAAACCCTAATTGACCTAGTGGGGGGATTCTTTGACCTAGTCTTTGATTGAAATTTGGTTTTGGGTCTTCAAGTGTAAAAACAGATTATTGAAAAAGTGGTGTATTGAAGATGCAAAATTCAATGTAGTTGATTTATCTAAATATCCTATAGAGATAGTTTTAATACCATAAATGCTTGAGGAACCTCGTGAACATGGGAAGGAATAGGCTTATAGGTAACCCTAGATGGAAAGTGGAGACATGGGAAAGGGAAAAACAGAGTAATGAGGTTATAGGTGGGAAAAAGTATGGATATGAGTGGCATAAGCCCATAAGGAGTCTTTTAGGAGTGGCAGGGTGACCATGGAAGGGAAAAATGGTAAAATAGTGAAAATTTTTCTATAAGGATAATGAAGGTAGTGAGATTTCTAAAGCTCAAAATATCCAGGGAATTTTGTTTTTAGACATCTAGAACCAATATTTAGTCATCTATAGATAGTAAAAATTACTGATGACTAATAGAAGGAGTTGACATTGAAGGCACAACCTAACCAGAAGGAGCAGATTGTATATACAATTGCTGCAATTGACTTAGCAGGTTAGTCATACCGCTATCAATCGAACCGATAAGCCTGTCACCATGAGGACCAAGTTTAGTCTTGGCTAAATACAATTTGGAGTGAGGAGCATCTGGAAATATTTTATTAAAAACTCCAAACTGAGAATAAATCATTTGTAGCTACTGAGCCCTAAAAATAGCCTTCACTTCAGAAAATACCCCTAAAAGGAATACATCCTTAGAAATTTATGGCTGTAAAGATTTCAAAAACCATTCAAGAAGGAATTCATTTGGTATTTGGGCTTTGATAAGCCTCTCCCTTCTTCGCCATTCCTTAATATGATCAGAAATGTGAGTTGCCTTGTCCTGTTGAAAATTGGCCAAGAGGTTAGTCCCTACATCATAATGGACAGGTAACTGAAAATGATTGAATAACATGGTAGCCAACTCTCCAAAAGTAACAAAACTAACCCCAATTAACTCGATGTACCATTTGGCCACATTTCTAATTAAGGTTCGTTGAAAAAATCTCAACCTAATCGAGTCATCGCTAAGGGAGTTTAACGAACACCATAAATCGAAATTGGTGACATGATCCGCCAGATCCTCACCAATTTTCCCTTCAAACTTTGGAATGTCTTAGGATAGTTTGGTGGGGACTGGAGGCCAACCCGGACTATATCGTATAGGATCTTTAGTCAATTTCGATAGATCTGGCAAGTTTAACGTTGTTAGAAATGGTAAGCGTGGAGGAGCCTAGGAATTCCATCCCCCATAGGAAGGATTCCTCACATTCTGAAAATAATAACCTGGATTTGTTGAGGCACCAGTTTTCCATATGTTGTTCGTAGAAAATTCTAGGCCATAAGAAAATCCTTTGACCCAAAATTCAGATAAGGACCCCCTCCCAACATAGAGTTACTATACACAGGAACATTCCCTCCAATCAAAGTATTGAATGAAGAAGAAACCCCTTGGTAAGGGTTCCAAGCATTTGCAAACAGAGAAAAAGCTTAAGAAGTACTCGATGAAGGGAAAGGAACATTCCCTTGCAAACCAGCAAAGAACCGAATCCATACTCCCAATGTTGTAAAAGAAGGGTTCCATCTTGAAAATACATTAGAGCTTTGACCTCCAGAAAAAGGATTAAAACCTTGATTCTGAGAGGTAAAAGGTATGGATCCTTATTAAGTCCATATATTAATAGTTTAGTCCCTTATTATGTTAGTGTAGTCCCCCTTATTGTTATTTTTATACCCCTGTAACCTCCATATTTCTATTATTTTTCCCTTACATTATTATTTTTAGGTTGGCTAGGATTACACTGTGGCCACACTAGGATTATATTATGGCCCAATGGACTCCTATATATAGAAGGAGGTTTTGTTCATTTGTATCATCCAAGAATTGTTCATTCATGTAATGTATTGGAGGTTTCCCCCTCAAATTGGCTTATTTCTAAGGCGTTGATATCTCTTTTCTTCTATTTTTGGAGCTAGTTTCACAACATTTGGTATCAAAGCTTTGGATTCTAGGGTTTCGTTGCTCCAAATTGGTCATCGTGGAATTTTTGCTATAACATTTTTTCTACGAAGGTTCAGAAGCTAAAAATTTTAGAGTGAAAATCTGAAATCTAGAGGTACATCATCGCAAAATTTCAGAGCTTGGTTCGCAATATTTTCGGAGATATGATCTGTGGAAGTTAGGGCTTTTTGCAGGCTCCTGAATTTAACCTAAACAAGTCATCGCAGAATTTGCACTATAAATTTTTTTCTACGAAGTTTGAGAAGCGGAAATTTTTAGAGAGCAAATCTGAAATCCTGAGGAACATCTTCGCAAAATTTCAGAGCTTGGTTCGGAATATTTTCGAAGATATGATTTGTGGAAGTTAGGTATTTTTTAGGCTCCCAAATTTCATCTCAAAGAGGTTATCGTGGGAAAATATTCATAACTCTCGCTCTGAGCATCGGATTGGAATGCTGTAAAAATTGGTCGTAATTAAACATACTTTAATTTCTTTTCTATCAATTTCAGAGCCAAAGGAGGAAATAGTGACACGTGGCAAGTCGTACAAGTTTTCTCTACTGAACCAGTCCATAATTAGGTCATCGTAGGAGTTTGGGAAAAACTTTGTCGTAAAGAATCCAAATTAGGTCAAACCTCTGGAATTCTAAAGAGAATTCATAGGGCTACCTCAGTGCCAAATTTCAGATATTGAATATCCAAAATCACAAAGGTAATTCAGTTTCAATATCGAGCTCCTCAAAATCAAGAAAAAGGTGTGTATTTGGTTTTTAAAATTACATAACATTTGTTTGAAAAAGCAGTTTGAAGTGATTCCAAGGGCATATTTTAGAATTTTTATCAGTATTGGGTTCTATAATGCCTCCAAAAAATAATTCCATACCCATGCAGCCCTCAAAAAGCTATACTATGATGCATTAAGAGGAAGAATTGCAGTATGAGATATCAAAATTACGGTACCAAGTGCAACAAATTTTGATCTTACGAAGAGCAACCGAAGATGACATAGATGGTTTAAAAGCAGAAATGAAGGCTAATTTGGATGGTTTGAAGGATCAAATAATAGCTAATATGGATGATAAATTAGTGGAAGATCACATCGAGCATCAACAACAAGTTCTCCAACTCTCAAAGGATAACCTAACTTTGGTGCAGAATCTAATGAAACAACAGGAAGATCAACATCACATCGAAATAATGTCTAAAGCAGTCACAGAAAAAAGAACTCGACAAGTGTGATCTATTTCAGAGTATCTCAGCAAGTGGAAGAATTTTCTTGTAGAAGATTCCACATGGGAGGATGAGAATTTTATACAGAAGCATCAAGAAATAATCAAGCATTAAGGACAACACTTGTTTGAAGGAGCCGCATGTTAAGTCCCTATATTAAAAGTGTAGTCCCTTATTATTTTAGTGTAGCCCCTTTTATTGCTATTGTTGTACCCCTGTAACCCCCATATTGTTATTATTGTTCCCTTACATTATTATTGTTAGGTCGGCTAGGATTACATTGTAGCCCCACTAGGATTATATTGTGGCCCCATGGAATCCTATATATAGAAGGAGATTTTAGTCATTTGTATCATCCAATAATTTTTCATTCATGTAATTTATTGGAGGTTTCCCCCTCGAAGTGGCTTATTTCTAAGGCGTTGATATCTCTTTTCTTCTATTTTTGGAGTTGGTTTCACAACAATCCTAAGGAAGGGTTTGAATGAGGGATATGCCCACTTCCGAAGGGGAACCCTTGCAAAGAAGATTATCCACTAGCCATAGAAGGTATGGGTGCAGAGACAGCTAAAGCAGCAGAAAAGGAGAAAGAAGGAATTCCACTAGTGGGTATTCCATAAGAAAAGGGACCAGATTGAGAAGCATGTACCTAGGTGTTTCGAGAGCTAAGCACTGCAGCACTAGAAGTGATTGTCGATATGGCGATAGTTCCTCTTCCTTCAATAGAAATAGGATTCTGAACACTTGTAGTGCCCATAGCCGAAATTGTGCTCCCAGTTGTGGCCATTGAAAGAAAGGGATATGATGGAAAAGGACTAGCCAGTCTCTGAGATTCGAGCCTGATGTACCGAAGTACATCAGGACAACTAGCAGGAAGAGGAGATGGAAGAGACTCAGTAGGCTGAGGAATTTCCTCTATTTTAACTTCTTCTACTGGAAATAAAACTCTAGAGATGATTGGAGCACTCCTCTATAAACTGACACTAACACTAGAACCACCCACAGAAACAAAAAGCCCTAATGGAGGATCACTCTTTGTTGCGTTTGAAACCACTGCGTGAAAATCACCCACTGAATTACTCCTACACCTTCATGAAGAAGGCTCGGAACTTGCGAGAGAAATCCCACAAATTTTCCTCGATCAACGAGGTGATCGGTCAGCCACTTTAAGATATTAATTTTAGACTCAAAAAATATAAGAAGCTAAGCAATCTAGGAGCAAAGAGCACACTCTAAAAATTTCTTAAGATACAGGTAGGCAAGCATATCTTAGGTATTTCCGCTCCAGGTGATGAGGATTGGACACCAAAATACATGAAAGCGAATAATAGGACCTTGCAAAAATAGTCTGGGGTAATTATGCCCCAAGACTGCTAGCAAAGGTAACAAAAATAGTTACACTGACCTCCTAACAATAGCCTTTGCTGGTGCAAGTCCCAAAGCTTCGCAAGGGCACCCTCCAGAAGTACTGATGGAAGTGATGCAATGTATATCTCAGGTACCATGGGTATTCCCCCTCGTAGTCACCTATGCGATCCCTAGGATAGGAAAATAAGGGCACCAATCCGTATCGGCAGCCGGGCGAAACGGTCTTAGGTCAAGATTCAGCAAATAGGAGAGGGGGTATCTCTCTTCTCTGCCTACACTATCCCTCGCGCTTGACTCTCTGGAGGAGAGCTTTCCCGGTCCACTTAACGGTGTTGAATTTCGCTCTTTAATAAACTTTTTATGTTTAACAGTTTGAGTGGCCTTGGAGAGTTAACTCTCCACTCACCTATTCCATGGCCCTACAACCTAGCTAGTTGGTGTATGATTAATGACAATGATACAAAAACTTCTAGTTGCTTTTAATTATAGTGCTTGTTTTAAATTGGTTGTTACTTAAGTCAAGGGCATACGGAAGTGAAACTGATGGTGTTTGTTTACGCAAAAGAAATCAATGAAAACCTTACTACATGCAAATGCAATGATTTCCTTTCAATGAAAAGAGATCTCTATATGGGTTCTACGAAACTAAGAAAAAAATTTGTTTTTATTTTCAATAAATCACACTTCACACAATCTAGAAAACTATGAAAAATACTAAAATGCTTCAATGCACTTAATGCAAACTACCAATCATATGCAAATTCTAAGATGCTAACTTTGAAGAAGCAGAAAGAGTCTCTAGAAAGACAATGGTTTGGTCACTTTTGACAGAAAAACAAGGCTAGTTCCAAATAGAACTCCTATGCATAAAAAATGTTAAAATGTACTTGATGCAAAAGAGATAAATCAAGAAAATACTTCCTTCAAAATCAAGCCAAGAACCAAAGACTAGAAACCAACGAAAATCTTCAAAAGATATAGAGAAACCGTAAAAATGAACTCAAAGCAAAAGCAACAGAAAACAAGAAATGTTTTTGGGCTTTTCACTTATAATGAAAGGAAAAATATTTCAAGAATACAAGCATAAACTACCCAAGAACTGGAATCAAGAAAAATGAGTCTCAACAAGGCTTCAAAGTGCTCAAGCCAACTATGCTACTTTCGTAGCAAGACCCAAATGAGAAAGAAGAAGCAACGAACTCAAACAATTGATTCAGTACAGCAGCACAATTTTTCAGTGAACAACAACTCAAAAAACCAAAAAGGGATTCTTCAAGATTTGCTACAAAGCTAGTCCAAGAAATCAAGAGAACCAAGATATTCCAAGAGGGAAATAACCACAAGCGAAGCAATGCATAAGGCCAATAAGAAAAAACAAGCAAAGGCTCATTGTTCTGAATGGTAAAAACAGACAAGAACTCCATGAAGAGATCCTGGTGCTACAGTCGCAATTGAAATCACACAAAATAGGCAGTTTTACCAAATGGTTAGGTTTTCACAAGAGTAAGAGAGAAATGGATATGAAACCACAATAAACACAGACCAGACACCTTAAAGACACCATAGGAATGGTTCTCCACAGATAGAAAAGATAGCAGAGGCTAAAAACTGAAATTTTCAAATTTTTCTAGGCATATGTGGTTTTGCAGTATGCAATAAGCATGTATACGTGACTGTAACCAGGGAAACCTGCGTATACGAGGGTCCCTTTGGAAAATAAAAGATGTATATGCCACTTTGAAAAGACTAAGTTGTGTATGGAAACAAAAATAAGGAAAAAAGAAAAATTCAAGCCTGATTAAGAGACTAGGTCTTCTGTCTGATTGGAAAAAGACTTACTAGACTGTAAAAAGTGATAAACCTATCAGGGGACCTACAAGATAGATAAAAAAAACCCAAACTAGGAATTACACGAATGTAATCCCCAGCAGAGTTGCCAATTCTATTATGGGCAATGTTACCCTAAGGTCTTGGGTTGATAAACCTTCACAAATCAGGGGCATATCATCACAAGAAGGACTCATTTAACCTACTTCTATGCTCTAAACTAGAAACTAAGGGTTGTATACCTTACCCATTTATCCTTCAATTGTAGTAGATCCCGCGGGGTTCAAACCCCCTGCAACACTTGTGCTCCAGAACCTGCAAACAAGCAAAGAACAGGCACAAAAACCTAGTTGTATAGCATATATAAGTTCTAGATGTTAGCAATAAGCATGTATAATATCATAAAAATAACAATAAATGAACTATTAAAAATCATTACACATGTACAAGAGATTAATGACATGTGAACATTCAGGAACAAGATGGCACTTCTTTTATTAATGACGTGTACAGTAAACAAATGTGGAGAGATCACTTGAAATCTGCCATGGCATTCGAGCATATCGTCCTCTGGATCCGTCCAACCCTAGCCTCACAAAATTTCTTCCAAGAATAATTCACAATGGATGTCACATAGGGTAAGTGTACATCTCAAGGAAATAAGGGTTTCCTGAAAATATCTGGGAAGTGCAGGAGGCACAGGGAATATATCAGACTTGGATAGGGCTATAACAGAGTATAATATCTATAATTATCTCTCTTCCTCCCTTAGGCCATTCCCTTGAGGGGTTTTTGTACTCCCTCAAATTAGTTTTTTCAGTTGGGGAATAGTTAGGCCACAGGCTGGGGTAGTTAAGCTACAGGAAAAAACTGTAAACCCCACCTCTAAAATAAGGAAATTATATATTTTTTAATGTTTTAAATAGCATACGCAGTTCTCTATGTATGAACTCGCGTGTATACGCAAAAAATGGGCAGAGTCACATATGGGTTTTGAGAAACTATTTTTAGAGAAATATGTCCAAGTCTGAATGGAAGGGTTGCCCAAGGAAAATGCATAAGTCATCGAGTATATGATGGTGAAAAATGATGCTATAACAGAGCATCAAAGTGGTCTTGCCACTGAAGAGCTCTGTCGAAGCACTAAAATACAATATGAAGGAGACCACCCCACAATGACTCGAGATGAGTCACGAGTTTGTGTTGGGGGCCTGTTGGAGGGGGGTACCTTGGGATACATTTTTTGTTAATTTTTTTTTCATATTTTGTTGTGTGCGCTACGCAAAAGAGTCAAAGGGGCTTTGGGCAAGGTCAAAGTCCCTCAGTCAATGTAATGGGTTTAAAGGGAAAACCATGAGTCTCAAACCATGGTTTAAGACCATGGTATGTGCATGTCTAAGATACTATAAATATGTAAAGATTGAGTCCAGTAGAGAAAGTGAGAAATATCATGGTGAATTATTTTGTAACATTTTGATTTAAGTTTGGGTTTTTGGGTAGCAATTCTCCTACTGGCTGTGTGCGCAGAGACCTAAGTCCTAGCTGTGTGTGGACTCCATTGGCTATGCATGGAAGGATAGATTGTATTGAAGGAATGAATCTACTGGAATTGATAGATCTCTTAATAAATATTTTTTTGGCGAAACTCGACTTTTATGTAATTTTTTGTATTGATTATCTAATAATTGCGTTAAGATCTGAATCTATTATGTTATTTCTTATTTACTTCTGTTAATAGGTAATTACATCTATGCAGGAATACCAGTTGATGTTAGTTGAATAGATATGATTGAAATGTATCTGAGTACTGTGTGCAAATATATATTGAAGCATTATGTGGTAATCTGCAGAAGGGTTTGATTTGTTGATCTATTGATGTGTGCATTTGTTGTATTATCTGCTATAAGTCTGTTTAGGTCCACTGCATTAAAATCTTCCTCAGGGTGCGAAAACCTAGTTCTAGCACCCACCATACTGCTTCGGGTGACACTTTGATATGCACAAGCATGTCACTATCAAAAGGGCCAATAATTGGAGGGTTTTGTTGGTTGCGCAATAACTCCAAACCTAGGTCAGGACCCCTCAAGCCAATAGTATGGTAGTCTAATGTTTAATTCCATTTTCCTTTAAATATTGTTCAAAAGCATGAGAAGTATATTCTCCAGCATTATCATTTCTAAGGATTCCTATGTTCACTTGAGTTTGATTTTTAATCATCGAATGAAAAGTTTTAAAAACTTCAAACACTTGTGACTTATCTTTCAAAAAATACACCGAACACATTCTCGAGTAATCATCAATAAATGTCAGCACATATTTATTTCCATTGGAAGTTGCAACAAGGATAGGTCCACATAAATCTGAATGTATGAGACCTAATTTTCTAGAAGCCCTAGAAGAAAAACTATGAAAAAGTGTCTTACAATCTTTTCCCAAAATAAAAGCATCACACAGCATAATATTTCACGGAATTCTAGGAAATCCTTTGATACCTTGTTGTCTCATAAAAGAGTATCACTTTGTTCTGCTAAAAGAGTAGAATTATCACTTACAGTAGTGGATGTCCCATTTAGTTTTAAAACTGCACCTCCTTCAACACTGGTCATAATGACTTCATGATCATATGCTCTACGTATCTCAATGATTACAATGAAGATATGTATAGAATTCCCTTATTTTCGAATATGTATAAGATGCATTAAATTTCTTTGAAATTGTGGAATATAAAGGACATCTTGTAGAACATAATCTGCAATTTTTGGTATCTTTAAATGAATGGAACCAAATCTTGAAGGCTTAATTTAAGATTTATCAACAAATTAAAATACGTCATCAGCTTGATCATTGAATTTTTCAAACAAATCTCTTCTAAAAGTCATATGACATGTGGCACGTGAATCAAAAATCCAACTATCTTTCCAAGAAGAAAATGACATACTAAAAATGTCAATAATATCAAAATTGAAATAAGAAATGATGTAATGTGTAGACTCTGATGATTTCCCCTTATTTAGTGGTAGTTGATCTTTCTTTTCATTCAATTGTTCTCTCCTTTCACTAACTTACTCCTACAGAATTCTACAATTAGCAACAGTGTGACCAATTTTAGCACATCTAAAAGACTTGACAGTTGGTTATCATTAAAATTTATTTTTTGTCTATCATTTTGTTGTCTTTATCCCTAATTATTCCCCCCCTACCTCTATAATTTCTTTTACCATGGCCTCTAGTACTTTTATCACCTCTAGAAATTTCACCATGAGACTTATGATCTTTTTGTGCAAGGCACAAAGTTTCTACGTTGGAATTGGGTGTAGCCTCTTTCTTCCCAAAGGCCTTTTCTCTCTCGGCTATGTTATTCACTAGTTTATCAAAAGTAATGTATTTTAACTACCCACTAGCTTGGAGAGATTCCAAGTAGTGTGAATAGACAATGTGAATGAATTTTATAAAAGTTTTAAGTTGTAAATCAACTTCATTTCTGGTGGCTTTTATATCATGAAAAATGACTTTTATTTCACAGGAACCCTTCAAAGGATCATTATCCTTCATCTCCAAATTAAATAATTTCAACAAAAACTGAAAAATTTTGAGTTTTGAATATGAATCATAAATAATTTTCAATTTATGTAATGATTTAAATATTATATCATAAGAAATGATATATCATCTTACCTCCTCTGTCACTGACGTAGTGATTAATGCATATTCCTTGTTGTCTTTTATCTCCCAAATTGCACATTTATTTTCACTTTAAAGTAGCTCTATTACAATTTATTTTCTATCATTATCTTTCTTGCCTTAATAGACTTCCTAGAAATCATTAAAAAAAAAAGGGCAGTTTGAATCTTTTGAAACCATTCCTGGTAGTTCTCTTTTTCGTTAAGCACAACTCCAACTATGGCAACTATTGAAGTCATTATTTTTTGCAACCAAAAATATTCTTCAAACAAATCCTTTTGAAATTTTCAAATATGTGCAATACTCCTCTATAAGAAAATATAAATCCCTTTATCCTTTTTTTTAAATAAAAAATGGCTTAGTGGTTTGATGGTGGGCTTCAAAAATAACCCAACGGAGAGCTAGGTTCAAATCTCAATATCTCTCTATTTCTTATTTTCTTTAGCTTTTCAATTTATTTCAAAAAATATGACGAGGCCTTTTAAAATTCCTCCATTCATGAATGTAAATTGTGTTTAAATAATATGGCTCCCCCAAAAAAATTCGACCAGTGATCAACAACCAAATAGCATCAATCAGGTAGAGAGGAGGTTGAAAGGAACAAAGAAAATCTAAAGAGAATGCTTGTATATTTTATCATGTGGCACTGAATATTCAAGACTGAGTAATTATTTGAAATTCCTTTATAGTATGTGAAAATAATATGGTAATCCCAATCCAAAATAATATGGGATAACTATGAAACGAATTGAGGAATCTGGATTTAAGATAGTTGAACTTCTATTCTTACCACAAGCATATTCTCTTGATAACCACATTATAGAAATGTGTGAGGGGATAAAAAAGAGATGCAAGGGGTACCACCAAATTGCAGTAGTTGGAGGCATAAGATTGCAAAAACAAATTTTAACAATTGGAAAGCCAAATAAGGAAACCAAATCAAGTAGAATGTCATCGATTAAGAAAACATGAGATTTTGTTGGACAACATTGAGTAAAATTAAAACAAATTGTGTGCACTCTATGGCTAATCCAAACAGAATTATGCCAAAAGGGAGAAATTGAGTCACAAATATCATAGGGCTCATACTTATTAACAATGGGCCTTTGGAGAAAATACTCAAATGCTCTCAACAATTACTCAAAAAAAAACAAATGTTACTCTCATAGTAATAGTTATCGCTGCCTAGGCATGCATCCTGATGCCTCTTCAACTGATGACCCACTGATAAATCAGTGGCTTCCAGTCTACAATGGTTATCCAATGGTTTTTTCCCCCGACTTCACACACTAGACGCTAGTGCTTAGACAATATACAACAATGATAGACTTTTCAAAATTGTACCACAAACAGAGCTTTATAACTTGAAACAATGTCCTAGCCATCCTTTATATCTCAGCCCTTTCACGTCCTCAATAACTCATGGATTTTAAATCTTCATTTGCGCTCTAATACCACTATAGACAAGGCAAAGTAAAATCCACAATGAAAAATTAATTGTATTAATGATAAACTAACTTATTTATACATGTGAAATCTAGTCACGAGACAATCATGCCTTGATAGCTTATTAACGGTAGAAACAAAATATAAAACTAATTACATAATATACAATAACAACCCCGAAGGATTAGTTAAAACATGAATCTAAACCACGAATTTGGAGATTTTTCTATTGCATGAGCTTTGAATAAGCCTAAAATCGATTCTTATATAATTTCACATTGAGTCTTTAGATGTTTTATTTGGATACTTTTCCTTGCCAAAGTTAATATATTCTTTGAAATTTTAGAAGTTAATTAAAATTTGAAGAATAAAGGATCCCCTTGTAACTCCTAAACATTATTGTAAAAATAATACTAGGCTGTTTGAACCTCACATAAACAATGATAATCACATCTTCTCTTGCCATTTTCCAAAAGGTCCTTCAAAATAAAACTAGGAATGCCTAAATATTTTTGAAGCTTTGTGCATATGTAGGCCAATGAATAAACTACTTGAACACACTAAACTCCTAAGCAAGAAATGACCAATTAGAATTTTAATCCTCACAACTAAAGGCTACCTTAATTAGCTTGCCACAAATAACACATAGAGAACTAGAACACGTCAAATGATTTTTCCATCACCAAAAACAAGAAAAGTAGAAACCCACATTCCTTTATCCAAAATATATAATTTTGGTCTATGCCCTAATATATTAAAATGTATCAATGATCTAGGAATGTATTTCCCATTCCATTAATGTTCAAAAGTGTTGTCACTTTTCATCCTTAAAACATTCACTCTACATCATTAAGTTATATGTAAATAAATTATTGTGCCAAGAGGCACTCACCATATGTAAATTATGTAAGTGAAATTCCTTTTCCTCCTATATAAGGATTTTGACTTGGTCAAATTACATAAAATAAAATAAAAATTAATAATTGAAATAAAATTTAGGTGAAATAGTCAATTTAGCATTGGGATCTTTGGTCTCTAGTTTCTTACAACCTGTTGTACCTTAAGAGACAGTCCCTTAGATGTGATAAGGAATCAGTGATTAAGACATTTATATGATTATGTCATGGAAATATTTGTCTTTGTTTAACCACCTTCAAGTATTTATCATTAAACCCTCAAATATCAAATATAATGAATGTCTCATAATGCTATCATTTGTTGATGTTGAATGAAATGACCAGAAGAAAATGAAAGAAAGAAGCCCAACCTAATATGTTGTTACACAGAATATATCACCTCAATCTCCAAAAGAATTATATGAAGGAAATAGTTAAAACGAAGGAGCGCCAATTAAGGATTTTAACTCTTACTTACATAAGTAAAAAGAGACCTCTGACTCATTACTTCATCTTATTCAAAGATAGAAAACACAGAATGTAAACTTGAATACATATCAACATAAACAGATGCCAAAAACTTGCTTTTCATTCATTAATCATTTGAAATCTCTGAGTATAAAAATTGCAGTTTGAAGGTCCAAAACGTGGAACCTTCCTTCTCCTTGACTATTACATTAAATACAATAAAAAGCATTTTGAAACTACTATAACTAATTCTAACTACCTCAAATTCTGAGGACTTCGTAAGCTATCTATTACATACCCTCAAAACGTCTTATTGCAATTACATCATCTTTGAAAGAGTACAATAACATAAAAATTAACATCCTAATATATATGTTGAATGTGAATTGATGATGATGCTACTACAATTCCTGGATCAGTTGATTTGTCTTTCTTCGAAGTCAAAGGATCCTTTGGAAAATCCATCGTCCAAGCTCTGCACTTCTTCCATATCTCTAATTTCGTTCTAGGTGAATGTACTAGGTTGTGATACTCCAACCTGAAAGCAGTAATTCGGTTGAAAGATGGCCTTTCTGCAAATAGAGTTTTTACCAACCACAGTAGCTAAAAATGTCTCTGAAGAAAATTGATTATTGTTGCTCCCTTAAGCACCTGAGTCTTTTCATGTGTATTATCAATTTTACTTTTTGTCAATACTAGTAATTTTTCATAAGAATCCCATGACAACAGACTTTCTCCAAGTCCCCAACATGAGGGCATACCTTCTCTTGTTATTTTCTCAAATAACTTATCAAAATAACTTACTGCTTCTTTAATTTCCATCAACTTCTTTTCTGTATACTTTCTATAGTCATTCTTCACAATCATCTTATTGATCTCCACTGCATATAATATTCTATCTTTGATCTCATTTTCTTCTAACTCTTGATATGTTTTAGAATTAATAAAGTCAATTAATATTCTTTCCCAAATAGCCCTATTGATTGTCTTATGTTTATCAATCATGACTTGTTCTTCAAATTCCTTGATGAGACTTTTCTCTTCTGCAACCACCATCAAAAAGCTCCAAATTGATTTAATTTCTGAAATGATATCATTCTAAATGATATCTTTAGCCTATATTAAAGATATGTTTCCTTTCATTTTTTCTTTGAGACTTTTAATCTCAGCATCAACGTTCTGACTGTCCATTTTTTATTTACTGGCTTCATTTTCTACAACTTGAATAATCTTTGATGCAGTCTCTAAATCTGCTTGAGCCTTTTTCCGATCTCTTTCTGCCATCTGCAATTGAGTAGTCAACTGAGAAATCTATGCTAGTGGGTCTTCATTACCTACTAGAAAAACAAATGTACAAGAATGATTATCAATATCATTTTTTAGTGACAGTGTCGTTTGCTTTAACTTAGAGACTTCTTCCTCCTTTTGCATGAGCTATTGTAGAAGCTTTTCTTTCTTGTTCTCTACCTCTGCAACCTTTTTGGCCATGGAATGCTCCCCTGTATGCAATTTTAACTTTTTCTTCAATACAAATATCTCTGTTTCAGCACTTTGTAGAATTTTCTGCACACCAGTCCTATCATTAGTATCTACTCCAATCTTTACTATGATTTTCTTCAGCTCCTCATTCTGGATTGTTAAAGCCCTAGAGTTGGCTTTCTCTAAATTTAACTGCTTAATCACTTTTCCAAGCATATTCTTTGCATTCATTTCCATTGCATTAGTCTTTATCAGGTCATTCACAATCAACTGACATGTTTTCATATGTAGGTTCACCTTTTCCAGCAATGGGATTTTCTTCACATCTACAGTCAAATTTACAATATTGAAATTGTTGGAAGAACCAATTAACATATCTGAAGGATGTGACAGGGCAATTTTGAATTGATCTTTCTCAAGATCCATTGCAGTTAAAAGTCTGGTTTGATCTAGAGCAATTTGATATTCAGCTTGGGCCTCCATGCTAGCCTTCATCTTTTGGTTTCTCTCTGCAATTTGGGCAAACATATGGTTGATCAGAGGCACTTGTTCATGAGTGCTCTCATGCCTCCTGGGTGAAGCAGGAACATTTAGTTCCCCTCCCAACTATAAGGAAAAACCAAGTTGAGTATATAAAGGTTCTTCATTAAATTTTGCTCTCTTCTCATCTCCCTGCTCATCATCTTCTAAGTCAACCACTATCTCTTTGCCTCTTTTACTTGATTTTTCTGATATGACAGGAATCTGAATATTTGAAACTGTTGAACTCATAACACCTTTACTTGCCATCTTCTCTAGATCTCGCCTGCTTTCATGAATGAAATTTGAATACCCATTATCAACTCTTCTACTAGAAATAACACTATGAGGGTCATAAGCCAACTTTTCCCCTAACAGCAAGTGCATCTCATCTAGCATTCTAGTAAATTCTTCAAATGCTTGTCTCATATTAACTATGAAAGGACCTACAGTCATAGGTAGTTTGACCATATGCCCCTTTTTAATGGCCACAAAGTGAATTTGATCAACATTTAGACTTTGTCAAACAAACTCCAAAGCAAATAACCTCATAGGTACAAATGTTGGAAGCCTATAAGGCTCAACACTAGCACCATAAAGTCTAATTTTAGAATAATACTCAAAAGCAAACCAATACCCAAATTTACAGTTTGCCCCTAAATGCAATAACTCCTAAGCTTTGGGTAAGAAACAGGAGGGAGGAATTCCATTCAAAAATTTATATGCAATTAACATGAAATAACTGGAAAAATCAAATAGATCGGCTTCATTTTATTATGTTCTCACTATATCTATCCATAATACTATTGATTGCCTCTTCTTATTCATATCCATAATATTCAGACCCGGATGCATGAATTCCTCTACATTTTGATATAAGAATATGTTGTGAAACCAGCTCCAAAAATAGAAGAAAAGAGATATCAATGCCTTAGAAATAAGCCACTTTGAGGGGGCAACCTCCAATACATTACATGAATGAACAATTCTTGGATGATACAAATTACAAAACCTCCTTTCTAAATATAGGAGTCCATGGGGCCATAATGTAATCCTAGTGGGGCCACAATGTAATCCTAGCCGACCTAACAATAATAATTTAAGGGCACAATAATAACAATATGGGGGTTGCAAGGGTACAATAATAACAATAAGGGGGTTACACTAACAACAATAAGGGACTATACTAGTAATATAGGGACCTAACATGCCCCTCTCCTTCAAAAAAGTGTTGTCCTCAATGCTTGAGTAGCTCTGGGTGCTTTCGTATAAAATTCTCATCCTCCCATGTAGAATCTTCAGTGGGTAAGTTCTTCCACTTGATGAGATACTCTGAAATTGATCGATTCCGTAGCTGTCGAGTTCTTGTTTCCGTGACCGCTTCAAGTTCCAATATGATTTTTCCTTCCTCATCAAGTTCTGGCAATATTGTTTGAACTGGAAGATTTTCACCTATAACCTTATTTAAGCATGAAACATGGAAAATTTGATGCACTCGTGAAGAAGCAGGAAGCTCCAATTTGTATGCCATAGTACCAATCTTTTGCAACACCTTGTAAGGACCATAGTACTTTGGAGATAATTTATTATCCTTCTTAGCTTGCTTGAGGGACATTTTTTTGTATGGTTGTAGCCGTAAAAATGCCCAGTCTCCTACATCAAAACTTCTCTCGCTGCAATGTTTATATGCCTATTTTTTCATTCAATTTTGTGCCAAATTCAAGTTATCCTTTAAGAGTTTGAGAACTTCTTGTTGATGCTCGATGTGATCTTCCACTGCTTCAACCTTCGAATTTTCTCTTAAAGATGATGTGATGGATGGTGGATGAAATCCATAAAGTGCCATAAATGGGGTCATTTTTGCTACAGTATGGAAGGAAGTCCTGATGATGGATCCCCGTTGGGATTCGAAACGTCGACACTCGTTTTCTAGCAATGTGGATAATCCAGGAAGTTTTTTAAAAAATGATCATCACATGAGTTTAAAAACCAAAAATGGAAGGAAGTGTTATACCACCATTCAACGAGAGGTAACCACTTGACCCATTGTGTTTGTTTATCAGATACAAAACAACGAAGATATCCTTCCAAACATTTATTTACTATCTCAGTTTGACCATCAGATTGAGGATGATAAGATGAGCTATGAGCTAATTGAGTACCCAAACAAGAAAGTAACTCTGTCTAAAATTTTGCAATAAAAATGGGATCTCTGTCGCTCACAATAACCCTTGGGTTTCCAAGTAGCTTTTGAATTGTGTCCATAAATGTAGTAGCAATTGTACTTGCTTTAAATGGATGAGATAATGCACAAAAGTGTGCATACTTGGTAAGTCTATCAACTACCACCATGATGACACTCTTTCCTTTAGACTTAGGTAAACCTATGATAAAATCCATTGAAATCTCCTCCCAACGTTGACTTGGAATGGATAAAGGTTGTAGAAGTCCCGGGGTCTTAATTGTCTCAACTTTATTCTGCTAGCAAACCAAACATTCCACCACAAACTTTTGAATATTAGATTTAAGTCCATCCCAAAAAAATTCTTTCTTCACCCTGTGGTAAGTTTTTAAAAATCCTGAGTGTCCTCCTAAAGGAGAAGTGTGCAATTCCAAAAGAATATTTTGTTTTAGTTGGGAATTCTTACAAATATATAAGCGATCTTTGTACCATAAAGAATCATTATTCCAACTAAATGTATCAGATGTACTAGGATCTTGCTGCAACTTTTGAATGAGTGCCCATAATTCTTTTTCCTTCTTCCATTCATCTCTTGCTTTGGTTATCCAATCTAGTTGAATAATAGAAATGGCACAAAGCAATGCTTCCACCTCTTCATTCTTTCTTGAGAGTGCATCTGCAACAACATTAAGCTTCCATTTTTTATAGATTATTTCAAAGTCATAAACCAACATCTTTGTGACCCATTTTTGCTACTCTTCTGAAGATAGTCTTTGTTCCAAAAAGTGTTTAATACTATCATGATTATTTTTTACCTTGAAGTGTCTTCCCATTAGGTAAGTTCGCCATTTCTTTAGTGCATGTAGTATTGCTAACATTTCCTTCTCATAAATAGGTTTTTGTAAATATTTTCCTTTGATTGGATGACTTTCAAAAGCAATGGGTTTTCCTTCCTACATTAAAACAACACCAATTCCATTTCCTTAGGCATCACATTCCACAATAAAGGTTTTTGTGAAGTCTAGCATAGCTAAGACCAGTGCTAGGCACATTTCCTCCTTAAGATGTTCAAAGGCCTTAGTTGCTTCAAGAGTCCATGAAAATGCATATTTCTTCAATAATGTTGTTAGAGGTGCTGCTATTCTCCCATAATTCTTAACAAACTTGCGATAATACCCTGTTAACCCGAGAAATCCTCACAACTGCTTTATGGTTGTGGGGACTTTCCATTCCTTAATGTCTTTAATTTTGTTAGGGTCTACCTTAACACCCTCGTGAGATACAATATGACCCAGATATTCCACCTCTTGTACTACAAAGAAACATTTGGATGTTTTTGCATATAATTGTTTCTCCTGCAATAGTTTGAGCACCCTGTCAACATGTTCAACATGATCCTTCCAAGACCTGCTGTAGATTAGTATATCATCAAAAAATACTAGCACAAATTTTCTAAGGAAGGGTTTGTAAATGGAATTCATCAACCCTTGAAATGTAGAAGGTGCATTGGTAAGGCCAAAAGGCATGACCAAAAATTCATAATGACCCTCATGAGTTCGAAATTTTTTTTTTGGAATATCTTCAGTCTTCATTCTAATTTGATGATATCCTGAACGAAGATCCAACTTGGTAAAATAAATTGCTCCATGTAATTCATCCAATAATTCATCAATCACAGGAATGGGAAATTTGTCTTTAATGGTGAGCTTATTGAGCTCCCTATAATCCGGACACATTTGCCATGATCCATCCTTTTTGTGTACCAATACTACAGGAGCAGAGAAAGAACTTTGACTAGGTTGAATTATACCCGCCTCTAACATTTCTGCAATCATACGTTCAATTTCGCTCTTTTGGACGTAAGGATATCTATAAGGCCTGATGTTTGGAGGAACACTTCCTGGAATCAGATGAATAGCATGATCATGATCGCAAATAGGTGGGAGTCCTTTGGGAGTTTCAAACACCTTGGAATGATTGTCCAAGACTTGTTGGAGATCTGCAGAAATAGATGATTTTGATGTTGGAACTTCTAGTGAGCATAATTGTGCAATTACGCCTCGTTGTTCTTTCTTTAGAAGCTTTGTCATGAAATTAGAGCTTATTATCTTTCCCGGCTTCCCTACAATACCCCGTAATTCGACTTCCTTTCCTTCTGAAAAAAATTTCAAGAAAAGTTCTTGAAAATTAAAAGCTACCGTCCCCAAAGATTGTAACCATTGTACTCCTATTACAACATCAACACCTCCCATAGGAATGGAAAGCATTGGAATAGTCAATACATATTCCCCCATGGTTAGCTTGATATTATGGCATTTTCCAGAGCAATTTATAGTTCCTCCATTTGCAACCATCACTTGACATTCTGGTGCTGGGTATAGGAAACAATTTAATTCCTTGGCTACCTTACAATGAATAAAATTATGGGTGCTACCTGAATCAATCAACACTATTACCTTTTTCTTCTTGATTTTTCCTTCTATCTTGAGAGTTTGAGTGGTAATTCCTGCCAGTGCATTACACGATATGGTCGGATTCATTTCTTCCTCTTCTAGGGCTGGTTCCTGGTGTATATCATCTTCTTGTTCATTTTCTTCTTCCTCTTCACAATCTATGTAAAATAATTTCTTCTCAGCACACTTATGACCTTTAGTGTATTTTCTATCACAACTGTAGCAAAGCCCTTTTTCTCTTTTTTCTTCCAATTTTTGTGGTGTCAACCTTGTAGGTTGTGGAAATCTAGGTGTAGCAACACTTCCTTCTTTATAGAAGTGAGTGGTAGGCTTCCTTGTCACCATAATTTTGGAAGTCCTCAATGTGCTCCCCCACTAAACCCTTTTGTTTGAGATTTATCAATTGGCTAAAGAAGGTGTTGCTCTTTGTATCCTCATAATGTGCTATCATTTCCTCCGTAAAAATTGATCAAGTGACAATTTTTTTATGGGAGCAAAGCCATCGATACCATACAAATGTATTTTGTTCTAAATGTAAAGTTGCAATGCGTACCTTTTGTGTGTTTTGCACATTATGGAGATTAAAATATTGCTCCATTTGTAGTATCCATGTTACAGGATCCTTTCCATCAAACTTCCTCATATCCATTTTTGGAATATGGTGGTTCTTCCCGCTAACATTAGAGTTTATGAAGTCACGATTAACATTTATTTTGTTCTCATCATGAGTTTCCTCTAATATCTTTTCACCATTAGGAAACATTTCTTCTATCAACTTTGTCAAACCTTCCATGTCTGCTTTTAGATCATTCTTCATGTTTTCCATGTTGTCTTTCATTTTTTCATCGATCTTAGCTTCCATGTAATCCATCTTAGATTCCATGCCATCTATCTTAGATTCCACACCTTTCTTAAAACTATCCATATTCGCTTCCACACCTTTCTTCAAAACATCCATTTCATTTTTTGTTGCTCTTTGCAAGTACGAAATTTGGTGCACTTCCTCTTGTAATTTTGATAGATCATGTTGCAATTCTTCATCTTCATGAGTCATAGTAGAGCCTTCTGAAGGCTTAATGGGTGTTGAATTATTTTTATGGGGCATTTTTTTTTTAACCCAATACTAATATATATTCTACCATATGCCCTTGGAATCAATTCAAATTGATTCTTCAAACAAGACTTATGCAATTCGTAAAAAAAAATACACACCTTTTTCTTTCTTTTGAGGAGCTCGATATTGAAATTGGATTATCTTTGTGATTGAAGATCTTCAATATCTGAAATTGGGCACTATGTTAGCCTTCTGAATTATCTTTCGAATGCCATAGGTATGACTTGATTTGGATTTTCCAAGGAAAATTTATGTCCAATCTCTCACAATGACCTAATTATGGATTGGTTCTGTAGAGCCAACTTGTACGACTTGCCATGTGTCACTATTTCATATTTTAGCTCTGAAATTGATAGAAAAGAAACTACAGTCCATGTACCTGTGATCACATTTTACGGCACTCCAATCCAATTCTCAAAGAGAGAGTTATAAATATTTTCCCACGATCACCTCTTTGAGATGAAATTCAGGAGCCTGAAAAAGCACTACCTTCCACAGATCATATCTCCAAACATATTACGAACCAAGCTCTGAAATTTTTTGATGATTTTCCTCAGGATTTCAATTTCGTACCCTAAACATTTCAGATTCCGAACCTTCATAGAAAAAAATTTATAGTGCAAATTCCACGATGACCTGTTTATATTAAACTGAGGAGCCTCAAAAAATACCTAACTTCCACAGATCATATCTCCGAAAATATTGCAAACCAAGATTTGAAATGTTTTGACAATGTTCCTCAGGATTTCGGCTTTGTACCCTAAAAATTTCAGCTTCTGAAACTTCGCAAAAAAAAAATTATAGTGAAAATTCCACGATGACCTGTTTGGAGCAGTGAAACCCTAAAATCCAAAGCTCTGATACCAAATGTTGTGAAACCAACTCCAAAAATAGAAGAAAAGAGATATAAACACCTTAGAAATAAGCCACTTCGAGGGGGAAACCTCCAATACATTACATGAATGAACAATTCTTGGATGATACAAATTACAAAACTTCCTTTCTATATATAGGAGTCCATGGGGCCATAACATAATCCTAGTGGGGCCACAATGTAATCCTAGCCGACCTAACAATAATAATTTAAGGGCACAATAATAACAATATGGGGGTTATAGGGGTACAATAATAGCAATAAGGGGGTTACACTAACAACAATAAGGGACTATACTAGTAATATAGGGACCTAACATGGGGGAGAAATACCCCTAAATGCAAGAACTCCTACGCTTTGGGTAAGAAACAGGGGGGAGGAATTCCATTCAAAACTTTATATGCAATTGAGATGAAATAACTAGAAAAAACAAATAGACCGGCTTCATTTTATTCTCTTCTCACTATATCTGTCCATAATACTATTGATTTCCTCTTCTTATTCATATCCATAATATTTAGACCTAGATGCATGAATTCCTCTACATTTTGATATAAGAATAAGTAAATAATTAATGAGGGAAACCTGAAATAACTTGTTAATGATAAGCTCATGATTTGTGAATTGACAGCTTCTTGCCAATAATATGGAATATCCAGCACCATTCCTAGCTTCATCATCATGCCAATCATCCCCAAGACTGATTTATCCACTGTGTTGTCGTCATCTTTGCCAAAAATATTTGCAATGCTACTCAGCACTGACTTAACCTCAATATCAAAATTTCCATAGGGAAATATTTGTTGTCATGCTGAAATAGGTGCATGTTAGGCTTTATAAAATGAATGAACTAATTAAAATCTTGACCTGCAAGGCTGTCATAATATGCTACCAAATAATCATCAGATAATTGGACATGATTCTGAATCAAGATAACAAAGGGCTTAGCGAATTAGCTGGGCAGATACTTGCAAAACATTCTCCCCTTGACAATTCATCACAAAACATTTACCATGATACGTAACAGATACTAACCAATATATGAATTCAGGAAAAAGATGGGTTTTAGGGATCCATGCAGACAACACACCAGTATTTTCCATAGCAGTATAAACTGTGGAATATTTATCATTTAAGAGGACTTGCTGGTAAAACGGAAGGTGAACCAAGGAGCAATTGGTGTCTTGAATATCCCTCTCGGTATCCATGAGAAGGATGTGACTAGCAGAACCTGACAGGGATGAGTGTTTAGACATGATTTAGAGTTGTGACAATGGATGACTTGGAGGGAAACCAATTCTTAATAGGGTGACAGAAAACTGAATAAGGCGCAGCACAAACAAATTTCAAATATCAACTTAATCACAAATGGTTTCAAAAAGAATGAGAATTGCTTTTAAATAGGTGGTGTGGCTTCGAACTTAAATGATGATAAGATGCGCCAAAAGAACGTTAAGCACTCCTGATGTGGAAGACAACTGTAACCAACTTAGCATCTTATGTCACTGTGGGGGGTCTCGAAGTACGAAGGATTATTTTGGTTTTTGCCCCCGCAATCAATCTCCACCGCTCATCTGTGTTACTCCCGCAATCAACATACTCAATTGTGGAGGCACCCTCCATATTAATTTGTGTGCTAGTAGTGCCTGCGGGTTGAACCTTTCTTTTGGTGTTCAATAAATCATCGCATCCCACCCGATGAAGTAATTGACATTTAAACTTTAAGTCAGGACCCACTTTCATAAAGTCAAAAATTTAAACTTTTAACTCTAATACAACGAGCAGAAATATATTTATGCTAAAGTATAAAAACTTTAATACTTTAACATATTTTTAAGAATATATATATATATATATATATATATTATTTTCAAAATTGAAAATAAAAGGATATTGCTAATGATCCACAACATCTGGCTCCACCTGGGGATAATGTTTTTGGCCACGAAACACTAAGAACCTGCAAATTAGTGCCTTCACTTCAGGAATGGAGTCAAATAACGTCTGATAAAAAATATACAATGAGGAAAACCGAATATGTACAATGATGAACCAAATATTTTCAGTGTTGAAAATAATGTTTCAGATACTACCCATTCACAGGCAGTCCTACTCCTCCATCAATATTTTCCAACATAAAAGTGTTATTTGATCTAGCTTCAATGATTTTATATGGGTCATACCACAGAGGATCAAACTTACCATGCTTTCCCTTTTCCTCTCTTCTGGTATCCCATCTTAAAACTAGATCTCCAGTTTGGAACATAATCTCCTTTGCCTTTCTGTCAAAAATGGACTTCATTTTCTCCTGATATGTAACCAAATTGTCCCTGACTTTATTCCTGCTTTCACTCAATTCTATTACCTTATTTAGCCTTATTATTAATGCATTAGGTTCCTCTTGCGCTTCTTGAAGAAAAAAAATTACTGGTCTTTCAAATTGAGTGGGAAACAAAGCTTGAGTACCATATACTAACTCATAAGGGGACTTACCAGTAGATCTTCTAGTAGTCATTCTCACTGCCCAGAGAAAAAATATCAGCTTTGAGTCCCAATTCTTCTGGTTCTCATTGATTGTTTTCTTCAAGATCCTAACCAATGTCTTGTTATATGATTCTACTAATCCATTCCCTTGAGTATGATATGCTGTGGAATGAGACAAGATCACGTTATAAGTTTGAAAAAAAATTATGAATCTGACTGAGTTGAATACCTGAGCATTGTCTGCTACAATTTTCACTAGACATCCAAACCTGCTGAAAATATTCTCTTCCAGAAAATTCATCACTACCAGATAATTTGCTTTTCTGGTAGGAATTTCCTCCACCCATTTTGTAAAATAATCAGTGGCAGTCAGAATCCACTTAAACTGCCCACTTGATGGTGGATTAATTTCTCCAATAAAATCCAATCCCCATTGTCTGGAGGGTTCTTCAATAAAAATAGGAAGAAGAGGTAAAGGAGCTAACCTTTTCTTTTATGTAAATAATTGACATTTTTGACAGCTTCTAACCACTCTGTACACATCAGTGAATAAAAAAGGCCAGTAAAAACCTAATTTAAGAATCTTATGAGCAGTTAATTTCCAACTGTAATGACCTCCACACAAACATTCATGGTATTATTTAATAACTTCCATTGATTCTCCTTCTATCAAACATAGTAACAAGACACCAGCAGGATCTTTCCAATATAATTTACAATCAATTATAACATAAGTTTGATCTTTAATTTTTAGAGCTCTGTACTTTGCTCTATTGATTGAGGGAGGGCAAGAGAAAAAGCACAAATAGTGAATAATATCTTTATACCAGTCTGAGCAGAGAAATTTGTATTTGATTGCTAACTTTGTTTTAATCTGATTTGTCTCTTCAACCACTTCATCTAAAGGTGCAAGCAAATTAATTCCCAAAGTTTGAAAATTAGATTATGTCAGCAATTTATCCAATCCTTGTCCCTTAACTAACTTATTAGGCTTAATGTCTAAATTATAGTCTTGGATTTTGGCAATCCATTTTCCTCTTTTCCCCTCCACATCACTCTGAATCAGCACATCTTTTACAATAGAATTAGGTACATATGCTACTATTTGAGAATGAAGTACATAGGTCCTGAAAGATTTTAATGATTTAACTAAAGCATATACCTGCTTCTCCAAGATATTATATTTGAGTTCTGCATCTTTGAGGACTTTACTGAAAAATGCAACTATTTTCTCTTTCCCTTCTTTGTTCTTTTGTAACAACACAACAGCAACAGTAGAAGGTGATGCAAATGAAAAGATTTAGAAAAGCTTCAGATAATCTGAGCTGATCAAAACTGGAGAATCTTGAAAAGCCTCTTTAATTCTGGTAAAGGTTTCTCTTGCATCTTTGTCCCATTTTACTTCAGCATTTTTCTTTAACATATCTGTTATTCTTCTGACAATCCAAGCGTAGTTTGGAATAAATCTTCTCAGAAAATTAATTTTCCCTAGAAATATTTGGATATCTTTCTTACTTCTAGGTAATGGAACCGTTTGTATAGCCTCAACTCTTGCTGGATCAATTTTTACTCCTTTTGAAACTATATGTCCCAACAACTTACCTTCCTCCAAAGCAAACAAAGATTTCTTAGGATTCAATGATAACCCAAATTTTCTGCATTTCAAGAAATCCTTCTACAGGTGTTCCAAGTGTTCCTCATCAGAACCTAAAAAAATAGTCACATCATCCAAATATATGACTACAAATTTGTCACCCACAAAAGCTATATCCATTGCCCTCTGGAAAGTAGCTCCTACATTCATGAGGCCGAATGGCATCCTGGAATACATGAATGTTCCCCAGGGTGTGGTGAAAGTTGTTTTCTTCTAATCTTCCTTCTCAACATCTACTTGGTTGTACCCAGAGAAACCATCAACCATGGACAACTTATAAGTCCCAATCACTTTCTGTAAGACATAGTCCATCTTGGGAAAAGTATAATTATCTTTCAAGGAGGCTCTGTTCAAGTTTCTGAAGTCTACACATAATATTATCTCTCCATTTTTCTTCATGACTGGCACTAGATTTGAAACCCAATCTAAGTATCTGAGTGGGACTATGATTTTTTCTTGTAAAATTTTCTTTACCTCTTTTTCAATCGGGGCAAGTAACAGTGTATTAATCTATCTGAGCTTCTTCTTGTGTGGCTTAACCCCATATTTTAGTGGTATTTTATGTTGAATAATATTTAAATCATAAGTCTTTAAATCTTCATATGACCATGCAAACACATCCATGAATTTTTTGAAAAGATCTACATACCTTTCCTTATAATCCTTAGGAACTCCTTTAAACAACTTGACCATTTTGGGCTCTTGCTGAGTTCCTAAATTACAGTCCTCCATTTCTCCATCCTGAGATACTTTCTTCTGGTTCACTGCTACATCATTAAAATCGAACAATCTTTCAAGTGGAACCAGACCCCTGGGCAATATATTATCCTTCAACTGAATTATCTTCTGATCACCAATTGTCTATTTCAGGTTTCTAGGCACATCATTTTGATCATTTTGTTCACTTTCTAGATCAATTTCATTGTCTTCAAAATTTCCAATCATTGTTAAAAATTGATTGATCTGCTCATCTTCCTTGAAAACCTGCCAATGCTTTACATTATCAAGGATTGAAGGCCTGTGTCTCAACTCAATTTCATATCTCAGTCTTGGAATAATTGGTGGCTTAAATGTACTAGCTGCAACTGCCAGTGAATCTGCCATTCTATTTTCTTCTCTTGGATTAAACTGAAGATTAAAAGCTTCAAAATAATTTTCAATTAGATCCCACACCTCATTTCTATAAGATCTCAATCTGGGATGCTTGGTCTGATACCAATTCTTAATCTGTCTTATTACTAATTCAGGATCATCAAAAATGGAAATAGATTGAATTCCCATTTGTTTAGCAGTTTGAAGGCTCAAAATCAATGCTTTGTACTCAGCTACATTATTAGTTCATTCAAATTCAAGTTTGAAAGAAAAAGGTAAAAGATTACCTGCTGGAGATATAAATATGAACCCAGCTCCGATGCCCTCCTTAGAATATGCACCATCAAAATAACACCTCCAAATTTTATCTAAATATAGCTCCTTAT
This sequence comes from Pinus albicaulis, assembly GCA_034641835.2. Lineage (NCBI taxonomy): Eukaryota > Viridiplantae > Streptophyta > Pinopsida > Pinales > Pinaceae > Pinus > Pinus albicaulis. The sequence goes on along the minus strand of CM076574.1, from coordinate 1,349,409,796 downwards.
GTACACTTGATGAAGAGAGTTGATTCTGTGAGTCTTCAGCAAATTCTGCATCTTCATGCAGCATAAAACAAGAGAGATCCTCCTTCTCTTGACCATAAATAGGGTAATTACCTACATATTTCTTGGTGGTAGTTTTCATGAATCTGGTTTCTCTGTAAAACCTTCTCTCTTCCCCATTGAAAACAGGAACGATGGCATATGTGAAATCTAATTTTAAGACACCTCCAAGCTTTGCTCCCCAATATTTGGACAACAGCATACCAAATCTGCCCAGAATATCTGCAGCTACTACATCCATCATGATACTCTTGGCTAGAATTTGGGCCAAGGAAACAACCATGTCTTTGATAAGCCCAACACACTTCACCCTTTTTGAATCAAAATAATAGAGGTCTATAGATGGCTTAGTGATTTGTAAATTTAGCTCTTTCATCATAGATAATGGCATAAGATTATGTGATGCACCAGAATCTAGCATAAAATTATGTAGAATGGAATCATGTAAAAGTATTGATATATAAAAAGGTGGAACAGAAGAATCTACCTCTTCAACATGAGGACCGAAAGTAACCACTGCTTTTTCTTCTTGCAAATTCACAATATCACCCATCTTGTCAGACTGAGATAAATTAATAAATTCTGCTTTCTCTTTCTTATACCTAGGTGTTTTAGCCAACTCAAGAAGAGGTACTTGAATTTTAACTTTTTCTAACTTCTTGGACAAACTGAAATTTTGGTTTTGTTTAGTAAACTTTTCAGATTCGTCTTGATTTTTGTTAGGATTTGCATGTTCCTCAGGAACAATAACAATCTTCTATAAAATACTATAATCATTAGACTTATTTTGGGAGGCCTCAGCTTGCTACTTCTCTTTTTATTTTACTGGATTCATGGGCTTCTTCCCCTTGTCTAATTGTTTTACTGAATTTTTCTATTGTGGAGTCGCCATTGGAGAAAGGACTAACTCTGATTCTTTCTCTTCATCATCCTAAGTTTTCAACCTCTTTTTTGATCTCAATTCATACTTTTTATGCAATTCTACTTGCATAAAATCAGTGAATTGTCAGCAATAATCATCCATCTCTTCCTGATCAAATGAAATATCCGCTTCTTTACATTCTTCTTCACATTCTTTTTCAGATTCCTCTCCTGCACCATCCTCCATATATATGGCAGAAATTTTATCTTCAGCTTCTTTCTGATCATCATCAACAGAATGTGAAGGTGATGATTCTATATATAAGGGTGCTTGAACTTGATCCTGATCTCTTCTTTCCATTTACAAAATTTGCAGGGGATGCTTCCTAAATTGGGGATTAAAAAACCCCTTTGTTTTTTTGTGTAGATTTCTTGCTATCCAATTCCATCTTTACTAATTTCTTTGACAAATTTTTAATGACCTTAGTCATGTCATCAATCATTTTATCTTGTAATGACTCCTCCTTAGCTTTACCTTTATCTTGAACTGACTTCTTTTCTTGAGCTTTCCCAACAGCAGTCATATTTGCTTCGATTTCCAAAGCATTAGTTTGGATTTGTTCAAGAGTAGGGGACCTTCTTTCTCTCAAATTAAAACTAAATTCTGATACAAATGCCCCAGCAAAAACAACTCTTGCTCCAATAGGAGGAGGTTTCATTTCTACAAGCAAACTATTGTACAATTTATTGAATCTTTTAATGAAATCACTCATATTTTCATCTTTTTTTTCTTAATAGCATTAAACTCTATCAAAGAATAACCATGGTCTCTCTTTTCACCCCATCTTTGGATGAATTGTCTTTCTAACTCATCCCAATCATTAATTGAGCCATTTGGTAATCCTTTAAACCATTTTCTTGCCTCTCCATTTAGAGACTGCACAAAATGTCTCATTACCACATCTAGATGTTCAACATTAAAATTTTCAGCAGAAGTGCAAAACAAAGGCAAGTGTTGTTCTAAATTTATTTCATCTTCACTAGTAAATATAGGAAGAAACTTAAGATACTCTTGAGGCATTGCATTCATTGGTTGAGGAAGATTTAATGGTGCATATATGTTCATCAAGAAAGCAAGGGCCACCATGTTTATGCCCCGATTGACTACTCCTTGAGAAGGGGGAATCTGTGTACTAGTTGTAAGTGTGCATGAATGGGGTGAAACAACTGATAAGGGAAGGGGTTGATAAACTAAAGCAGAAGAACTAGCAACTGTATTAGGCTGAGTTTCTGTAAATGTCAATGATATAGACTCAAAAGACTGCTCTTCTAAACTTGGTTCTTGGAAATGAATGGATGGAGACAAGCATTCTTGTTCTGAGAAAGTGAGCTTCCAGGAAATATCCTTGGATGAAAGAGTATGAGAATTACTGCCAGGTGCAGGCAGTGTGGCATCAGGTGTAGAAAGTGTTTTTGACTTCTAGCCTTTTTTAGAAACTAACTTTTCTGGATTTGAAAGAGTAGGAGCTTTCTGCTAAGAGGTAGTTGACCTCGTATGTGGCCTCTTATAAGCCAGAATTAGAAAATGAAGACACAGCTTTAATATTTCCTCCTCTTTGAACAACCAGAGGAAACATGAATAAAACCCAAGGAAAAACTTTGATTCTTCGTCCCCGGCAACGACGCCAAAAAATTTTGTACCTTAAGAGACAATCCTTTAGCTGTGATAAGGAATCAATGCTTAAGACATTTATATGATTATGTCATGGAAATATTTGTCTTTGTTTAATCATCTTCAAGTATTTATCATTAAACCCTCAAATTTCAAATATAATGAATGTCTCACAATGCTATCATTTGCTGATGTTGAATGAAATGACTATAAGAAAATGAAAGAAAGAAGCCCAAACTCATATGATGTTACACAGAATATATCACCTCAAACTCCAGAAGAATTATATGAAGAAAATAGTTAAAACGAAGGAGCACCAATTAAGGATTTTCACTCTTGCTTACATAAATAAAAATAGACCTACAACTCATTACTTCATCTTATTCAAAGATAGAAAACACAGAATGTAAACTTGAATACATATCAACATAAACAGATGCCAGAAACTTGCTTTTCATTCATTAATCATTTGAAATCTCTGAGTATAAAAATTGCATTCTGAAGGTCCAAAACTCGGAACCTTCCTTCTCCTTGACTATTACATTAAATGCAATACAAAGCAGTTTGAAACTGCTATAGCTGATTCTAACTACCTCAACTTATGAGGAATTCGTAAGCTATCTATTACATACCCTCAAAACATCTTATTACAATTACATCATCTTTGAAAGAGTACAATAACATAAAAATTAACATCCTAATCTATATGTTGAATGTGAATTGACGATGATGCTGCAACATTTCCTAGATCAGTTGATTTGTCTTTCTTCGAAGTCAAATGATCCTTTGACAAATCCGTCGTCCAAGCTCTGCACTTCTTCCATATCTCTACTTTTTTTCTGGGTGAATGTACCAATTTGTGATACTCCAACTTGAAAGCAGTAATTCCTTTGAAAGATGGCCTTTCTGCAAATAGATTTTTTACCAACCATAGTAGCTGAAAATGTCTCTGAATAAAATTGATTACTATTTCTCCCTTAAGCACCTGAGTCTTTTCATGTGTATTATCAACTTTACTTTTTTTCAATACTAGTAATTTTTCATAAGAATCCCATGACAATAGACTTCCTCCAATTCCCCAACATGAGGGCAGACCTGCTCTTGTTATTTTGTCAAATAATTTATCAAACTGACTTACTACTTCTTTTATTTCCATCAACTTCTTTTATGTAGCCTTTTTGTAGTCATTCTTGATAATCATCTTATTGATCTCCACTGCATATAAGATTTTGTCTTTGATCTCATTTTCTTCTAACTCTTGATTTAGAATTAATAAATTCAATGAATCTTCTTGCCCAAATATCCCTATTGATTGTCTTATGTTTATCAGTCATGACTTGTTCTTCAAATTCCTTGATGAGACTTTTCTCTTCTGCAACCACCATCAAAAATCTCCAAATTGATTTCATTTCTGAATTGATATCATTCCAAATGATATCTTTAGCCTGTATTAAAGATATGTTTCCTTTCATTTTTTCTTTGAGACTTTTAATCTCAGCATCAACATTCTGACTGTCCATTTTGTATTTACTGGCTTCATTTTCTACAGCTTGAATAATCTTTGATGCAGTCACTAAATATTCTTGAGCCTTTTTCCGATCTCTTTTTGCCATCTGCAATTTAGTAGTCAACTGAGAAATCTGTGCTAGTGGGTCTTCATTACCTGCTAGAAAAACAAATGTACAAGAATGATTATCAATATGATTTTGCAGTGGCAGTGCAGTTTTCTTTAACTTAGAGACTTCTTCCTCCTTTTGCATGAGCTATTGTAGAAGCTTTTATTTCTTGTTCTCTACCTATGCAACCTCTGCTGCCATGGAATGCTCCCCTCTAGGCAATTTTAAATTTTTCTTTAATACAGATATCTCTGCTTCAGCACTTTGTAGAATTTTCTGCATAGCAGCCCTATCATTAGGATCTACTCCAATATTTACTATGATTTTCTTCAGCTCCTCATTCTAGATTGTTAAAGCACTAGAGTTGGCTTTCTCTAACTTTAATTGCTTAATCTTTTTTCCAAGAATATTCTCTACCTTCATTGCCATTGCATTAGTCTTTGTCATTTCATTCACAATCAACTGACCTGTTTGCATATGTAGGTTCACCTTGTCCAATAATGGGATTTTCTTCACATCTACAGTCAAATTTACAGTATAGAAATTTTTGGAAGAACCAACTGACATATCTGAAGGATGTGACAGGGAAATTTTGAATTGATCTTTCTCAAGATCCATTGCAGTTAAATGTTTGGTTTGATCTAGAGCAATTTGATATTCAGCTTTGGCCTCCATGCTAGCCTTCATCTTCTGGTTTCTCTCTACAATTTGGGCAAACATCTGTTTGATCAGAGGCACTTGTTCATGAGTGCTCTCATGCCTCCTGGGTGAAGCAGGAACATTTTGTTCCTCTCCTAACTGTAAGGAAAAACTAGGTTGAGTATATACAGGTTCTTCATTAAATTTTTCTCTCTTCTCAGCTCCCTGATCATCATCTTCTAAATCAACCACTAACTCTTTGCCTCTTTTACTTGATTTTTCTGATATGACAGGAGTCTAAATATTTGAACCTGTTGAACTCATAACACCTTTACTTGCCATCTTCTCTAGATCTAGCCTGCTTTCATGAATGAAAGTTGAATACCCATTATCAACTCTTCTACTAGAAATAACACTATGAGGGTCATAAGCCCACTTTCTCCTAGCAGCAAGTGCATCTCATCTAGAATTTTAGTAACTTCTTCAAACGCTTGTCTCATATTAACTATGAAAGGACCTATAGTCATGGGAAATTTGAACATATGCGCCTTTTTCATAGACACAAAGTGAATTTTATCAACATTTAGACTTTTTCGAATAAACTCCAAAGCAAATAACCTCATAGATACAAACACTGGAAGCCTATAAGGCTCAAATCTAGCTCCATAAAGTCTAATTTCACAATAATCCTAAAAAAAAACCAATCCCCAAATTTACAGTTTGCCCCTAAATGCAAGAACTCCTGAGATTTGGGTAAGAAACAAGGGGGAGGAATTCCATTCAAAACTTTATATGCAATTGACATGAAATAACTGTCAAAATCAAAGAGACCAGCTTCATTTTGTTCTCTTCTCACTATATCTATCTAGAATACTATTGATTGCCTCTTCTTATTCATATCCATAATATTTGACCCAGATGCATGAATTCCTCTACATTTTGATATAAGAATAAGTAAATAATTAATGAAGGAAACCTGAAAGAACCTGTTAATGATAAGCTCATGAGTTGTGAATTGACAAATTCTTGCCAATAAGATGGAATATGCAGCACCATTCCTAGCTTCGTCATCTTTTCCTGAAATCTTTGCAATGCTACTCAGCACTGGCTTAACCTCAATATCAAAAATTTCCATAGGGAAATCTTTGTTGTCAAGCTGAAATTGCTACGTGTTAGGATTTAGAAAATGAATGAACTGATTAAAATCTTGACCTGCAAGGCTGTCATAATATGCTACCAAAGAATCATCAGACAATTGGACATATGATTCTGACTCGGGATAACAAAGGGCTTGGCGAATTAGCTAGGCAGACACTTACAAAACATTCTCCCCCTGACAATTTATCACAAAACATTTCCCAGGATACATAACAGATATTAACCAATATATGAATTCAGGAAAGATGGGTTTTAGGGGTACATGCAGATAGCGCACTAGTATTTGCCATAGTAGTATAAACTGGGGAAGCTTTAACATTTAAGAGGACTTGCTGGGAAAATAGAAGGTGAACCAAGGAACAATTGGTGTCTTGAATATCCCTCTCGATATCCATGAGAGGGATGTGACTAGCAGAACCTTATAGGAATGAGCATTTAGCCATTATTTATAGTTGTGACAATGGACGACTTACAGGGAAACCAATTCTTGATAGGGTGATAGAAAACTGAACAGGGCACAACACAAACAAATTTCAAATACCAAATTAATCGCAAATGATTTCAAAAATAATGAGAATTGCTTTTAAATAGGTGGTGCGGATTTGAACTTAAATTCTGATAAGACATGCCAATAGACCGTTAAGCACTTCTGATGTGGAAGACAACTATAACCAACTCAGCATCTTACGTCACTATGGGGGTCTTGAAGTACGGAGGATTATTTTGACTTGTGCCCTGGAAATAAATCTCCACCGCTCATCTGTGTTACTCCCGCAATCAACATAGTTAACTGTGGAGGCACCCTCCATATTATTTCATGCGCTAGTAGTGCCCGCAGGTTTAACCTTTCTTTTGGTGTTCAATAAATCATCGCATCTCGCCCGATGAAGTAATCGACATTTAAACTTTAAGTCAGGACCCACTTTCATAAAGTCAAAAGTATTTAAACTTTTAACTCTAATACAATGAGCAGAAATATTTTTATGCTAAAGTATAAGAACTTTAATACTTTAACATATTTTTAAAAAATTTCTATATATATATATTGTATTTACAAACTTGAAAATAAAAGGATATTGCTAATGATCCACAACACAACCCATGCTCTATATTTTTTTTTACAACCCAGCCTAGATTCATCTTAACTCTGGAGAGGTGTTAAAATTCTTGAGGTGAAAACCAATTTTAGAGTGAAAAGAGATTTGATCCCTCTCGGAACTTCCAAACCACTTCTCTTAAATGTATTTCTTATTTTGATAACTTATCTTTTAATTTTTTTCAAGTAGTGTGTGATCCTCCAGGCTTGACCTATGGCTTGAGGAGCACGAAACCAGGGGAATATAAGTAGTCAAAGTAACCTGGGTATCACACTCGCCCTGGGCCACACTAGCCCTATGCTGACTGGATTTTTTAGCATGTATCCCCCCCTAACACAAGGCACAACCACCCCCCGTGAGGTTTGATCCTAGGTCGTTGTTGGACAGTTTGAATTGTCTGGATCGCTAGTGGTTGCAAGTGTGTTGGAATTGATGTCAACAATAATGCTAGGAGATGTGTTGGGAAGTTGGAATTCTCTTACACTTGGAAAGAGTGTTGGCATTAATGTCAACCAAACTAGCATGGATGTTTGTGGCAACAGATGTCGGCTTTGATGTCAACTAGCCTAGTTGTGATGGTAATTGGGCTAGTTTGATTTGCTTTATGTGTCAATCTCAGGTGGAGTTCTATGGTTGCTGCAGTCTCTAATAGAGAATCACCATATTAGTGGGCCTATTGGAGAATCCATAAAAATTATGACTATGGTGGTTAGGAGTCTAGGATTCCAAGCACAAGAAGAAGAGTCAATGTGAAAATAATGGCAGAGATTTTGCAGCCATGTTTCAGGTATAAAATGTGCTCAGGTACTGCATTGTACCTTCTCCACTAGGAAGGGATTTGAATAAGATTTCCAACAGTATGTGGAAGTACATGAATGGATCTTGGGATCAAAAGATATTGATTTCCGAAGTTAGGGTCTTCAAGTCCTTAGGAGGAGACCGAATTTCGGACCTCAAATTTTGGGACCTCAAAGATAGGGTGAATATCGGAGCAGGAGAATCTCAAAAAACTGAAACGTTAGAAGGTCGAAACATCACAACCTCGATGGTTTATTTAAAATTAAATTGGAAGTAGGCTGAATTTTGGAACTTGAATTTCAGAACTTCGGGACCTCGGTGAGATGGAGACTTGGGACCTCAGAAGGCTGAAATATTGGAGCACGCTAGATATTGGAAGCAGGATATAACTTTATAATATCGAAGGTCGGAGCCTCGAGATCTTGAGAGGTCAGTATATCAAAGATCAAGATTTCGTAAGTTCTTGTAAATTTAATTCTTTGAAAAATGTCGAGGGTTGTGCATAGGAGGATTTACAAACGAATTTTCTTATGAAGACAAGGACCGGAGGACCCTTTATCTCTCCTCTGAAAGGACACATGGAAGCTGTTGATTTTTCCTAAGGGTATGACAATGAAATATGACATCAGCATGATGTGGCAGTATAGTGGACATGTGACAGTCATAATCAACACTATTAGGTGGTCTAATGGGGAAAACCCTGGTGACATGTCACCACTAAGGAGACACCACATGGAGATGATGATGAGAGAATGATGTCATTCAAGAAGTACATATTGGAGGTTGGGATTTCGTAATTCCTTTGTAATTTCATTTTAGAGAAAGTTTTGACATGTGGAGCTTCAGTGTGTTGGTGTTTGGTCTAAAAACCCAAAGAACCAAGGGCATAGTGAAAGGATTAGCACCTAAGTGTTATGGAGACGCCACATGGGTATTTCGGAGGTAGTAGATTTCGTCACTCCTCTCTTGTTGAATTTTAAAGAATTTTCGATATAAGGGGCTTATGATGTTAATTGGTGTTTGTTCGTGGTGTTGGTGTCCTCTGATTTGGCTTATTGGCAAACCAAATGACAAGGCAACATATAAACCAAGATTTAGAGCTCTAGGATCTAGCCCTCCTAGTCTCAGAGAGGGATCTCTCAATATGTTTGTAAGGATATAGCTTGATTTCTTTTAAGGGTTGATTTTAGGCTAGTTATTAAGTGCAAGTTTGTTTGTTTTGGGTTTGGCTGGTTGGACATGAATGATCTGGGAAGCAGAGATAGAAAGGGGAAATATCAGAGCCATTGGGCAATGGATTCAAGAAGAAGTTATGACAAGCTCAATCAATGGATGTGGGATATCAAATGGTAGCCGTTGGATCATCGGGATGGATGGCTGAGATCCATCGAGGGAGACACAAGCGCGAGGAAAAGAAAAGTTGAGGAAGGGTGCTAGAGAAAAGGGAGAGGTGCGGTCAGATGGGTGGGATAATAAGACTTGGAGCAGAGAAGAAGAGGGACTAAAACTTTAGCGGGTGGTTTTTAAGCCTTGGTCTTATGACACAAAAAGGGCTAAGGGCTAGCATAGAAAGCACTTAAGGCCTAATGTTTTTGAAAATATCGGAAAAGGCCAAAAATGGAGTTTTTGAGACCTTTTCAAGGTTTCTGATAGATAAAAGAGGGGTTTTAAACCAAAACAAAGTGATTTTAATGGTTAAAAAAGGGATTTTTAGAGGATATGAAGGATTTAGTGAAGGAAAAATGGGGTTTTTAGAGGGAAATGAAGGGTTAATTAAGGGAAATGGACTTTTCAGAAGGTGAAAAGGACTTGTTAGGATAGGATCAAAAATGGAAAAATGGGGGGAATGAAGTGGAGGTGAAAATGGTGGAAATTATGGCTTTGAAGGTAGTTTTAATTTTGAATCAGCAGGATAATGTTTTCAGGAGACATAGATGAAGATTTTTGGTGAACTAATAGACTTAGAATGATGAAGGCAGTGAGATTTCTAGAACTTATTATGCTTCTTTGAGATATTATTTCTAGAAATCTAGGATTGGAAATTTAGTCATCTTTGGATATTATCAAAGTTATGGATGATTAACAGTGGCTCCACTTAGGGAGGACAGTTGTCCTTTTAGGTGTCCAGAACCTCATTTTATCAATCTCTGGATTCCAGCAGACCAGTGCCTTATCCATTGGGCAGCATTCTTTTCTTTCTTTTTTTGGCTATCTTTGGATTTGAGAACATTTTAGCAATTTGCAGCATATGACATTCTTCAAAGCAGCATCACTACCTACCCAATCCTACTTGTCCTAGCATTTTTTCTTCTCTTTTGAGTGCATTTGAACTAGAAAACTCTTTGACATTTTATTATTTTATTGAAAACAGGAAACTAATCTAAATCTACCCTTATAACTTCCATGAGTTCAGTTTAAATAGTTGAACTCACTAGCTTCTCTACCTAACTACTATCTGTCAGGATTAATCTGTTTGACAGATCTGCATTCTCTATATTCTAAAACAAAAATTTAAACACAGTTAAATCAGGATTAGACTATCTGATTTTCCATGGTGTCTATGGTTGTATATACAAGCTACTCATAGACTTTATTTACAAAAAAAAACAAAACAAAATTGTGAAGGCTTAAGATCTGAAATTTATAAACATCCCTCTATTCTTTTTCTAGCTCTGGTTTTGATCTATTTAGAGCTATATTTTTCCTTTTCTTGGTTCAGATTTTGAGCTTGTTAGAACCATTTCCTTTCTATCCTAATCTACTCTACTGATAAGCCAAGATTAAACATTTTGGCAAATCTTCTTCACTAACCTATCAGCAGTAAATTGAAATCTATCTAGTCATGATTAGGCTGTATGACTAAGTAGCAGTGTTTCATTTTAGTAGTGGCATTTAAGCTTGCACACTTTCAAATTTTCCTCTTTTTTGGTATGGGGTTGTACCTTTATTCTTTTATGTCTGCCCTCTTTTCTCTTTTTCTATTATTTTTGCATTTTTTCAATTTTTCTTTTTCAAAGAAAAAACAAAAACTAACTAAATGCTCATAGGATGAGCTTATTTTCTTTCCTATCTAACCTAATCTAACTTAGAATATTTACATGTTTAGCTGACCAATTATCTCTTCCAATACATCCAGTCAATCAGATGGTTCCATGACTGGTCTTTGCTCATCTCTTTGAGCATACTAGATAAACAAAAGGGCCACTCCCATCTCACTTGTTTTTTAGCAACAATGCTAGAAAATCTTCTTGCTTTTGGTAATACACTGCTCCTGACAACCTTTATCCCTTCTTCAAATATCTTCAAGAAGTGAGCATAGGAGTCTTGAAATAATGCCTGGTTATGAATATTTGGAAGATATGTTTCAACCAATCTTACCTTTTCCTCCACTGGATCAAGCTTAAGATTCTTTTGAGAAAGAACTTATCATCTGAACTGGAGGACTTATCATATATTGCAGTGTTGTCCTCTTGTAGTTCTGGTATGCTCTGATTCAGTGGATTTTACTCTGTGAAGATATCATCATATTCTTGAGCAGGGGTATCTTTTATTACCTTAACCCTTTCAGGAGAAGTCTCCTTATCTTCAGCTTGCTCAAGGAATTCCTCTTTCTTCTCAACCTCAACATCACAACTGATAGATTGTTGACTCCCAATTATGTGAAAGTTATTTCTGATGGATTGGATTGTTTGATTACTTCTTTCAAGCTGATGATAATGAAATTCATGACACCAATCAACTGATGGTTTCCCTGCATGATTAGTTTCTTCTTGAAGCTCATCATCATTATCAAACTAATAAAAGATTGGAAAATCATTGGTATAAACAATCTCACCAATCAAACATATTGGGTTATCAGTTTTTTTTTCTTTAATCTATTCTACAAGTTTATTTTCTGGTCCAAGACAACGAGGTTCAATAGGTAGATGAGTAGAAGTGTTTTTTTCAAAGGAAGTTTTGAGGGCTGGCTGTTTGTTTAATATTTAATTTCTTCTTCTGTCAAAAGAGGAGTAATTTTTATTTTTCTTTGGACAGAAGTACAACAATCCTCTTTCTCTTGTGTTGACTGACTTTGAGGCTGAATGTCTTCATGATCCTCAGCTAAAAGGGATGATGAATCATAATTAGTTATTTTTTCTGTTGGATCCTGAGGATTTTTTTATTTTTCTTGATTAATTTCTTCCTCAACTAATTCATCTAGGTTTTTATGATAGTTGTCTTGGGTATGAAATTCATGGATGGCTTCTATAAGATCTTCAGGTTGCCAATTTCCCAAATTATCATAAATGCCTGCAAGGTATTCTATGATGCCCTCAGATTGATTACAACAACTTCCATCCAATGATAGATACGGGGATTTTTCCTTATAATGATCATAAAATATTATGTGGAGGTCTCTTAGAGAAAACAAACTACCAGTCCTCAACCATTAATACCATTCCCTTTCTTTTCCTTCTAATGTCAACATGAACATTTTCATAAGGTAGTCTTCATGCCATTCCACCTTTAACCTCCATACATGTATATGAAATTTGATGAGATGTAACAAAGGGTCATCAAACTCTTCACCTTGAAAAATAGGCAAGTTTTCATCCCAATTCACCTAGGGCATCTTGTGTGGGAATCTAGGGATATCATCTCTACTCATTGGGGCATATCTTTGTTGTATCCTTGGAATCATGTTTGTAAATCATAAAAGAGGTCACTGTATCTATTCAACTAGTTCAGAGTCTTCTACCAGTGGAGTCTTTAGGTCTATTGAGAGTTATGGAGTTGCCAAGTGGAAGATTTGAACTTTGTTGTCCACCAACAATATGATTGGGTTTGCTCAATGCATTCCCGAGAGATTCTATAAGGACTAGTGAAGTATTATGCCTACTGGAGGCCAGTGGAGTCACCAGGTGGAAATTTTTAGCTCTTTTGGAGTTAAAATGTTCTATGGTCGACCACCAATGTTTATCATGAAGCCAATCTGAAATGTTTTTTTTTGGGTTTTCAGAGTTTTTGTGGTTGTTGAAGGACTAATGAGTCTATAAGGGCTTTCTAGGAAACTATGAACTCATAGGTCCCACCGTGATCGCCAAAATGTTGGTGTCCTGTGATTTGGCTGATTATCAAACCAAATGACAAGGCAACATATAAACCAAGCTTTAGAGCTCTAGGATCTACTCTCCTAGTCTCAGAGAGGGATCTCTCAATATATTTGTAAGGATATAGCTTGGTTGCTTTTAAGGGTTGATTTTAGGCTAGTTATTAAGTGCAAGTTTGTTTGTTTTGGGTTTGGCTAGTTGGACATGAATGATCTAGGAAGCATAGATAGAAAGGGGAAATATCAGAGCCATAAGGCAATGGAGTCAAGAAGGAGTTATAACAAGCTCAATCAATGGATGTGGGATATCAAAGGGAAAATCTAACTTGGCCAGTGGATCTTCGGTTTGGTGGATAGAATGAAATGGACATTAAATAATTAGAAGGAGAAGTAGAACTAAGGTCAATTAAGAATCCTTAAATACATGTACCTCTCAACAAAGGGACTTAAAACATCATTTGAACATGAAGAGGCATTCCATAGATAGGGCTAACCATAAATTCTAGAAACCACACTCCAGCAAATAACAATCTCAAGACAAAATTTTCAAATGAAATATAGGAGTCGAGGAATGCTCTATTTCATCCAAAAATTTCACCTTCAAGGATAAGAAAACATTCAATATTCACAAATAATTGCATTCATAGAAGAGGGAACTCCTAGAGATATAAGACTGCAATTATAAATACCTTCAAAACAATTATCTCAGCAAGAACAGAGGATATGATGAAAACAAACCTCTCTGGCAAACTGTAAACAATGGTATTTTAAAGGGAAACTTCAGAAACAATTTTCAAGTGGCAGCAAGTAAGAAGGGAAAACCATAAATCATTCTTGGAACCAACTGTTTGAACTATTTCTAAAATAAACAAGCTTAAGGGTTTGAAAAGCAGTCAAACTACTCAATAAAACCTTTAGCAGATGAAAACATAAAGGCAGTGAAGAGTAAAAAGGCCTAAGGTGCTTCTAGGAGACATTTCTTAGCCTAAGCCTTTTACTCAACTGCAAGCAAAGCATAATGGAAAAAAGTGGAAAACAGGAAAAACATTAACAGATTAGAATACATCACCAACAGCCATGCACAGGGGTCCAATGATAGAGCCTTCTCATTAACAAAACATGTCAAAACATCATCAATCTTCCAAAACTTCAATTTCTTCTTAATCTTTAGCCAGACTATGTACAACTACAAAGATTTCGAATGCCAACAACCAACCTCCACAAATGAGTTCCTCATAGAGTATTTATAGAAGAATGAGGAGGTGGAACTCTTTCTAGGGTTTAAGTGTCATTAATTACAGAGTAAATGCATTCCTGACCTTGAAAACCACGCAGGGAATAAGGTATGAACGAATTGCACTACTTCTCTATTTTAATAACTCTGCCTTAATTTCTAAGAGAAAACAGGTGAAAAGTTTGAATTTTAAGCCTATTTCTATCTTTTACATTAACTATTCTGATAGTTTGAAATATCTTCTTTAGTATAATAACTGCCAATTTTTCCTTTGGGATAGAAAGTAGGCCAAAGATGTCAGTTTTATTTATCAAGTGAATAACTGCCTATGTTTGATGTTTTCGAGGCTATCTTTAAGCCTAATTTTCCTTTATTTCATCATTAAATTGTATTTGAGGCCCTTTAGCCTTGATCTGCCTTTAATTAATCTGCTTTAAGGCTTTGATTTGTCCTTAAGTCTTTATAAATCACCTTTGTTGACTTTTTCTCTTTATCTGATTGCTTTAAACCTTTAATTCTCTGTCTTTAACCGTGTTTTATCCCTAATCTGCCAATTTAAGCCTTTAATCTTTCAGTCTTCATTTTTGGTCTTCAAACTTCACCAATTTTTCTGCTTCTGTGTGTGCAGGAGGCTTCTTTGGTGTGTTGGAAGGTTCAAATAGGATCAATTCTTATGAGGCATCGATCAAGCATGATATAAAACCCTTTGATCCCTTTCTTCTTCACTTACATAGCCTCGGATCATCATCCTGAGGCCTCAGTCACTGAATATGACTATGGGAGGGCTTTTGTTTTATATGCCGCCATAGAACCTGCAACTAAAACATAAAAATATTAATAGAACCTGATTTTTATGGGAAGAACTACTTTCGGAGGCAACGGAGCAATGTTCTGAGGGAGGAGATATGCATGGGAGGAGGGATTTCATAGGGAAAAATAGGAAAAAACAACGAAAATTTGATTTTGGCACGCGAAATGGGAAAGCGGTTTTCTGGGAAAAAGGCGATTTTCGCATTGAAGTTGGGTGGTAAGTGGTTTTGTGCCGGGGGAACACGATACGTGTTGGAAGCTGACACGTATCCCCCACAAAACCACCAGTTTCGTGTCGATAATGCGTGATTAACTTTTTGGAGAAACGGGCGTGAAAGAGCACACAGACCGTTGGATCTGGCGTTGTAGATTGAACGGCGGAGAGGGCATGTGATGGGGAAAGGTGTGCGGTGGCGGGAGATAGTGGAGGACAGCTAGCAAAGGAAGATTGGTTGATGTTTTGTGGGTGGAAGGTGGGACCAGGAGTGACATGGGGCTAATTTCGTCGAGTATTGGAAAGGTTGGGAGTGGCATAGCCGTTAGATCGTCGGGATTTAACGGTGGAGATCGCTCCATGGAGTGGTAAGGTGAGGAGAATGGTGGATGAGTCGGGAGAAATGGTAGTTGTTGGATCGTCGGGATGGATGGCTGAGATCCATCGAGGAAGACATAAGCACGGGGAAAATAAAATTTGAGGAAGGGGGTTAGAGAAAAGGGAGAGGTGCGGTCCCATGGGTGTGATAATAAGACCTGGAGCGGAGAAGAAGAGGGGCTAAAACTTTAGTGGGTGGTTTTTAAGCCTCGGTCTTATGACACAAAAATGGCTAAGGGCTAGCACAGAAAGCGCTTAAGGCCTAATGTTTTTGAAAAGGTCGGAAAAGGCCAAAAATGGGGTTTTTGAGACCTTTTCAAGGTTTCTGATAAATAAAAGAGGGGATTTAAACCAAAACAAAGTGATTTTAATGGTTAAAAAAGGGTTTTTTAGAGGGGATGAAGGATTTAGTGAAGGAAAAATCAGGTTTTCAGAGGGAAATGAAGGGTTAATGAATGGAAATGGACTTTTTAGAAGGTGAAAAGGACTTGTTAGGATAGAATCAAAAATGGAAAAATGGGGGGAATGAAATGGAGGTGAAAATGGTGGAATTTATGGCTTTGAAGGCAGTTTTCATTTTGAATCAATAGGATAATATTTTCGGGAGACATAGATGAAGATTTTGGGTGAGCTGATAGACTTAGAATGATGAAGACAGTGAGATTTCTAGAACTTATAATGCTTCTTTGAGATATTATTTCTAGAAATCTAGGATTGGCAATTTAGTCATCTTTGGATATTATCAAAGTTATGGATGACTAACACATGGAGCCAAAGAACCAAGGATTTAAAGTAAAGAACATGAGGAGATAGGCCCCCAATAGGATTCTAAAGATCTTAGCACCTAAATTGTATGTTTTCAATCACAACACCTGGTCCTATGGTGAAAAACAATAAGGGATGAAGTAAAAGGGGCTAAAGTCCAATTGGGATCTTGTAATATCGTAATGTCACAGTAATAAAAAGTTATGATATGTGGAGCTCTGATATTGCAACACAGAGGTGTTAAAGGATGAATGGGTCAGTACATAAAGAGTGCATGCGTACAAAAGAGTTGTTCATTAGAGTAAATAGCAATTGTCAATAACATTGAGTCAAGGTGACGAGGACCAAAATTTTCAAAGAAGAGTTTTGGGCCTATCTTGAGTTGAATTCATCCCTAATATTTTGTGTATGCTACAAGAGATTAAATGAAGATCATAAACCCAAGTACAAGATTTTTTTTCATAGAAAGGACAAGATCCTGGTTCTAGTGGGCATTTTAACTAAGAATTAATTCTCAGTATGGAGAAATACTCAGGAGCCAATTCCAGTGCTTATTGTAGGAGTAATGGCCAATTCAGATGTTACAGTAGTATGGAGAAGCAATGCAGGACTACTCTTAGGCAATGTGAATGGTGAAATGATGGCTGGAAGAGACAACATCGATCAGTAAATAACAGAGAAACAAAACCCAAGATTTCCATTAATAAAGGTGGGGGAAGAAACATTGTTTCTACTGATATGTTTTTAGATCTATTTGGGTGTGTATGAGAAGAGAATAAAATTTTATGTGAAAAGGAAGAAGGCCAGGCGAGCCTATGTTTTCTTGTGTGAGGCCAAGTGATCATGTTCTGTAGAGAAGAGGCTAAAAGTTCATGTGTCTAGGAAGAAGGCTGAGTGATCATGTGTTGTTGTGTGTGAGGCCAAGTGAGCATGTTCTAGAGAGAAGAGGTTGAGAGTGCCTATGCAGAGGAAAGAGACCCCGAGAGAGCCTATGTTGTTGTGCGAAAGGTTGAAAGTTCCAAAGCAGAATAAGAAGGTGGAGAGCTAAGTGCATGTTTTTGAAGAGCAGAGAACGGAGTGCTACATGGACCAAGGGATGAGGACAACAAAGAGCTAAAAATAGGCAGAGTAGCTGTCATATACAAAGAACATTGGCTTCCTTATTGAGTGTGGGTTGGAGCCTACATACAAGAAGTTGGTGCTTCCATCTCTAGTGGGTGTCCGAAGAAAGCTTAGGGGTTGGTGCCTCCTACAAGTTGGTGCTTGCATATATCCAAGGAGCTGCAATTTTATGCTTGCAACAAATTCTTGAAGTTTTTGCTTCACATGGTGCTTCTGGTAAGTTGATCAGGTGTATAAAAGGATGGAGTTGGTGCTTCCTGCTAGTGGATTCTAGAAAATAATCAAAGGGAGTTGGTGCTTCCTATAAGTGGTGGATCACACACATAGTGATGTAATAGAGTATGTGCTCTTATTTTTACATCAATAAAAACAACAAGATTTGGTGTTTTTTTTCCCAAAAGGGTTTCCACGTAAAACCATTAGGTCTCATGTGGTTGTTGCTGACGATCTGTATGATTGTATTGGTTGATATGGCTATTGTTATGGTTTGTTAATGGTTTCTATCATATAATGGTTGCCACATTTGAGTGAGTGAAAATGAATTGGCATAAGAGTTTAAGGTGGAATTAATATTGATTCACTCCCCTCTCAATATTAACATTGTTTCCAACAGTCGCTTTGCTAACGAGGCCCATCCTCAACCGGTTGTGCTAGTGAGACTTGAATTTTAATAAATTATTTTAAATTAAAATAAAGAATGTATTTTTCTTTAGGAAACACCCATAATGCCAAACCACTTTTCTTAAATATATTATCTGTAATTAAATAAAATTATTTTATAAAAATAATATAAAAAATATATATATTCAAACAAAAACAATTAATGAAAAATAAATTAATAATCATGTATAATATTAAAAAGGATATATGCAAAAACTAATTCCAAACCATTGGAATGACATCTATGTAACATATATTAGGAAATCATAGCATAACCCCAATCTACTTCTCTTATATTAATTTTTTTTATTAAATATAAAATTATGTTTAAATCAACAAAACCTAGTTATTTTATGTTTATTTTGAAGAACATTTAGAATTTAAATTTAATTATTAATAAATATTGAATGGATAGTAGGGATATAACCTCTAAGAAATGTTCTAAAATATTCATACTTTTATACACAAATCCAAGATTTAAATTTTTCTAAAGCAGTTATTATAGTTTTTTTTGTAATTAAACGAATTAATTAAAAAAATTGAATATGAACAAGTGTCATATAAAGTGTGTTGAAAATTCAACAAGAAATGTGTGTCTAATTTAATTTTCCCTTAATTAAATTGGACAATAAAATGTAATATTATTTCATAATCACTTGTAATAGGTAATTGAGTGTGGTAAACTCAGTTAGCTCATGAATTTCGAGTTGAGGGCGGATGGTGAGGCATGCAGAGTGATTCTATTAGTTATGGAGTTCGAGTTGCAGTTAGTGCATTAGTTTAATGCATGAGAAATTAGTTAACTCAATTAATTGAGTTAAAGTCAGTTGAACTAGTTGTAATTGTTTGTTGCACTAGTGAGAGATCAAGTGAATTAAATCAGATTTAATTTATATGCGGTGATCTGCCATGCAACTAATGATTTACTATTAATAGTTGCATGCATGTCAGTTCCAGTGGAGACCCAATTGAGACAAAGGTTAAAAGGATGTTAACTCTCAGTTATATCATTAGTAGGTTGTCTACATGTAGCAAGACATCCATTGTATTGCCTGTGAGAATTGTGCAGTTTTGGAAGGTTGAAAATCCTAAAGAATAGGAATTTCATTCCACATGAATTTTGTAAGAAAGGAAGGCTGATTAGAGGCAGGAATTGGCTAAGAGTTGGTCAATTTTTTCTGGGTCAGTGTGAGACAGTTGTGAAAGTGCAGGAGACTCTTGTGAGAAGAGTGAATTTTAATTGTTTCATGATTCCAAGGTGAATATTCAATAGAAGATAGAGGGGTTATGAGTAGTAAGATTTCCCCGAGAAAATATATGTGTTGTGGTTTGATTTTCTTCTTTCTTTACTTGTTGTGATTGGCGATCATGTTTATTTTCCTTAATTGATTTTTAGAAGGATTCAGTATCTTGCTTTAGTAGATCGCATGATCGGATTGAATCCATTGATATACATATTTTTTGTATAATTTCTACATGGTGTCAAAGCACAACAAATCACTATAGTGGAGAAGAAATTGAGTTTTTGACTTAATAGAATTCGAATTTTCAAAATTATTCTTGGTGTGACAGGCAGATCAGGATCAAGATGGCTTTCAATGGCTTGAGATTGGAGTATGCACTCAAGGGAAATTAAAATTATATTGCGTGGAAAGACATGATGGAGGTAGTTCTGGAGGACTATGGGTTGAAATAATTGATTGATAATGACATTCCAAAACCCACTGCAGCAACTGTCGCGAACCTTGATGCTTGGAAAAAGAAGGTTGCAAAGGCGAGGAGGATCTTATTAGAGGGAGTATAAGACCACATTGTCTCAAGTCTCCATGGAAAATCGACTCCATATGCAATGTGGATGGCTTTGAAAAATCTGTTTCAGAGGACTAGTGATCATAGAAAATTGGTACTGAAGGACAAGCTCAGGAAAATCAAAATGGAGAAAGGCGACACTATTCCAAAATATTTAACCAAGTTTGTCCAATGTCAAGATGAGCTTGGGATCGTCGTAATTACTGTCGCGGATGATGACTTTGTGAGCCTAGCTCTTCTAGGCCTTTCCAAGAGTTGGAAAAGTTATCAGGAATGTGTCAATGGGAGGGAGAAGCTGCCAGATTGGGAACAACTTTGGTCAGATTTGGTGCAATAAGAATTCAGGTGGAATACCAGGATGTATCTTCATCTAGACAGATGATGAAGAAAATTGCGCCTTGGCTGGTAAGGCGAAGAAAAGGAAGGAAAAGAAATCCTATTCCAAATCTGAGTCCGGAAAAGAAGGAAAGAAGCGTGACATGTCCAAAGTGAAGTGTTTTCATTTTCACGAGCATGGACATTATGCCCCTAATTGTCCACAAAAGAACAAGAATAAGAAGGCTTCACGATCTGAAGCTGGTGAGGCTTTGGCCTTGCAATTTGAGTTGGACTTCTCATTCATTGCATGCATGATGTCAAGTGCAATGGGATCAATGTGTTACTTGGATAGTGGTGCATCTTTCCAAATGACAGGAGACAAAGAACTTTTCAGTAGCTTGGAGGAGAAGGACCTCTAGATGAATATCTAAATGGGTGATGACGGGAGGTATAATGCTACTGGGATTGGTACAGTTACCTTCTAGAGACAATCAAGTAAACCCTTATTATTAAAATATTTAATGCATGTACCATGCTTGAAAAAGAATTTAGTTTCAATCGCAATATTGGAGGATAGAGGCTATGATGTGGTTTTCAGTGAAGGGAAAGCATTCCTTCCACACAAAGCCATAGGAAAAGCCGAGAATATTGGGATTCGTGTGAATAATCTCTATAAAATTGATGTAGATGGCTGAGAAACATTGATGGGTAAGGCATACAAAGTGGTGAGTCGGGATGAGGGTGAGTTATGGCACGGGATATTGGGCCATCTACACCACGGAGCCTTGAAGGTCATGAAGTAGATTTCTACAGGACTTCCCAAGGGTACTCTTGTGCAGATAGAAACATGCAAGGGATGTGCTAAGGGGAAGTATGCAAAGGAAACTTTTCACAAGAAGGAGAACCAAGCAGCGAAAATCCTTTAGATAGTTCACTCAGATGTGTGTGGACCATTCTCTACAGCTTCGACAGAAAAGAACAGGTATTATGTGCTCTGTGTTGATGATTTTTCTAGAAAGTGTTAGATATACTTCATGTAGAATAAAGATCAAACGTTCTCAAAATTTTGTGAGTTCAAATCACTGGTGGAGAAAGACATGTGGAAGCATGTGAAGGCTCTTAGGAGCGAAAATGGTGGTGAGTACATCTCCAATGAATTCAAGAAATTCTATAGAAAATAAGTAATTCGAAGAGATTTTATTGCACCTCATAACCCACAATAGAATGGGGTCTGAGAAATAAAGAATAGAACAATTGTGGGCCCGGCAGGAGCGATGTTGCATGATCAGGGCCTACCGTTGCATCTGTGGGTGGAAGCATACAACATAGCGGTATTTGTGCAAAATCGTAGTCCTCATTGGATACTTGGTATGAGTACACCAGAGGAGGGTTTTTCTGGTAAGAAACCTGATGTTTCATATTTTAAAATTTTTGGTTCATCTGTCTATTGCCATGTGATCAAATATTCCAGAAAAAAGCTCGAACCAACAGCTGAGATTGAGATATTTTTGGGGTACACTGATACTCCCCACAACTATTAGGTGTATTTTCCAAACAATAGGATGACTATTGCGAGACGGGATATAAAATTTGATGAGGAGAAATCCATGCGATTGCCCTAGAGAGGGAGCTGGATTTGCATGTAGATGAGGAACTCTTGGTTCCAAACAATGAACCTCAAGATGTGGAGCAGCCACATGAGAAGGATCATGGAGTGGCAGAAAACACTCATGTAGAGCCATCCACCAGAAATGATAGAAGGCACACCATGGAAGCT
Source organism: Pinus albicaulis (assembly GCA_034641835.2). NCBI lineage: Eukaryota > Viridiplantae > Streptophyta > Pinopsida > Pinales > Pinaceae > Pinus > Pinus albicaulis. Next base: position 1,349,387,722 of record CM076574.1, on the reverse strand, counting down.
GATAGATTGAGACTTGATGTGGCAGAGCATGTAGGAGCGCCTACTTCACCGCGTAGATAGAGACAGTCTCCAGACAGGTTTACTAGATACATGGCTCTTATAAGCAAGTGTATTGTGACAGAACCATCCTACTTTGAGGAAGCAGTGTAGCAACCAATTTGGGTTGATTCCATGGTTGAGAAGTATGACTCCATCGTCAAGAAAAGTGCATGGGAAGTTGTCTCAAGACCGGTTGGAAAGTTAGTGGTTGGATCTAGATGGATCTATAAGGTGAAGCAAGCGGCAGATGGGAGTGTGGAGAAGTACAAGGCTAGATTTGTAGCCCGATGATTCTCACAAGTTGATGGGATTGACTATGAGGAGAATTTTGCACCATTTGTGAGATACACATCGATTAGATCTATACTTGCACTCTCATCGTAGATGGGGTGGCAGATACATTAGGTGGATGTGAAGACTATGTTTCTCAATGGAGTTACTAATGAAGAAGTGTACATAGAGTAGCTAGAAGGTTTTGAGATCTTTGACAGTGATTCGCATGTGTGTCAACTCAAGAGAGAATTGTATGGGTTGAAGCAGGCACCTCATGCTTGGTACTCTAGAATTGACAACTATTTCACTGTGTTGGGCTTCACCAAAATTTAAGCAGATGAAAACCTGTACCAAATTGTGGTTGATGGTAAGATCTTGATTATCATACTTTATTTTGATGATCTAATTTTGACAGGTGATGAGCAGCTGATAACTTCTTGCAAAGGAGTGCGAAATCAAGGACATGGGACTCCTTCACTATTTCCTTGGATTGGAAAATATGGCAGCAGGATGGTGAGCTATTTGTTTCTCAAGGAAAGTATGCCAAAGAGATCCTGAGTAAGTTTCACATGGAGAGTTGTAAACCCAGGGAGACTCCTCTTCCAGGAAATAGGAGGAAGGAGGATGCTACTTCAAGTGAGGAAGTAGACGTTACTATTTACAGGCAGCTAGTGGGTTCACTGATGTACTTGGTGAAAACCAGACCAAACATTTTCTATGCAATTAACCAGTTGAGTCAAGCTATGGTTAAGCCAACCAATCTCTTTTGGAAGGCAGGGAAGCATGTATTGAGATATGTTAGGGGCACTACAGAGTATGGATTATGCTACAGAAGAACAGAGGGAGTGAAGCTTCAAGGCTTCACCGATGTAGATTGGGAAGGCAGTCCATCAGACATAAAGAGCACATTAGGAGGGAGCTTCAGCATAGGATCGACAGCAGTCTCTTGGTACATCAGGAAGCAATGATCTATGGCACTCAGTTCAGCTGAGGTAGAGTACATGGTAGCAAGTCAGGTTGCATGTGAGGCCATCTATATGATGAAGATTCTAGTTGGTTTGTTTGGTTCTCAGATGGATCTGACAATGAGACATTGTGATAACCAGAGTTACATTAAACTCTCAGTTAATCTGGTATTCCATGATAGGTCCAATCACATATACATTTTGTACCACCATCATATAGATTGTGTTCAAAGGTGCATTATGTTACTTCAGTACATTCCCACGAAATATTAGGATGCAGATATTCTGACGAAGGTGCTCACCAGGAGAAAATTCGAATACCATAGAGGCGGGATCAGGGTAGCTGATAATCCCTTTCTTGTTGATAGGGAGTGTTGAAAAGTAAAAAACAAATGTGTCTAATTTAATTTTCTCTTAATTAAATTGGACAATAAAATGTAATCTTATCTCATAACCACTTGTAATAGTTAACTAAGTGTGATAAACTCAGTTAGCTCATGAATTTCGAGTTGAGGGTGGTTGGTGAGGCATGCAGAGTGATTATATTAGTTATGGAGTTCGATTTGCGGTTAGTGCATTAGTTTAATGCATGAGAAATTAGTTAACTCAATTAATTGAGTTAAAGTCAGTTGAACTAGTTGTAACTGTTTGTTGCACTAATGAGAGATAAAGTGAATTAAATCAGATTTAATTCACATGTAGTGATCTTCCATGCAACTAATGATTTACTATTAATAGATGCATGCATGTCAGTTCCAGTGGAGACCCAGTTGAGACAAAGGTAAAGGGATGTTAACTATCAATTGTATCATTAGTAGGCCGCCCGCATGTAGAAAGACATCCGTTGGATTTCCCATGAGCATTGCGTAGTTTTGGAAGGTTGAAATTCGTAAAGAATAGGGATTGCATTCCACATGAATTGCACAAGCAAGGAAGGCTTATTAGAGGCAGGAAATAGGCTAAGTGTTGGTCAATTTTGTTCGGGTCAGTGTGAGACAGTTGTGAGAGTGCAGGAGACTCTTGTGAGAAGAGTGCATTGTAATTGTTTCATGATTCCATGGTGAATATACAATAGACGATAGAGGGGTTTTGAGCAGTAAGCTTTCCCCAGGAAAATATATGTGTTGTGGTTTGATTTACTTCTTTCTTTACTTATTTTGATTGGCAATTGTGTTTATTTTCTGCAATTGATTTGTAGAATGATTCAGTATCTTTATTTAGTAGATCGCATGATCTGATTGAATCAATTGATATTTATATTGTTTGTATAATTTCTGCAAAGTGAGATATGGTTTTTTGGGTATTAATAATTCATATTGGCACTTGGTATTGTAATAAAACTTATTTAGAGATTAATAATCTCCATGGGATGAGAGTAAGAATTTTGATGCTTTAAGTGTTGCTGAAAATAAAATATCTTATAATTGATTTTACAAAGCTAGCACAACTATATAAATTAAATGGTTGGTAAATCCTAACAAACATTAAAACACTTACCTCATTGTACATATCACATTGCCAACATTAAAAATTTCATAAAAATTAACTAAATTAAAACTTTATTTTATTTATTATTATTATTCATTATAAAAAAATTAATACATGAGTTAAACATAAATACATTATAAAAAAACATGTAACAAGATTCTTAACCATGGAGATTCACCCCAAATTTATCATGGAGGTACTTCATTAGTGACTAGGCTTTGTTACAATACCATGCCTTACTAATATCACATGCCTAAAAAACCATAATACATGTTGATATGACATTTTTTAATTAATCATTTTGATTAAACCAACCTATATCCATCTTAAACTGTAGATCTACCAAGTACTGAGACAGATCAAATCTCTCAACTCTAAAGGTGCGTCTCAAGAGATTTGATCTCTTGACACTTGGTAGATGTAGAGCTAAGATAGATCTAGTTTGGCTTAACTATTAACTGTAACCAATTAAAAAAATCCTTATTAATTTTATGTTTTTTATTCTATTATTTTTTTTTTACCAAGTCAAAATGTTAAACGTTACAACATTTCTACCATACTAGGTTAGAGAGACGTTAACACAAAAATTTTAAAGAACATAATAGTAACTATTGATATAAATTTTAATCTTTGATTTCTAGTTAGTATCAAGTATATTACCAGATTTATCAAGCAAAATTATGAATTTTTGTTATTTAAAATAATTTTTTGAATACATTAATGGATTTAGTGTCTTGAAAATCTCCTCTTGTTGCAATTGAATCTTCTAGATTAAACAACTTAAACTCAAAGTTTTTTAAAGTTTATCATTCCATCTAGTTAAACTATGAGTTTTAAAATATTCATCTATTAGTTCAACTATGCTTTTTAAAATATTCCATAGAGAGTAGAGCCTACCATTCATTTAATAATTATCGATAATTAAATTAAAATTTTGAAAAAAATGTTCTAAAATAAATATACATATAAATATAATAAATTTTATTATAAAATCTATTTCGGTAATAATCACATGCAATGGAACATTGTTGACGCGTTTCGAACCAAATAGTGCGGTTCATTGTCAGTACTAGGTGAGAGAATCACGACATTAAGTTTAAATAGATGTAGAGAAGGCTAAACTAGTCATTAGGATAATGGCTAGTTTGCCATTTAAAATTTATTTTATTTTGTATATATATATATATATATATATATATATATTATTTTTAATCAATTAATAACGGCTAGTTTCATTTAATTTTTAGATTAAAATATTTAATTAATTTATTAATTAACTATTATATATATATATATATCTTATTTTATTTAGTTTATTTAATTATTTATTTATTATTTTTATTTATTTATTTATATATTTTTAATGTGCGAGGTCCAAGGAAAAATGAAAACGATAACCAATGACCAGGAAAAAAAAAAAAACAAGAAATAGGGCAGAAACCAAAGACAATCATGAATATAAAGCAGGTAACTAACACCTGCTGATGTTCCAGCCATTATCTCTATTGAGACTAACATGTCTTTTTTCAATTTCTAAGGCCTCTCTTAACTTACGATGATGGAAATAGTCAATCCTAGCAATGACCTTAGCCTCTTCGATGGAAATATAGTCGTTAGTATTTTCTACATGCTCAGCTAGGGCAGACAAGCGGTATCTTCCATTTTCAATGTCAGCAACATGCTCACAGATCCTTTGATTTATAGACCGACCAGTTTCACGAATGTTAGGAGTCCCACAAGAACAAGGAATGATATAGACACCTTTCCCATCCCTAGGTTCAATCGAATATTTAAATGATTTGAGAGAGCTGTGAATCATGTTAAGGAGTTTGAAAGACGAAGACACCTTATGCTTCTTAAGGATACTAGCAATCTTATCAGTGGTTCCCTAAATGAACAGAAGGCGCACACTGCAGGACCATTCACTAGGCTCTTTTTTATTTTTAATTAAAGGACCTTTTTCTGCTTTAAGGAAATATTTAAGGCCTTGCGACCTACTATAACCATTTTACAAAAGACATTCAACAAATGGGACTTTTCCCCGTCAAGGTGAGACTCATCAAAGATTCTCAACGCCCTAGTGGCAAAGGTGTTTAGGACGCCTAATTTTTTAGCAGGGAAATGGTGTGAACTAGCGTAAATATATTGTTCAGTATGAGTTTTCTTTCGAAAATATTGATGGGAGAAAGAGCCATCATCATTTCTATAGATAATAACATCAAAAAACAGAAGGCTACCATCCACCTCAGTTTTGAAGGTGAATTCTATGAGCAAACATGTGGTGTTTCCATGGGTTCTCCCCTTTTCCCGATTGTTGCTAATTTGTTTATGGAGGAATTTGAATCGAAGGCTCTTTCCTCATCTCTTTTCCAGCCAAATATTTGGAAAATTTTTGTAGATGATATTTGTGTATTTTTTCCTCATGGAAAACAAAAGTTAGATCTCTTTTTCATTCATCTTAATAGTCAATCTCGCTCCATAAAATTCACCATGGAATGTGACATGGATGGCAGCCTTCCATTCCTTGATGTTCTTATCTCTAGAAAGGATGATGGTTCCTTCTCCCATCAATTTTTTCGAAAAAACACTCATACTGAGTAATATCTTCATGCTAGTTCGCACCATTTCCTTGCTCAAAAATTAGGAGTCCTAAACACCTTAGCCACTAGGGCATTGAGAATATCTGATGAGTCTCACCTTGAGGGGAAAAGTCCCATCTATTGAATTTCTTTTGTAAAAATGGTTATAGTAGGTCGCAAGGCCTTAAAGCTTTCCTTAAATCAGAAAAAGGTCATTTAATTAAAAGTAAAAAAGAGCCTAGTGAATGGTCCTGCAGTGTGCGCCTTCCGTTCATTCAGGGAACCACTGATAAGATTGCTAGGATACTTAAGAAGCATAAGGTGTCTTCATCTTTCAAGCCCCTTAATGCGATTCGCAGCTCTCTCAAATGGGTTAAATAACCGATTAACCCTAGGGATGGGAAAGGTGTCTATATCATTCCTTGTTCTTGTGCGACTCCTTACATTGGTGAAACTGGTCGGTCTATAAATCAAAGGATTTGTGAGCATGATGTTGACATTAAACATGGAATATCTCGCTCGTCCACCCTAGATGAGCATGCAGAATAGACTAACCATCATATTTTCATAGAAGAGGCTAAGGTCATTACTAGGATCGGCCATTTCCATCATCGTAAGTTAAGAGATGTCTTAGAAATTGAAAAAATACCAGTTAATCTCAATAGAGATGGTGGCTGGAACATCATCAGATTTTGGATACATGCCTTATATTCATGATTGTCTTTTGTTTCTGCCCTACTTCTTGTTTCTTTTTTTTCTGGTTGTTGGTTATCGTTTTCATTTTTTCCTTGGACCTCGTGCATTACAAATATATAAATAAATAAATAAATAAAAATAATAATTAAATAATTAAATCAACTAAATAAAATAAGAAATATATATATATATATAAATTAAATAATTAATTAATTAATTAATTGAATAAACAAATTAAATATTTTAATCAAAAAAAATGAAACTAGCTGTTATTAATTGACTAGAAATATATAAATATAAATATATATATATATATATATATATATATATATATATATATATATATATATATATATATATATATATATATATATATATATATATATATATATATATATATATATATAACTAGTCCTTTAGCCTTCTCTACATCTATTTAAACTTAATGTCCTGATCTGATCTCGCACCTAGTCCTCATGATGAACCACACTTGTTGGTTAGAAATGCGTCGACAATGTTCCATTGCATGTGATTATTACCGAAAGAGATTTTATAATTTGTATGATAGATCACAGAAGCTTAGATTCTAAAAATAATAAATTTTGTTTTACAATTTTTACATACTTCAATTCACCCTTTCATATTTATTATTTCAAACATTTTTATATTTATAATTTCAAATAAAGTTAAAAATAATAAAAAATATATATATACATAAAATTTAAATAATATGTTGATAATTATGTGTATTTACTAAAAATTAACCAAATTTATATTTTTTATTTATAAATATTGTTTTTAGCCGAAGGCTTCTTCTATTGTAGCACAAAAAGCACCACCGATCAGCGTAATATGTGCACATAATGGGTTTCAACATCCGAGATGATACTTTCTATTTTGTGTCATTGCCTCATGTGCCTGGTGCTCAAATATTTCCTTTGTTTGATTGTATGTGGATCGAGGATTCGCATAGCAGGGCTCATATATTATTTTGCTACAATTATTATACTCAAATAGGCAGAAATTATTTGGGATTTTGAGAAGGTATTTATGAACTTATCATGGAAGGATACCTCCATCTATATGGGAGGATCTTCGGAATATTATGCCTCGACCTCGGCCTTTGATTATAGGAGCGGGGGATTGCGCATGTTTCAAAGTAAAAAAGGAAGTGATTGTCTATAGTTTAAGCAAAGAGTCATGGATTCGGCTTCCCGAATGTCCTTTTCATGCTTCTTTTGGAAGTTTATTTTTCATTTGATTTAATATCTGATAAGAAGAGCCTATTTTGAGAACGAGCATAGATGGTTATCTCTATTAAGATTGAATTTCACGCCCTACATTCTCTCTTTCTTGGAAGGAAAAAAATGCTAACTTTTCATTAAAAACAAAAAGAGTGTACAGTATTCTAGCTTCTTTGTTTTCTTCAATATTATAAGAGAAAATTGTCATCCTTTACATCTTTTAAACTATATGGTGTATCAAGTAGTATATCTATTTAGTTTCATTTTCATACAAAATTTTGTGTTTCCATTAAAATCTTCTTCATTGTGATGGTCCTTGTGTTGTGTTTTCTTCGTTAGATAAAGATAAAACTAAAATTTCACCAATTTGCATGAACAGGGATCTCCTGTAATGCATTCTAAGAAAAATTTATAATATCGGTATTGATGAGGACCCCCTGTTCATAAGCCACAAAATATAACTTTCTCGATACCTTTGAGATGCTCCTTTTGGAGAGGAAATCAGCAACCTAGTTTTATTCCCTATATATGTGCAAGAAATTGATGCCTTGGAAAGAGCTTACCAGTGTCCTAATGTGTCACATCCAGTTGGATAAAATGGGAGATTGAAGCTTGTAAATTTCTTTACCCATTCGATGATTCCCTTTGCTTCTCTATAAATCTAGAGGTGGTCCAAACCCAACCAATTGGAAATTATTAAGACACCCCAAAGGGAAATAATCTTGATCTTGTTATTAGTCCCAATTCCTCTCTCCCATCAGAAGTGATAATAACATCCAAGTTCAATAATTATGTAGGCACCGCAACCGCATTTCCTATGCTGACAGGACCCATCAAAGGAATACGATAGGGAAAACCTGCCAAATGTTCTTAAATTTTGATTTCCTTTTTTGAATGGCCTTCATCCTAACCCCATTTTATTCATAAAATTCCAATGCTTTGAGCATGACCTCCCTAACCACAGGAATTTTCATTTCAAATATGATAGAATGTATGCTCCTCCATAAAGCCCAAATGATAAAGAAGGGTAGAGAATGATGGGATGGTTGGTTTTTGATCCAATTTGTAACAGCCTTGGTAAAAATTCCATGTAATAAAAATTAATAAAGGAAAAATAATAACCACGGATTATGGAACAGTTATTCCAAGCTAAATGTTGGGAAAAACATCCTAGTGTGGGTGTTCATTTGGTTTATTATGGCTAAGGAAATTGGCAAAGGCAATGGGAAATACTTTGGAAAGGAAAAATGCTATTTTTGGAAATTTATTTATGAAAATAATGGAAATTTGGAGAAAAGGAAGGTGAAAGGTCCCAAGTTGCATGTGAGGAGGAAAATGAAGGAAAGTAATGGAAAATGAAGAAAATAGAGGCCACATTAATAAAAAGGCTTCTGAGGACAAGTTGGTACCATTTTGTCAGTTCAGTTTTGGAACTATCTCTCTATTCTCTCTCTCACACACTCTTGGATACTTAGAGTTTTCTTGGAGCATTTCAACATTGGGTTAAGAAAGTAAAAGAAGGAAAAGAGGAAGCAAAGATCAAGCAAGGAAGAGTTGGATCAAGCTGTTACAATGGGTTTACTTGTAGGTATCGATTTGAATGTGTGATTTCCTTACTAGATTTGGCATGCATGGTTATGCATGTGTGTTATTGGTTCTCTTGTTGTCATTGGCATGGGTTTTTCTAGGTGTGACATTGTTCTTCAGCCTTGCCTTTCCATTTCCGGATAGCCATGGTGTGATGGGGTTTTCATGTTTTGGTGGAGCTGGATTTTTGGATGGATTCGAAGCTGAGTGAGGTGGATCTCTAAAAGAAAGAACACATGGCCTAATGATCCATGAACCAGACTGTGCATTGTGGTAAAGCCACCAGCCTAGTAACCCATGAATCAAATTATGGGTTGCGGTAAAGCCAAGTATTATGCGCCTCGGTGGGACAAGGAATCCTCAACCAATGAATGGATAAATATACTTTAAATCCTAGAGGCGGATACTCTCCATCAGGCCTAGGAATCCTAGGATAGGATATGTGGTAAAGTCTAGAGGGTGGAATCTTTGTTATGGCCTAGTGATCTGGTGTGGATTGTGGTAAATCCTAGAGACTATGAGACAGGAAAATTCCTCACGTTGTAGGTTCATAAATCTAGTGGAATTCATTCTTGTTTTGGCCTAGTGATCAAGTGGAGATCATGGTAAAGCCTAGTATTACATGTTTATTTTTAATGGCCTAGTGATCCGGTGAGGATTGTGGTAAATCCTAGTTTCTATTGATGAGGGTGAGGTGGTTTAGCCTCAAGAAGCCCTGGTTGGTTCTTTTGGTTTGAATCCCACATTCATTCTTGGAATATGGCGTGGGGGTGATCCGTTGAAGAGATATTTGGCTCAGCCAATCTATGGTTGAGTGGTTCATGGAACTCCCAAACCTGGTTGGCCTTTGCATACATTAATAAGAGGTTCTTTTGCCTTGTTATTTTTCCAATGAAGTGTCTCAAGTGAATCCCCTATGAAGCTTGAAGTAAAGAAATACCAGAGAAAAAAGGAATTTTGTGTCACACTTCTTAAAAATTATTTTTGAGCATCTGCACAGTTTTCCTAAGCAAAACCCACACATGTGTAGTTTCTTCTACTGTAAACTACGCAATTCTGTTCACACAAGTAAAAATAAAAAGTAAGTTCTAGAAGCTTTGGTAGAGGAATCCTATCTAAATTAGAGAAATTGAACCACTACATGTTTGTTCATCATCCCTTGGATCATGGAACTAATCTCTTCTTCTTAAGCATCATAGCCCTTGAGAAGAGTAACTATAAACCTCCTCATCCTTCCTATAAATTGAGCATAGGGTTGGAGGAATGAGGGACTTGGATTTGTAAACTTATGTTGTTGGTGTTATTCATCAGTAATTTTTGCTATTTTTTAGATGACTAAATGCTTATCCTATATTTCTAAAAACAAAATTCCATGAATATTGTGTGTTTTAGAAATCTCACTGCCTTCATTATCCTTAGAGAAATTTTTTTCATCCTACCATTTTTCCATTTAAAGATCACCTTGTAACTCCTACAGACTCAAAATGTCTTGTGCCTCTCATTTCCATCCGTTTTTCCTACCTATAATCCCATTACTCTGTTTGTCCCTTGCCTATGACTCCATTGTCCATCTAGGGTTTTTTAGGGAATTTTTCTTGGTTTCATGACCTCCATGGTTAAAAAATCAACAAGGCTTGTATCATGATGCTCTTACACCTCCTCCTATCCTTAATATACCTTCATAAACAATTCCCATCACTCCTATCCCTCAAACTCATCATTTTTCTACAAAACCTAGCCTATTGCTACAAATTGACACTTTTTGAGACTAGGCCTATGTTTTTCCCTTTTGGACCCTTTCCCCTCACTCAATTCTTTAAATTCCACTTTCCCCTACTCTCTAACATCTATCCCTATCCCCCAAAATTTCCCCAAGAATTTAGACAAACCTTAACCCCTTCATTCCCCTCCCTCTACAAGGTAGTCCTAAAATCCCTTGTTTTACCTACGCCAAACCCTAATTTCCTCTTCCAACTAAGCTAGGGTTTACAATGGAAAAGAGGAATATGAGAAAATTATCCACATGATAGGTAATATCAGCAATAATAAATCCATACCAACTCATAAACATCATGCGTCCATCATTTTCCAAGAATTCATTCCAAGAGTCAAGCCATTTGTCACTCATAGGGCCAGTTTTTCTTCAAAAAACAATTTTGACCAAAAAGAGATGAATTTGACAAATGTGAGAGAGTTTTTTGTCCATATTAGGTCCAAAAAGAAAAACCTCCTTCATTTTTTACACAGGTATCATGGTTTGGGAGCAATGTCAAAAATACAGGTGTCATAGGAGAATTGCTGCACTTCTGGAGTGACCTTGGGAAAATCAGATTTTCTCATAGTTGGAGTATCCAAATGATTTTATTGATGATTCAAATGATACCTAGGCTAGAATATATTTCGTATTAGCTATCATGATCTCAATTTTGAGTTAAGGAAGGCCTCCAAAAGTTGTCTGCACCAGCACTCTGCATTTTTGCACCATCACTCAGCACTTTTTTACCAGTCTTGGGAAAATACACCTTTTCATGGAAAATCAACTCCAATCAGGGAAAAAAAGGTATATTTGGAAAAAAAATCCATATTATTTCCAATGGGTGATCACGGAGCAAAATAAGACATCGGGAAGGTCACCAAAACGTGGATGAAAGTGGACCCATTTACTGCCTGTGTTGGCACTGCTCTTAGAGAAGTGTTGGGAAATTTTCCTTTTGGATATGTTAATGAAGCTCATTCAGAAAACCAAAGGTTGATTTGGAAATTATACTCATCACGCTTTCCAACAGGCCATCACAAAGCAAACTCTGACATTGGTAAGGTCACCAAAACTTGGCTTCAAGTGGACCCATTTTATGCCTATGTTGGCGCTGCGCTTAGAGTAGTTTTGGGATTTTGACTTTTTGAACAGGTTACAGGTGCTCAAGTTCCAAATTTTTTATTTTTCTTCGATGTTCTATCATTTCCTCTATAAAAATTGACCAAGTGACAATTTTTTTATGAGAGCAAAGCCATCGGTACCATACAAATGTATTTTGTTCTAAATGTAAAGTTGCAATGCGTACCTTTTGTGTGTTTTGCACATTATTGAGATCAAAATATTGCTCCATCTGTAGTATCCATGTTACAGGATACTTTCCATCAAACTTCCTCATATCCATCTTTGGAATATGGTGGTTCTTCAATCCAACATTAGAGTTTTTGAAATCACGATTAACATTTATTTTTTTCTCATCGTGAGTTTCCTCTACTATCTTTTCACCATTAGGAATCATTTCTTGTATCAAATTTGTCAAACCTTCGATGTCTACTTTTAGATCATTCTTCATGTTTTCCATGTTGTCTTTCATTTTTTCTTCCATGTCCTCCATATTAGCTTCCACGCCATCCATCTTAGCTTCCACGCCTTTCTTCAAACCATCCATCTTCGCTTCCACGCCTTTCTTCAAAACTTCCATTTCATTTTTTGCTGCTCTTTGCGAGAGCGAAATTTGGTGCACTTTCTCTTGTAATTTTGATACATCATGTTGCAATTATTCATCTTCATGAGTCATAGTAGAGTATTTTGAGGGCTTAACGGGTGTTGAATTATTTTTAGGAGGCATTTCCGAACCCTATACTGAAATATATGCTCAATAGGCCCTTGGAATCACTTCAAACTGATTTTTTACACAAGACAAAGAGTACATGAAGATTTTCTTTTCAGCCATACTTATTCCATGAGAGCCTACAACACTATCATGGAGAGCTACACTTGGGAAGGCTTTGAAGAGTAACTATATCAGAATTTGAAAATATGCATGGACCATGTGGAGATGGGAGAGACACATAACTCAATGAAGGAGTTATTACAACCACCTCTTTCCTCTTTTGGAATGAGAGGGGATCAATCTATGGACCACTCCATTTGTATGAGCAGAAATTTTGGTAAGGAACATGCTTATGTACATGATGTTTCATTTAATGATTATTTGCATTCCTTTACCATGTATATGCATGCCATTGCTCCAAGGAGGAGAATTATTCCATATAAACTTCATGGCCAACTTTGGGCCATAAACATTTCTGAACATGGCCACTCCCTTGGAGGATACAGGGAGATGTTGTATGACTATGGGTGCACTCCAAAAGCACCAAACATTTCTCACCTTTTCAACCATTGTAAGAAGACTTGGGCAGCAAGTAAGTGGTGGGGAAACCACTTACCATATCACTATCTGATGTAGTTAGGAGATATACTGCGTTGCTTCCATATGTGGGACTATGATCCACCTTCGTTATTGCATTTGACTGTTTATGTATCACTGGTTTTGATCCCATATGTTTATGATGTTTTTATTATTGTTGGGGACATGATTGGAGGGATGACACATTGGTTGGATGTGTCCATTGGGAATGAAACTTCCAACATTTATTCATGCTTCAAGGGGAGCATGGGACATTATATGGCTGCTACATTACATCACTTGTTTCCTTATGAAGGGAACCATATGATTAACTTATGTCTTTGGGAGGAGCCTCTCACATGGGAGGAGTTTTTATATGAATTACCATTCTGGGGGGTGATTCATTTCATATGGATGATAGTTTGGAGGATGGATCTTCACATGGGGATGAAGGTTCCCTATATTTTGTAGATCTATCCTTGCATTTTCTTGAGGACAATCAACATTTGGAAGGGGAGGATTGTAATATTCCTAAATTAGCATGCAACTAATTGGAATATTAAAATCTAATTTTTCTTTCTTGTCTAACGAATAAGTGGGTAGGGAGACCCATAAATCTCTTTATTAGGAATAAAACCACTTCTCATGTGAAATTGGATCATCTTTTCAGCTTAATAAATTACCCTAAGGTGTAAACAGGGGCTAGAGCATGTGGACTAGGTCAACTTTGACCAAATCAACAACGCTGTCATGGAGGAGTGGACATTTATGGAGAGACAATGCAGTTTTAGATGGAGACACATTGCATGGAAGTAGTGTAATTAATAGATGTGGATTCGGGTTTGGAAGCTCATTTCTTATATAAGGTAGAGGATGGTAGCCATATTATTTATGTATTGGTATATGATATTTTTGAATATATGGTCTGTTTAGACATATATCTTTCTCTTGTTGTTTCGTTGAGTTTGAGTGTTGTTTAGCACTGGGTATTCCTGATCGGGAATCCCACCTCTTCCATTGAGAAGCTATTGGAGGAGTTTTGTACTACATTGTACACTATCAGGCTTAAGGCCAAGATTCATATTTCATTTACAGCACAGATCTTGTTTAGGGTCAAGTTGTATTGCAGGTTGCAGTAGTGGAATATTCTATTGGGTGTTTTCTGAGTTAGTTTTGCAGTGGAGGAAGGTTTCCTTCAATTGGGAGGCTAGTAAAGGAGCCCCTTGGGATTATTTGATATATTTGGCATCAGGCCAAGGTTATTTTACCCCCTATAGCACATTTCCCATCCAAATCTATGTTATTTTATTGAGCTGTTGCAGTGGGCAACCCAAAAATGGCCGAAAATCCAAATTTAAAATCTGGCCAAACCATTTCTCGGTTTTTCTGGGTTTTTTGAGTAGAATCCGTGGTTAAAATCCCAGATCATTTTGATCAGTATAATAGCCTTCCACACATGGTTCTTCTCCTCATAAGTAGTTGTTTCCAGCAATAGCAGTTTCCTCAGCAACAGTAGTTTTCTTTCCATTGAAGGGATCAACCCTTCATTGAGAGAGTCCTTTTGGAGGAGTTCTTTCAGATCTACATCAGATTCAGCCACCTCCTTCTATGTGCTTCAGTTGCAGTGAATTTTCAGCCCTAGGGCTTTAGATCCACCATTCATATTTAGTGTATTTCTGGAAACCCATCCTGGGTTGCCTTGGAAAAGTGTTGAGGAGCATAGATATCCATTTTTGGCCCTGTATGAGCATGAAATTATTAGATCTATTTATATATATGTTCCAGCTACAGTATTAGTCACTAAAATTGCGCTGTGCTTGCTTCAGTACTTTGTGTAGCAGTGTATTACATGTTTTGGGTGCATTTTGGCATTGGAGGCTTCTTTTTCCTATCTTGAGGGGCTTGATCCCCAAGATCTTGTACTTATTTATTGCTGTTATACATAATACTATGGATCTATCATTTGGATCACATGTAATGTGTTAATACTTGCTGCTATTTCCATTATTATGAGCTATATTCCTTCTTTTCCCCATTTGGGAATATTCTGATTACCAAATGAAATTGCTATAGGAATCCCATCCATCGGAAATGTCTAGCTTGTTGTAGCTTGGTTTGCGATTGTAAATATTGCAAAGGTTGATGGTCAGTACGAATAATCATTTCTTTACCCATCAAATAATGCTTCCACTTCTTCACACTTTGTACCAAAGCATACAACTCTTTATCATAAGTTGGATAGTTAATTAATGCATTGGAAAAGGTTTCATAATGATAATATATTGGCTTACTATGCTGCATCAAAATTGCTCCCATAGCATATTCACTTACATTGGTTCGAATTTAAAATGGCTACTAACGATCTGGAAGTTTTGAAATCGATGATGTACTGATTTTATCTTTCAAAGTATCAAAGGCTTTATGTTTCTTTCCTCCCCACTGAAAGACCTGCTTCACACTTGTCAAAGCATGTAATGGTGCTGCAATAATGAGAAGTTAGCGATAAATTTTCTCCAATATTGGGTTGCTCCCAAAAAGCTCCTAACTTCTCTTACATTGTTGGGTTTAGGCCAATTCACAATAACACAAAATTTAGAGGGATCAATCTTCAATTCACCACCTCCTACAATATGACCCAAATAAACCAAAGCGGTTTTCCCAAATTCACATTTAGACATCTTCAAATAAGACTTTTTCTTTTTCAAGACATTTAGAACTTTTTTTACATGCTTGACATGCTCTTCATGAGTCTCACTGAAAATCAGAATATCATCTAAGTAGACTATGACAAAATCATCAAGAAATGGTCGCAATACATCATTCATAACTCTCATGAATGTGGTAGGTGCATTGCAAAGCCCAAACAACAT
The DNA here is from genome assembly GCA_034641835.2 of Pinus albicaulis. Lineage (NCBI taxonomy): Eukaryota > Viridiplantae > Streptophyta > Pinopsida > Pinales > Pinaceae > Pinus > Pinus albicaulis. The sequence goes on along the minus strand of CM076574.1, from coordinate 1,349,371,818 downwards.
AACTAACCATTCAAACAAACCTTGTTTTTTCTTGAAATAATTTTTCCAAATATCATCTTCAATAATCCTTATCTGAGGATAACTGCTTTTCAAATCTAACTTAGTAAAGTAAAAAAATTCCTTTAACTGATCTAACAAATCATCAATGTGAGGAAGAGGATAGTGATTCTTTATCGTGATCTTGTTTAAATCTTGTAAATCCACACACATTATCCATGTACCATATTTATTTGGAACAAAGACAATAGGAGACCCACAAGGAGATTTGCTAGCCCTGATGACTCCTTTTTCAAGAATCTATTGAATTTGCTTCTTGATTTCTTCATTCACCAAAACTAACATTCTATACATGCCAATATTTGGAAGTGGTGCATCCTGCTGCAAGTGGATATCATGTTGGATTCCTCTTTTTCGAGGCAACCCTTCAAGTTCTTGATACATATTTTCATAAGTGTTAACAACTTCAACCAATTCATGCTCGAGTTTAGAATCACATCTTGTGAAAGATTCAGATTGAGTAGCATCTTTAGCTTTAATCATCAGCAACACAAAATTCTTACTAGAATTTACAAGCCTTTACATATGACTAGCACTAACAACAGATAAGTTCATCTTCTTGCAATTCGCTCTAATAATATAATCAACTCCATATTTAAAAAGATTATATTTGTTCTCATGACTATAGAATATGGATTTTCGGTCAAGTTACCCACCACTTATGGGTATTATGCCTAGGAGAAAAATTTTCCCTTAGATAGCTCTCAGCCAACAGCCCCTTGTAGCCGCTCAATAGCTCAATGTGCCATTGTATCTGCCACCTAAGCCAACCATGTGGTCCATAGCCCATTTTTTATGATTTTATGTTTGAAGGTCGACCTCCTAACCTTGAAGGTATGGATTTTCATTGATATAGTTGAGTAATTTTCTTTACTTGTCATGGGAACTTTTGGGCATTGATTGGTGGGGAGATTCTACGAAAAGAGTGGGCTAGGTATGTACTCTTTTCTCCATTGCATGATTTTGTGTTTAGCTTTGTATCCTAGCCCTGTGGGATATCCTTTACTAGCCATTAGCTTTAGAGTCGGCACTACATGGGAAATCCTTATTTTCGTTGTGTGTTCCTAGTTCATGACACCATATACATCACTCCCTTCCACACATTTTAGCCCCATTAATCTCTTTTCCCCATCCAGGTCCACATGTTTCCATAAGTTCCACATAGGGTTATCCTCCCCCTCCCCTTGTCCACACCTTGGGTCAGGCCTGGAACAATGCCCCAGAGGTTGATGCAGCTAAAAAGAAAATAAAAATCATAAGTTTGCCTCTCTCAACAGGAAATGTACTACAAAATGAAAAACATGGTCAGATCATACAAATTTAGCACGTGGAAAAATCCAAACATGTCTCTACCCCTTATTGATGGTCATCACTCTGGTTCATATGGGGCCTAAATAAGCCCCCTCTACATTAAGGAACCCATGATAGTCCCAAACCCCTGGTGGGAAATTAACTACCCCACCTAAAAATTGGATATCCACTACTATATCTTACACTTCATACTCTCATCCCCTAGAGCCCCAAGTAGTTATAAAGAAAAATCAATCAAAGGTAAAAGGAATATGAATATGTGTGGGAAAAAAAAGGTCGGAGTAACTCATGTACCATGATTTTCTCCCTCCTACACTCATATACCTAGATCTGGGCTTCCTTTATTATAGCTACCCTTGTACCATGGCATGTGGCTTGGAGCATTCCCATGATCCCCACTTTGTTCCATCACTACATCATTTTCCACCTACCACCTAATGGATGTACCATGGACATTTCACCCCCTTTAAAGGTTGAAACCACCTGATAAGGTCATTTGTTAACCCCCTTTATTAAGCTTGGAGACACTTGTACATGTTAAAGCCCACTATGAAAGGGCATGCCAGCATGAAGTGCCCCATTGATTCCATGACTTGTAATATCTTTTACTTGATTATTCTAATGATTTTTTGTATTGGAGGGAAAGGGGACGCATTGGATCTTATGGAGGATTGCAGGTGGGTCTCCATTTGGGGCTTAGTCTCCCTATATGGGATCCAAGCCCTCCATAGGAACACATTGGAAATTTTAGGGTGAGCATTGAGAGCCATGGACCTCCACCATAGCAGAGAGTACTTCATGGATCCCCAACACCACTCATTGATTGCTCGTGTTCCAAATTTTGGATGAGGATGATGCACCTATTTCACCATTCCCAACTACCTTCACACTCGTACCATACACTTGGCATATGTTCTAGGGTCCAGATGAGGATGTGTCTCACTACAAGAGATAAATGGAGGTATTATGTCATCATCCTAGCCATTACAGATGGTTTACAATCATTTTTGATCCACTTGGAGACCCATGAGGATGTCCTTATGCCCCAACACCCATTTGGGAGCACCGCATGGACTTGCTTGGGAAAAAAGGGGCCAAACCCTTTTCCACTATCTTTGAAGTCCATTCTCTCACCATAGAACACTTTGGACTTCACTAGTCCTTCTCAATAGCCCAACGACTCATTATATTGATCATTCTACCCTCTTAAGAGGTTTATTTTTGTGTTATTGAGCTATCTTGGTGGGATCTTCACCAAGGGATGTTATTATTGCACATTATTTTATTATTTGGGGCTTAATTAGGCTAAGTAGGAAAATTGAAATCATTAAAGATTGTATAAATATATGAGAGGTGATTCATTTCTCTCATCATCTCTTGGGTTTGGAATTAATAGCTACTTCAGAATTTCAAATTCCCTTTTGGAGAATGATTTTGGTTTCATGGATGAATTTTGATGTTTGGATTTTATCTTCTTGGTCTTGGAGCTTTATTATTGGCATAGTTTGATGGTTGGATATATTCATTGTAGATGTGTTGGGGTCTAATTGACGATGTCAATCAGAGTTCAATTTAATGTCAACCCGGGAAGGTAAACTTAGAAGTGCTACCTATAGGTCTAGAAATATTCCTAATTTGTCCGAGATCTATGGTTCTCTTACAAGAACACATTCGTCAAGATCTCTTCCAACAACTAAACAAACCTAGATCTAATAATTGTCTGAGATCTTATGGTTCTCTTACAAGAACACATGAATTGTTGGATCTTCTCCAATATTAGAACATCTAACAAAAACTTAAAAGCTGAAATGAAACAAACCTAAATCTAATAATTGTATGAGATCTTACGGTTCTCTTACAAGAACACATGAATTGTAGGATCTTCTCCAACATTAGAACATCTAACAAAGACTTAAAAGCTGAAATGAAACAAAAACATAAATTAAATTATACCTAAAATAAGCATGCAAGTGAGACCATGGGGGCCCTCCACAACTCCGCAAGCACACCACTTCAAAGGAGACTCAAATGTAGAAGCAACAAAATCAAAGTATGATTCTTTATTTCAAAATCTTCATCATGATGTACAAACCAACTCTAAGATTACAAATGGAGGAGATTTTACTCCTATTTATACAATGGGATGAGATAACAAACTCATAATGATGATCCACTAATATCTCTTTAGTTCCATACATCTCTCAACCATATAGACACATAACCCTCTTTTGTCCTTGATCTTCTCCATGAAGCTTATCTTATCAAATTCGAAATTGATCATTCAAGGCCAAATAAAGGTGTCTTGGAAGCTTCCTTGGAACCTACACATGTCACAAAAACAATCCACTTTCCATATATGAAGTAAAATATATTATTTTCTAATATTTAATCAAGAATTTCTCTTAAAAATGCTTGAAAATAAATAATATTTGGAAGATATAAATGAGACCCATTAGTGATGAACAATAGGGAAAATGAAGTGACATGGTAGTGAATAATGAGTGATATAATGGAAGCATAGGTGAAAAATGTATGGTAATGAGTGATATTTGTGTGACATTTTGAAGCCCAACAAGATGTAAGTAATATTTTTCATGTTTACTCTTGTTATTTAATTTTTCACATGATTTTTGTTGGGATTTTCACTATATAGGTCTAAAAATTACTTCTACTCTATGTGAAATGGTGGAAATTTTTGTCTTTTGAAGCGTTGCATACATTTCATATGTCATGTATGAATGAGTGAATGTTCCTAGAGGCTATATTTGTTGAAAACACCTTGGCAATTCATCAATTTTTGCATATCGAAGTATAGAATATTATGGCAGCTACTCTCATGCCCTAATTTCCATGCAAAGTTGTTTATAGGTCTCCTTGTTTAGGTATATTCTCTCAAAAATCATAAACTCACCTTGACTCCATCTCTCCCAAACGCAAGGCACTGTTCCAACCATTGGTGATCACTTAAAAGGATATTTTTCTCGCCTTCTCCTTCTCTTTCTAAGCCTTTCCCTAATAGGTCACGTAGGGAATCAAATAAATTCCATCATAGCCATCAAAACACCTCAATTTTTGGTCGATAAATACACTAGGGTTTCCTCTAGAATCCCTCCAAATTTAAATAAATTCTAACAGTGGGATCCTGAGATGTAGATATCCCTAACTCAAAGACCATTTCTTTCCCTAGGTTTCCCTTCACTAGTGTCCTCATTTGGATCATTGTATTCAATCATCAAAACATTTTTTTTCCTCTCATCCTCTTCTCTTCCATAATTAGGTTAATCCCATCCTTGGTTGATCAGCTCCACACCCTTGACCTAATTTTTAGTCCACTTAGCCCTGTGTGGTCTCGCAACTCTACAACTCTAATTTCACAAAGATCACATAAATGCCAATTCACCATATGAATTTTCCATTCTAGGAACCCTCTTTATAAGAAATACTCCCAAACCCTAGCCTCAAGAATCCTCTTAGCCCTTCTTAGAGAGTTTGTCACCTTGATTTTCAAGAAAAAAAGCCATAATTGAGTCCCTCTTGTGAACAGGCCTTGGGAATCACCCTTAATCCTTTTGATTGACATATTCATTCTTTTGATTCCCCATACTGGGTCACCTCCCATTGGTGAAAATTCATAAAGAGCAAGGAGCCTTAACTGAGGTGATAGTGGGATATCGCTCCATTATCTCCACTTGACCTAGTAGTTGTTCTATAAGATCCCCTCTTAGGTACCCTACTAGTTTGGGCGGTAACAAGTCATACAAGTATGGAATCCCTAAAAAAATTCCACAAATATCAAGTGTTACAACATCAAGCTCTACCTCATCTATAGAATTAGCAGTGATGGTGAGTTTGAGTTTATATTTTCTTGCCACTTGTAATTTGGTATCATCACATAGCCAACCCAAATAGTAAGGTTTAGTATTAGGTGTAGTTTCCAAATTTAGTTTCTTGACAATTGCTTCAAATATCAGATTGACTTGGGATCCACTATCAAACAATGTATCAAATTTTGTATGTTTTGTAATTACCCTAATATGAAAAGGCCTACTTCATTCTTTATCATTTTTTAGATTCAATAGGATACTAAAAGAACTAGTACTTGCAATAGAAGCTATACCTTCATTTTGATTCTGGTTTCATCACATGAATTAGATCCTAGATCTTTTTGAGTTGTAGCAGCAGTCGGTAACAAACAAGGTTCATATACGTAGTAATATTCAGAATACTTCGAAGATAAGAATATCCATTGTAGGACAAGTAATTTTATATTGAATATTATATAAAATAATTAATGAGATGGTTAAAAATGATGGTGAGGGTCTGCATATATACCTTAGGTAGGTGCCCCTTCACAAACACACATGCCCTTAGAACATGTCTCTTCAATACTAACTATTAGTTAGTTAATCATTAATTATGATTATTATTGTTTACATTATATTTTATTATTTTCTATAAATTAGATTCATAACATTGCCTTCCTCTTCAAAAAGCTTTGTCCTCAAAGCTTATTGATAAAAGGGTATGATCTCTTTTCCCGTTTTGAATATCTTCTCATCTTAGAAATTTCATCTTTGTTGATACAAGATGATAGGATCCTCTAAGTGATAGACAAAATTTTTGCACTGTTAATGAATCTGACCATCCTAGATTAATCTTCTGTAGAATCTTCTGGTCACTGGAAATTTGTAAAGAATTGTTACCATAGGATTGGATTTTGCAAACTTCAGTATTCCCTAGAACATAAATATTTTTATTTTGTTCTGAATGGTTCAAATATGTATACCGACTTAGTTGTCTTCTCTTGTGATTTGGATGTCTATAAGGAGTTATTCTAGTTAGACTTTCCCTTATCATGTGTCTAGTAGTTTCCTCGATTACTTCAGGTATTATTGTTGTTGAGTTGGATATTGAATCATCACTTGGAATTTCCAATTGTTTGAACTGCAACATCTAATTTTGTTTTAAATTCTATTGGTTTCTCATATTCTTGAGTTGTGATATCGATTAAATCAATATTTTTTCCTTTATCTTCAACTCGAATAGTTATGGCTGGAGACTTCAATACTTCTTCATGAGTAAGTCGTTCTAACTTGTAATTTAGTGACTTATTGTCACTTTTAATCCTCCTTATTTTCATAAGAAGGTTTTGGTTATGATTCCTTAGACATAAAATCTCTTCTCCTTCTGGGTTTTCAACTTTATTCTTAGTATCCTCCTCATATTTTAAACTTTGGATGTGTTAAAATAATATTTTATTAAGGTTCTTTAAACTTAAATTTTCCTCTTCTTGTTCTCATAAGTGCTTCTTGATTTCCTTCTTTAGGGCCTTAGCTTCCTTGAATTTTTTTAGTAGTTTTTCATTGTGATCTCTGAGGTGCAAAATTTGTTTGTCTTTACTAGAGATGACTTCTTTAAGCTCTTTATGCTTCTTTGGTATCGCTTTTTTATTATCTTGAAACATCAATTCTGAAATATCCTTAAAGTCTTCTAATGAAGACTTTATCAGTTTTGAATTCATTGTCATGTCTTTGAAGGCGATCATCTTCTTTTTATAAGAAAACATCAAAATCCTTTTTCTAAGTTTAACATGAACGTACCTAATTCTTTTAACCAAGGTTGACCAAAAATTATGTCAATCTTTGGGTTAAACATAGTTATGACACATAATTGAGAGATGGATTTGTAGTGGTAAATTATTACTTGTAAATCATTAATTTCATACTCTTTTTTGCCAACAATATTTTTTCTTTCTCCTATGCTTGACTCTGGAATTAATACTTGATTCATCAAATTAACATTGATGTAATTTTTCTCATCACTTGTGTTGATAGTGATATTAATCTCCTTCCCTTGGATATTTCCTTTTAATATAAGTGATCTACAATCATAAATTGAAAGACTTTATAGAAAATTTTCCTCCGCTTTTTTTCGGATTATAATCTATTCTTGGTCTTCAAGTATTTAAGTACTTTGATTTTTTTTTTTTTTTAATCTTCTAAAAGTGCTCATTTTTTTAATATTAATATTAATATTGTGTGGCGAAATGCTTCAGTTGCGACAACAACAAGGTTGATGAAGGATTGATGGCCAAAGGTTGAATCATACTGGATCTATGCAGCAGTTGAAATTAGGGGAATTTTCGGGTCTAAAATGGGCCTCCTAAGAAAAATGTACAACCAAAATAAAATTTATAAGAACCAATAAGATTCAATATGATGATGTCAACCATGGGGGATGATTCACCATTTTTGGAGTAAAAAAGTAAAAATAATAAAATAGTAAAACTACTTTTTAAACTCATATTTTCAACTTATCTACCTAAGGTTTTACTCAAATTTCGAGTGAGAGTACTCATTGTATGTAAAATTTAATTCCTCATCCAAGGAGTACCCATGTTGCATACTTTCGATGGAACCCGTTACATGAAAATGAGAAATACATGAAAAAACATGATTGCAATCACGTTTTTCATGTATTTCTCATTTTTTATGTAGCAGGGTCCATCGAAAGTATGCAACATGGGTACTCCTTGGATGAGGAATCAAATTCTGCATCCAACGAGTGTTCCTGCTCGAAATTTGAGTAAACCCATAGGGAAATAAATTGAAAATACGAGTTGAAAAAAGTAGTTGTTTCTTTTTCTCCCTCTAAAATTGATGATGTAATCTAATATTATTTTAGTATTTCCACTATTATTTTATAATTTCCTTAGGAGGACCACTTTAGACCTCAAAATTACCCTAATAACAGACAGAGGATAGAACAAATCTACTACCACTGTAATGAATAAGGTTTGTATATGCATTAATATTCATAATACTTCGAAGATAAGAACATCTATTGTAGAAAAAGTAATTGTATATTGAATATTATATAAAATAATTGACGAAATGAATACAAATGAGGGTGAGGGGAAATTTAATAGATGATGTCTCTTACTTTGATAAATTCTTGTGATGTATTTTTACTTAATTTGATTAACATATTCTTTCACTTGATTAATATTAGTTTTTTCTATCATCAAATGACTACCAGAAAAATAAGATAAGAGGACACAAGATATAGGTGATAATTCGGGGTTAAAACCCCTTCTCTTGAGAGGAAAACCCACAATAACTCTTCTCTTCTTATATAACTTCAAATGATGAATTCCATGTTATGAAACCACCTCCAAAAATAGAAGAAAAGAGAGATCAATGCCTTATAAATCAACCACTTCGAGGAGGGAACCTCCTTTACATTACATGGATGAACAATTCTTTGATGGTTCAAGTGACAAAACCTCCTTTCTATATATAGGAGTCCATGGAGTCACAATATAATCCTAGCTGACCTAACAATAATAATCTAAGGGCCAACAATAGTAATAGTGGGGTTTTTTGGGGCACAATAGTAACAATATGGGGACTACAGGAGTACAAAAATAACAATAAGGGGGCTACACTACAACCATAAAGGACTACACTAGTAATATAGGGACCTAACATGCCCCTCTCCTTCCAAAAAAAATTTTCCTCAATGCTCGAGTGGCTCTAGATACTTTTGTATAAAATTTTCATCCTCCCATGTGGAATCTTCAGTGGGTAAGTTCTTCCACTTGATGAGATACTCTGAAATTGATTGATTTCGTAGCTATCGAGTTCTTGTTTCAGTGACTGCTTCAGGTTTCAATATAATTTTCCCTTCCTCATCAAGTTCTGGCAATATTTTTTGAACTGGAATTTTTTCACCTATAACCCTCTTCAAGCAAGAAACATGGAAAACTGGGTGCACTCGAGAAGAAGTAGGAAGCTCCAATTTGTATTCCATAGTACCAATATTTTGCAACACCTTGTAAGGACCATAGTACTTTGGCGATAATTTATTATCCTTCTTAGCTTGCTTGAATGACATTTGTTTGTATGGTTGTAGTTGTAAAAATACCCAGTCTCCTACATTAAAACTTCTCTCACTACGATGTTGATATGCCTATTGTTTCATTCAATTTTGTGCCAAATTTAAGAGTTGGAGAACTTGTTGTTGATGCTCGATGTGATCTTCCACAACTTGAACCTTGTAATTTTCTCTTAAATATGATGTGATGGATGGTGGCCAATATCCATAAAGTGCCATAAATGGGGTCATTTTTGTTGCAGTATGGAAGGAAGAGTTATGTCACCGTTCAGCGAGAGGTAACCACTTGACCCATTGTGTTTGTTTATCAGATACAAAAAAATGAAGATATCCTTCCAAACATTTGTTCACTATCTCAGTTTTCCAATCAGATTAAGGATGATAAGATGAGCTATGGGCTAGTTGAGTACCCAAACAAGAAAATAATTCCGTCCAAAAATTTCCAGTGAAAATGGGATCTATGTTGCTTACAATAATATTTGGGTTTCCATGTAGCTTTTGAATTGTTTCCATAAATGCAGTAGCAATTGTACTTGCTTTAAATGGATGAGATAATGCACAAAAGTGTGCATACTTGGTAAATCTATCAAGTACCACCATGATGATACTCATTCCTTCAGACTTAGGTAAACCTGTGATAAAATCCATTGAAACCTCCTCCCAACATTGACTTGGAATGGGTAAAGGTTGTAGCAGACCCAGGGTCTTAATTGTCTCAACTTTATTTTGTTGGAAAACCAAACATTCTGCCACAACATTTTGAATATCAGATTTAAGGCCATCCCAAAAAAAATCTTTCTTCACCTTGTGGTAAGTTTTTAAAAATCCTGAGTGTCCTCCAATGGGAGAGGTGTGCAATTCCAAAAGAATATTTTGTTTTAGTTTGAAATTATTACAAAGATATAAGTGATATTTGTACCATAAGGAATCATTTTTCCAACTAAATGTATTAGATGTATGGGGATCTTGCTGCATCTTTTGAGTGAGTGTCCACACTTCTTCTTCATTCTTCCATTCCTCCCTTGCTTCGGTTATCCAATCTGGTTGGATAATAGAAATGGCGCAAAGAAATGCTTCCACCTCCTCATCCTTTCTTGAGAGTGCATCTGCAACAACATTTAGCTTCCCTTTTTTGTATATTATTTCAAAGTCAAAACCCAACATTTTTGTGACCCATTTTTGTTTCTCTTCTAAAGATATTGTTTGTTCCAAAAAGTATTTAAGACTATCATGATCAATTTTTACCTAGAATTGTCTTCCCATTAGGCAAGGTCACCATTTCTTTAGTGCATGTAGTATTTCCAACATTTCCTTCTCATAAATAGCTTTCTGTAAATACTTTCCTTTGAATGGACGACTTTCAAAGGCAATGGGTCTTCCTTCTTGCATTAAAACAACACCAATTCAATTTCCTAAGGTATCACATTCCACAATAAATGTTTTTTGTGAACTCTGGCATAGCTAAGACTGGTGCTAGGCACATTGCATATTTAATATGTTCAAAGGCCTTAGTTGCTTTAGGAGTCCATGAAAATGCATCTTTCTTCAATAATGTTGTTAGAGGTGTTGCTATTCTCCCATAATTCTTAACAAACTTGCGATAATACCTTGTTAACTTGAGAAATCCTTGCAACTACTTTATGGTTGTGGGGACTTTCCATTCCTTAATGGCTTTATTTTTGTTAGGGTCTACCTTAACACCCTCCTGAGATACAATATTACCCAGATATTCCACCTCTTGTACTTCAAAGAAACATTTGGAGGTTTTTTCATATAGTTTCTTCTCCTTCAATAGTTTGAGCACCCTGTCAACATGTTGAACATGATCCTTCCAAGACCTCATGTAGATTAGTATAGCATCAAAAAATACTAACACAAATTTTCTAAGGAGGGGTTTAAAAATGGAATTCATCAACCCTTGAAATATAGAAGGTGCATTGGTAAGGCCAAAAGGCATGACCAAAAATTCATAATGACCCTCATGAGTTCGAAATGTTATTTTCGGAATATCTTCAGTCTTCATTCTAATTTGATGATATCCTGAATGAAGATACAACTTGGTAAAATAAATTTCTCCATGTAATTCATCAAATAATTCATCAATAACAGGAATGGGAAATTTATCTTTAATAGTGAGCTTATTGAGCTCCCTATAATCTGGACACATGCATCATGTTCCATCCTTCTTGTGCACCAATTCTACTGGAGCAGAGAAAGAACTTTGACTAGGTTGAATTATACCAACCTCTAACATTTCTACAATCATACGTTCAATTTCTCTCTTTTGGACATAAGGATATCTACAAGGCCTGATGTTCAGAGGAACACTACATGGAATCAAATGAATAACATGATCATGATCACAAATAGGTGGGAGTCCTTTGGGAGTTTCAAACACCGTGGAATGATTTTCCAAGACTTTTTGGAGATTTGGAGAAATAGATGATTTTGATGTTGGAACTTCTAGTGAGCATAATTGTGCAATTACACCTCATTTTTCTTTATTCAGAAGATTTTTCATGACATTAGAGCTTATTATATTTCTCAACTTCCCTATGATAGCCTGTAATTCAGCTTCATTTCCTTCCGAAAAAAAATTCAAGAAAATTTCTTGAAAATTAAAAGCTACCATCCCCAAAGATTGTAACCATTGTACTCCTAGTACAACATCAGCACCTCCCATTGAAATGGAAAGTATTATACTATTCAATACATATTCCCCCATGGTTAGCTTGGTTTTATGGCATTTTCCAAAGAAAATTATAGTCCCTCCATTTGCAACCATCACTTGACACTCTAGTGCTGGGTATAGGAAGCAATTCAATTCCTTGTCTACCTTACAATGAATAAAATTATGGGTACTACCTGAATCAACCAACACTATTAAATTTTTCTTCTTGATATGTCCTTCTATCTTGAGAGTTTGAGGATTGGTAATTCCTGCTAATGCATTACAGGATATGGTCAGACTTATTTCTTCTTTCTCTAGGGTTGGTTCCTAGTGTATATCCTCTTCTTTTGAAGTTTCTTGTTCATTTTCTTCCTCCTCTTCACAATCTATGTAAAATAATTTCCTCTCAGTACACTTATGACCTTTAGTGTATTTTTTATCACAACTGTAGCAAAGCCCTTTTGCTTTTTTTTCTTCCAATTGTTGTGGTGTCAACCTTGTAGGCTGTGGAAGTCTAGGAGTAGCAACACTTCCATCTTTATAGATGTTAGTGGTAAGCTTCCTTGTCACCATAAATTTACTTTCAATTTTTCTGGCCAACATGAATGCCTTCTCTAATGAATAAGGTTCCCAAAGGTGAACCTCATGTTGGATGTATCCTTTAAATTCCCTATGAAGACATCAATCCTGTGTTCCTCTGAAATATCAGTTACCCTTATATTCAATTTTTGGAAGTCCTCAATGTGCTCCACCATTGAACCCTTTTATTTGAGACTTATCAATTGTCTAAAGAAGGTGTTGCTCTTTGTATCCTCATAATGTGCTATCATTTCCTTCGTAAAAATTGACCAAGTGACAATTTTTTTACAAGAGCAAAGCCATCGACACTATACAAATGTATTTTGCTCTAAATGTAAAGTTACAATGCGTACTTTTTGTGTGTTTTGCACATTATGGAGATCAAAATATTGCTCCATCTATAGTATCCATGTTACAGGATCATTTCCATCAAACTTCCTCATATCCATATTTGGAATATGGTGGGTCTTCAATCAAACATTAGAGTTTATGAAATCACGATAAAAATTTATTTTGTTTTCATCATGAGTTTCCTGTACTACCTTTTCGCAATTAGGAATCATTTCTTGTATCAAATTTGTCATTTACATATCTGTTGTTATATCATTCTTCATGTCTTCCGTGTTAGCTTCCATGCCATCCATATTAGTTTACATGCCATCGATCCTATCTTCCACTCCTTTCTTTAAACCGTCCATATTAGCTTCCACGCCTTTCTTCAAACCATCCATATTGGCTTCCTCGCCTTTCTTCAAAACTTCCATTTCATTTTTTGTTGCTCTTTGCGAGAGTGAAATTTGGTGCACTTGCTCTTGTAATTTTGATATATCATGTTGCACTTCTTCCTCTTCATGAGTCATAGTTGTAGAAATTTTAATACAATTATGTATTGTCTGGATTCTCCTAATCTAACAATTACATGCCACTATTAAATACAGAAACCTTCTACTAAAATCTTTGCGGAAATTTAATTGTCAATTGCAAACACATGAAGAAATATTAATCACACATAACATAGATGTTTTTACTAGGAAATCATAAAGCTAAAAATACCACTATCATATATTATGTATATATCATGGATCATGAAACAATCTCATACAAAACTCTAATCCAAGAGATCTCAATACAATATACAATCGTCTCACACTGTCATACAAAATTTGGCTAATACATGCACCAATTTACTGCCTCCTGACAGCCTACCTCCACTACGAAATCCCTGCTGATCACAATCATGAATGAATGAGGTAATACCTTGCCTTGACTGTGCAATACTCATTGGAATCTCCAATGTGTGGGTGGTTGCATGAATGCACCCACTAATGTCACAACGGATATTCAAACTATCCCTTTCACCTATCTCTCAACTGGGTCTCCACTGGATCTGACATGCATGTAGTTAACAGTAGTAAATCTTCAGTTGCATGTGAGATCACTCCATGTGAATTAATTTAATATTTAATTCGTTGATCTCTCACTAGTGTATCTTTAGTTACAACTAGCACAACTGAGATTAACTCACTTAACTGAGTTAAACTACTTTACAACTCACATAACTACACATCCAACTCTGTTACAACTTCGAATCACTCAGTTACAACTAAGTCCACTTGCATGTCCCACTAACCAACTTTAGAACTCGAAATTCCTTCATTTAACTGGTTTTCCACATCATTTAACTGAAATCAAGTGCTTCAAGAGAATAGATTATTATTTATTGTCCAATTATTTTTAAGAGATAATAATAACCGACATGCATTCTATTTTTAGACATGTGATCTATAAATCAACTTCGCCCATGCATCTAAAAATAAAAACTCATCTATAAATAGAATTTTCTCACCATTCTAAAAATATACTCCCGCTATAAATAGAATTTTCTCAACATTCTAAAAATATACATACACCTAAAAATAGCCTGTGGGCCCCACCTAGTGTAGGTACTTAATTTTCGCTAGGATCATCATCTTGTTGAATATCAACACTCCCTCTCAAAAAGAAAGGGATTATCCTTCACCTCGATCATGTCTTTATGGTATTCGAATTTGCTCCTAGTGAGCACCTTCATCAGAATATCTACATCCTGGTCCTCTGTAGGAATGTACTGGAGCAACATGATCTTCTGTTGCACTCAATCTCTGATATGATGATACCGAATATCTATATTCTTAGATCTATCATGAAACAAAAGATTAATCGATAGTTTAATGCAACTCTGATTATAACAATGAATCACTGTGGGATCTAAATAAGAACCAAACAAACCAACCAGGATCTTTCTCATCCAGATAACCTCACATGCAGCTTGAATTGTTGCCATGTATTCTGCTTCCGCTGAACTGAGTGCCACGGATCTCTATTTCATGTTGTACCAAGAAATAGTTGTAGATCTGATACTGAAGACCCCTCCTGATGTGTTCTTTCTATCCGTTGGGCTACCCACCCAATCCGAATTCATGAAGCCATGCAAATTCACCTCATCCATCTGTCTGTACCATAATCCATACTCATATGTGCCCCTGAGATATCTCAGGACATGCTTGTCCGCCTTCCAAAAGAGCTTGGTAGGCTTAACCATCGCTTGATTAAGCTGGTTCACCGCATATGTCCATTCTTATATTTACTAAATACATTAGTGAACCCACTAACTGTCGATAGACAGTAGTATCCACTACCTCTCCAGATGTAGCATCCTCTTTCCTCCAGTTTCCTGGAATAGGAGTATCCATGGGTTTGCAGCCCTCCATGTGAAACTTACCCAGTATCTCCCTTGCATACTTGCCTTGAGACACAAAAATTTCACCATCTCGCTGCCATATTTCCAATCCTAGGAAATAATGGAGGAGGCTTGTATCCTTCATCTCAAACTCCTTTGCAAGGTCCTACTTGCTTGAGTGTATCATCTTCTCATCACTAGTAAGTATTAAAGAACAATGATTAAAAGCTTACCCTCCACCACAATATGGTATAGGTTTTCATCCGCCTCACTCTTGGTGAAGCCAAATTTGGTGAAATAGTTGTCGATCTGAGTGTACCAAGCACGGGGTTCTTGCTTCAGCCCATACAACGCTCTTTTGATTATGCACACATGCGAATCGCTGCTGAAGATCTCAAATCCTTCAGATTTCTTAATGTACACTTCATCCTCAATGATCCCATTAAGGAATGGAGTCTTCACATTCATCTAATGAATGTGCCAACTCATCTGCGCTAAGAGAGCAAGGATGGTCCTTATGGAAGAATAATGTGTGACAAGTGCAAAGTTTTCTTCATAATCAATCCCCTTGATTTGTAAGAAGCCTCGGGCCACAAATCTAGCCTTGTATTTCTCAACACTCCCATCAACAGCTTGCTTTACCTTGTAGATCCATCTTGAACCTACCACTGATTTATCAACCGGCCTTGGAACAACTTCCCAAGCATTGTTTCTGACAATGGAGTCATACTCCTCCACCATTGCATCTACCCATCTAGGCTCCTACACTACTGCCTAAAATGAAGATGGTTTAGTCACAATACATTTGCTCATGAGAGCCATGTATCCAGTGAATCAGTCAGGAGACAGTCTCTATCTACACTGTGAAGTAGGGACTCCTACATTCTATGTTGTATCAAGCTTCAGCCTCTCAGCTTATGTGGTACGCCTTCTACCAGTTCTAATGTTTGGCTCTACTTGAGTGGACTCCTCCACTCCATGAACCTACTCCTGTGGTTGATCCACATATACAGACTCATCTTTGGGAACAAAAAGTTCCTCCTCCACATGTAAGTCTAGCTCCCTCTCAAGCGACAACTTCATGGCTTTCTCCTCATTGAATTTTATATCCCGTTGCACCACAGTCATTCGAATGTTTGGAAAATACACACGATAATTATGGGGTGTTTCTGTGTACCCCAAAAATATCCCAACTTCGACAGTTAGCTCTAGTTTCTTCCTGGTGCACATAAACAGATGAGCCAAAAATCTTAAAGTGAGAAACATCCAGTTTCTTACTAGTAAAAGCTTCTTCAGGTGTACTCATGCCAAGTACTCTATGAGGACAATGGTTTTGCACATAAACCATAGTGTTGCATGCTTCCGCTCACAGATGCATTGGTAGGCCCTGATCATGCAGCATTGCTTGTGCAACACCCACGATCGTTCTGTTCTTCCTCTTCACGACCCTATTTTTCTATGGGTTATGAGGCGCTATGAGTTCTCTTCGAATTCCTTCTTTTCTATAGAAGTATTTGAATTCATTTTAGATGTATTCTCCATCATTATTTCTCCGCAGAGCCTTGAATTTCTTCCCCGAACCTTTCTCAACCAATGCCTTAAACTCACGTAACTTTTAGAATGTTTGATCCTTCTTCTGCATAAATAAGATCTAGCATTTATGAGAAAAGTCATCAACAAAAATAAAATAATACCTGTGTTTTGATGTTGAAGAAACTAAGAATGGTCCACACACGTCTGTGTGAACTCTCTCCAGGATCACCAAAGCACGATTCTCCTTTTCATGAAAAGTGGACTTTGCATACTTCCCCATGGTGCAACCCTTGCACTGATCTAACTGAGAAAGTGTTCACATTGGAAGTCTAGTAGATATTTTTTGCATGACTTTCAAAGCTCCATGATGAAGGTGGCCCAATCGTCTATGCCATAATTCACCTCCATCCTGTCTCACCATTTTTTCTGCTTTTCCCATCATGGTAGTGCAGCCTTCTACCTCTAGCTTGTAGAGATTCTTGACTCGAACCCCTATCCTCTTGGCTTGACCCATTGTTTTATGTCACAGGAAAGCTTTTCCATCGCTGAAAACAATGTCATAGCCTCTGTCCTCCAACATCACAACTAAGACCAAGTTCTTCTTCAGACCTGGAACATGCATAACATATTTTGATATAAATGATTTACCTGACTCTCTCTCAAAGGTAATGGTACCAATGCCGGTTTCACTATATTGTCCATCGTCGCCCATCTCTATATGCATTTGGAGATATTTCTCCTCCAAGTCACTGAAAATCTCCTTATCTCCCATCATATGGAAGGAAGCACCACTATCAAGATACCACACCAATCCCATTTCACTTGAAACCAAGCATGCGATCAAATTGAAATCAAGTTCAAATTGTGAGGCAAGGGCCTCACCAGCTACAACTCCATTATCCTTCTTGTTCTTCTTTTTCTATGGGAAGTTAGTGGTGAGATGCCCATGTTTGTGACAATGAAAACACTTCACCTTGGACAAATCCAGCTTCTTACCTTTAGCCTCGTATTTTGAGTGGAATTTCTTCCCCTTCCCTTTCATTGCCTTGGCAACCAAAGAAAAATCCTCTTCATCATCATGCTTTGATGAAGAGCCATCTCTGGTGTTCCTCCTGAACTCCTCCTACACTAGATCCGACCACAGTCATTCCCAATCCAACAGTTTTTCCCATCCATTGATAGAGTCTTGATAACCATTCCAACTCTTAGGAAGTCCCAAGAGAGCCAAGCTCATCAAATCATCATCAGCAACTATGATTCCCACACTCCCCAGTTCATCTCGACATTAGAAAAACTTTGTGAGATACTTAGGAATTTTGTCGCCCTTCTCCATCTTGATCTTTCTGAGTTTATCCTTCAGCGCCAATTTCCTGTGGTCACTGTTGCTTTGGAAAAGATCTATTAAAGCCTTCCACATAGAATATGGAGTGGCTTTCCCATGAAGGTTTGAGACAATATGGTCTTGTACACTTTCCAACAGAATCCTTCTTGTCTTCACTACTTTCTTTTGCCATGCGTCAAGTAGTGCAGCATTTGTCGAAGCGGGCTTAGTAACATCACTATCGATGAATTCCTTCAAGCCATTATCTTCAAGCACCGCCTCTATCCTGTCCTTCCATGAAATGTAGTTTGAGTTGCCCTCGAGTTCATACTCTAGCCACAAGCCATTGAAATCCATTTCGATGTTTACTCAACTGTCGCACCAAGAAATTCTTGCAGCAAATTCGAATTGTTTCCACCAACAAACTCAGCTACTGCTTCAATATTGCAATCTTCTTTTCTCTAATACCATGTAGAAATTTTAATACAATTATGTATTTCCTGGATTCTCTTGATCTAACAATTATATGCCAATATTAAATACAGAATCCTTCTACTAAAATCTTTGCGGAAATTTAATCTCCAATTGCAAACACATGAAGAAAGATCAATCACACATAACACAGATTTTTTTACCAAGAAATCATAAAGCTAAAAACCCCACTATCATATATTATGTATATATCATGGATCATGAAAAAATCTCATACAAAACTCTAATCCAAGAGCTCTCAGTACAATATACAATAGTCTCACACTGTCATACAAAAATTGGCTAATACATGCACCAATTTACTGCCTCCTGACAGCCTACCTCCACTATGCAATCCTTGCTAATCACAAACCTGAATGAATGAGATATTTCCTTGCCTTGACTGCGCAATCCTCATTGGCATATCCAATGTGTGTGTGGTTGCATGAGTGCACCCACTAATGTCACAATAAATAGTAAAATTGTCCCTTTCACCTATATCTCAACTGGGTCTCCACTGGATCTGACATGCATGTAGTTAACAATAGTGAATATTCATTTGCATGTGAGATCATTCCATGTGAATTAATTTAATATTCAATTCGTTGATCTCTCACTAGTGTATATTTAGTTACAACTAGTTACAACTAGCACAACTGAGTTTAACTCACTTAACTGAGTTAAACTACTTTACAACTCACATAACTACACATCCAACTCTATTACAACTTCGAATCACTCAATTACAAATAAGTCCACTTGCATGTCCCACCAACCAACCTTATAACTCGAAATTCCTTCAGTTAACTGGTTTGCCACATCAGTTAACTGAAATCAAGTGCTTCAAGAGAATAGATTATTATTTATTGTCCAATTATTATTAAGAGATAATAATAATCGACATACATTCTATTTTTAGACATGTGATCTATAAATAGACTTTTCCCATGCATCTAAAAATAGAAAATCATCTATAAATAGAATTTTCTCACCATTTTAAAAATAGACTCCTACTCCCCGGATGCGGGTGGAGAGGAGAGAGTTTATGATGATGGGATGGGGGTGGAGTCAGCTTGAGCGCCACCTGCCACCCTGTGAGCTGAAGGACGTTGGTCATTTAATATGGGCTGTGTGTGGTGTTATGGCATTTATGCCTGGCACTGGTAACAATCCTCTGTCCGACTTTCGAAACGATTCGCAGCATTATAAGATGATCCGACCCTCTGGTAAATTTAATACAGGTCCTCGGCTCTGGATTCTTCAGTACTCTGGAGATATTATGGATAATTTCAGTGATATGGAGGATGTTCCCATGCCAATCGCTCAGAACTGTTCTTCGGATGCAGGCATCTCTTGCAAGCGAATGTCAACTGGTAAGAGAAGCAGTTTGAACTGTTGTCTTGACCTCGGCAACAACTTTCACCTCTCTCTTGCAGGAAATTGTATGCATGCATCCCTCTTATTTCTTTCTCACAAGTTGGTCTCCACTCCTAGGCAGGTTTTTTCTCCTTTTCCTACTTTCCACACTGAGTCTGCTCTCATGCCTCGCCTCAGGCATCGAATGCGATGCCGCAGAGGCTCCTCTCGGGGCCGGTTGCGACGTCCTTCGCTCACTCCTAGCTCAACCTCGTCTTCTTCTTCTTATGAGGATAGTCATTCCAGAGCTCACCGTGGTCGTCGGCTTTGCTCTGGGCATTGTCTTGGCACCCCCGTTCCTTCTCCTCCCCCTGCACAGACTCACACGGCGCGTTTCTCCTTCCTCAGTTCTCTTAACCGTCCTCGTATCACGGCCTCCATCACGATTGCCTTTCTTGAAGAACCCCAAATTTTGGATCCCATTTCTGGTCTTGTCTCATCCTCTGACTTGCAGGCAGGGTCGATGCACAATGTTTCCTTGAATTTGCAGGGATTGAGTAGCTCTGCCCAGCAGGGGCAGATGAAGGATATCTCCAAGCCTGAAGGTCAAGCGAGCGGGAAGCCGAAAGCCGACGATCATGCGACCGGGTTGCCAATTTCTGGTGGTCAAGCGAGCGAGGGGCAGAATGATGGTGGTCTCATGTGCTCGAAGCAGAACATTGCTGATCCTAATGACGATGGGATGGTTCCTCCTTCGGCCGGGAAGGTTATCCATTCCGTTGCGGACCTGTATGATGCGGATGGCAACCCTGATGAATTCTGGTGCAGGGTCGTTGAAGAAGATCCCGATGAGTAGTTCCACCCTCTCTTACTGCTTTTTGTGCTCTGGCTCGGCCCTCTCTTCTGGGTCTGTTCTTGTTTGTCTCAATGTTTTTATTATCAGCTTGTTATATCGTAATCTCACCTACCTTACGGCTTGTTATCAGCTATGGGATCCAAAAACTGATGTTTATATTTCCCCTGCGAGGGATTTTTTTGTGAATTCTGTTTTGTCACTGGTTTCCCTGCTTCAGGGCAGTGCTCCTCAAGGTTTCAAGTTCAAATGCCACTGCATAGGGCAATGTACAGGCTTTGGCCTGCTGTAAATATTTTTATTTGTTAATAGAATAGTTTTACTTAGAAAAAAAAAAAATAGACTCCTACTATAAATAGAATTTGCTCAACATTCTAAAAAATAGACATACACCTAAAAATAGCCTGCGGGCCCCACCTAGTGTAGGTGCTTAATTTTCACTAGAATCGTCATCTTGTTGAAGCTCAACAATAATAGAGCTGTCTGAGGGCTTAATGGATGTTGAATTATTTTTAGGGGGAATTTTAGAACCCATTACTAATATCTATGCTTCAATATGCCCTTGGAATCACTTCAAACTGATCTTTCAAACAAGACTTATGCAATTTGAAAAAAAAAATACACGCCTTTTTCTTGCTTTTGAGGATCTCGATATTGAAACTGAAGTATCTCTATAATTTCATATCCCTGAGATTTAAGCTTCAGTCCTCTAATAGCCCTATGAATCTTCTTTCCAATGCCATAGGTCTGACCTGATTTGGTTTCTTCAAGACAAAGTTATTCCCAATATCCCATAATGACCTAATTATGGACTGGCTCAGTAGAGAGAATTTGTACGGCATGCCACGTGTCATTTCTTCCTGCTTTGGCTCTAAAATTGATACACAGAAAACTACATTCCATGTAATTTTGGCCACTTGTAGAGAATTCAAGTCTGATGCTCAGAGAGAGAGTTATGATTATTTTCCAAACGTCACCTCTTTGAGATGAAATTCGAGAGCCTGCAAAAATCCTAACTTCCACAGGTCATATCTTCAAAAGTATTGTGAACCAAGATCTGAAATTTGTACATGAACTTCCTCTGGATTTCTTCACAAATGGGTCTTTTTTTAGCGTATGAACCTTCGTAGAAAAAAATTTATAGCAAAAATTCCACAATGACCTGTTTGAAGCAGTGAAACCCTAGAATCCAAAGCTCTAATACCAAATGTTATGAAACCAACTCCAAAAATAGAAGAAAAGAGAGATCAACACCTTAGAAATCAGCCACTTCGAAGGGTAAACCTCCTTTACATTACATGAATGAAAAATTCTTTGATGATTCAAATGAAAAAACCTTCTTTCTATATATAAGAGTCCATGGGGTTGTAATATAATCCTAGCTGACCTAACAATCATAATCTAAGGGCCAAAAATAGCAATAATGGGGATTTTTGGGGCACAATTATAACAATATGGGGACTACAGGGGTACAACAATAACAATAATGGGGATACACTACAACAATAAAGTCCTACACTAGTAATATAGTGACCTAACATTCCAAGACCTAAGACCTTTGTCAAAGTACCCTCCAAGACAGAGTCAACCCTTCCTCTTTGATGAGATTTATTTCCAGACACTTCTCTAGAAACTTCGACCGCAGCAACTTCTGCAATTTTGACCCTCGCCAGTTTCTTCTGTAACTTTGATCCCCAACAATTTCTTCTATAGAACCCTAGCTATTGCACGTGTAGAAAAAATGGTGATTTATTCATTTTTATTCTTCGCTTGAATTAATCCTTTATTCTAAGGAACTCGGCTTGCAAATTATGGAAAATGATGCCCTAACTTGACTTATGCAATTTTGTCTTAGGTGTTGCAATAGGTGCCCAAATATTTCTCTCACATGTGAAGGAAATAGCCCAAAAAAAGTCCCAGAACTTCAATTTCTTCTTCCTCTTCTAGTCCTCCACTTCTTCACTCCTTTTTTTATCTCTTCTTCTTGCTTGACCGAATTTATTGTGTGAGTAAGTGAGTGTCCTTCAAGAGAGGTCGAAGTCTCTAATATATAGGTTTCTCTTCTAGGTCAAATTTTTGCTTGGAGGCCTACTTGTCCTCTCATGAAGTCCAACTTGATATTTTCTCTTTGACAAGGTCGTGGAGGGTCAATTTGACACTTCAAATTTTCTTTACAATATAAAACATGCCCAAAATGGTATTCCATACATGAAAATGACTCAATTGACTTGTTGACTTACTGACAAGCCCTAAAATCACTCAATGGGGGCTTGACCTAAATAAAATAACCTTGGTCATGAAACCCATGCATAAAGAATGAAAATAATAAATTTATTTTTCTTCTTTACATCAAATACATAAAATCATTATTACATATATCCTTATGAAGACCAAACCTAGTTATTACATATTTCAATAGCCCACACCCTGTCTATCTCAAGGGTAATCAAACCATCCAGAATCGGACAATTTTGTGACACCTGAAGGATATGGGATCCCTCATAAACAATGCGAGTGTGCTCAAGTTTGGACATCATTGTCCCCTTATAATTAATGACATTTAAATTGCAAGCATCTCATTCTTAATGATAACAATAAATTGCAGCAAGTCTTAATAAAATGAATGTTTATGTACCAAATGAAGGAGTAAATTGAAAATCCCAATCTATTTGATCATGAACGAATACCAAACATTAGAAGAAATTAAAATCAAAGAAGTAAATTGAAAATCCTAGCCATTTTGATCATGAATGACCACCAAACATGGAAAATGTTATAGGATTAAAGAGTGATCATCCAGACAAAACAAATTGAAGAAAATAACAAACCTTTGTTAAGTTCGAGAGAAAATATCCATCCATTTCTAGTCAATAAGTAATCAAAGTAAAAAGGAAAAATAATTATTTGTATACCACACTATTAAAATCCTCTCGTTCAACTCGAGAATAGTCATTCATGGCCAAGGATGCAAGGGTAATTGTTTTCTTCTACATAACTGTTTGCTTTATGGAGCGAATTGCTTTAATGTTGTTTGAAAGAGACAATTGTATATTTTGGATAATAAGATATTTATAATAAAACTAATACATTGATGATATGAATCAAAATAAAAACCCACAATTGTTTGCCCGCAAAGAAGCTCAAAAATTTTCCTCCCCTAGTTTGTTTGGGCTCTCCGGAATTCTCGAAACTACTCATTCTTCAAGGAAAAATGCTCTGATCCTAGATGGATAACTAAAAAGGTCTTGGTTGATTTCTATCTCCTCCCTCCAAGTGAATCCTCTCACTCCTCCCCCCCCCCCCCGTATTGTGGTGGTTGAACAGTATGCCAACTCTATCCCTTGGGCTTATTTCAAAAATTGCTTCTACAATTGATGGTTCTTGTGGGGGAGGAGTTGTCCTTCACATGCATGAAAATCATGTTTCAAGATTCAGAGTGGTCTTAGTAGAGGTTCTAATAACTATGCAAATATCCTTACAGGTTCTAATAAGTACGCAAAGATCCTCATTCTACAACTTCTTTTGTTTTTTTATTGAAAAAGGGGTTATTACCATTCAGATCTTTGGTGACTCTTTGTTTATTATAAACAAGTTCAACGAGGTGCAGTGTTGTCATATTCACACTTTATGTCCCGTTCTCAAAGAATTTCTTCATCTTAAGTGGCATTTTAACATAAATTTTTGCCAACTTATCTACAGGGAAAAGAACCATGCAACATATCATCTCTCAAAGGTTGGTTATACACTAACTATGGGAACATGGACGATCAACGAGCAGATAAATGGTGTTACAATAGAATATTATCATCACCTTTTCATTGATGGAATTTAGCAGATGATCTAATGCTTTTGGTACCACTAACTCTCTTAGTTTTTTTTATTATTTTCTGCAAATTTTTTATGACATAGTTTGGGGACATATGTATATAATCTTTATATCTAGGACTATTTTGAACAACATTATATGGGTAGATTATGATGTAATTTTTTACTATTAAGGATTGCATGCACTAAATCATTTTAATGCCCATTTTCAACAATGAACCACGACAGGACCACGGTTGGGTGAACTTTTTGAGTGCATAATGCACAAGAAAAATGTAATTTTGTTATATTAATAAAATTACAGTTTTTTCTTTAGAAAAAAATAATCCACAATTGTTTATATATACACATTAATGGTTTTATTAACTCACTTACCTTCAGTTCACCTACATTATATATCGATACCTATATTAATGCACATGCTAGTGTAGGCAATTGACAATTATGTCCATTACATGACTCAAAAGGCTACATGCATCCATTTGCAAATCCCATCTCAAGCTCGAAAACAACTGGAAAAGTGGTGTGAAATTGGCAAAGACAAGACTCATGTTTTTAACTACTTCCCATGATCGTTAACTAAATTTAATCATGGCATATTATATTTTCTTGCTTCGGTAGTTATATATTGATAGACATTATTTGACAATTAATATTAACATTATATTATTTTATGTAATTATTAATATTTTTATTATTTTTTTCAATTTAATGCAAAGTTACTTATTGCTAATGTTGCTCCAAATTTGAAAATATGTGAAAAGTTGTATAAAAATTGTGAAAATAAAGATCACCTTCTAATTTCTTTGGAATGTGTCAATTTATATAATTCACACATATAACTGTTAATATCATCTCAAATCTACTACAACCCATAATCAAATGCTTTAATTGTATGTAGTCACTTCTCTTCCATTAATAATGGTTACATAAAAACAATTGTATGACATGTGCTATTTTGAAGCTCAAGGACAAATTCTCTCCTTTGGACAATCTTCCTCATCAAGAAAGACCCCTACTCGCCCTTGGAATAATTTAATTTGGTTAAGGAAAAAATCATTTTTAAAGAGAAAACCCACGTGTGCACGGAAGTTTAGGTCGACTTTAAAGAGAAATCAAGCACCCTTGGAAGCATATAAAGACAAGTCAAGTTAACCTCATTTGGACACCATCATCAAGCATCTTATTCTCTCCCTTCTTTGATTGGTTCGTACAGATCTGAGATTGGTTCAGGAAATTGGTTCGTACAGGTCCGAAATTGTAGGGTCCAAGCTCACTCATGCAAAAGGAAGTTTTGTTCTGGAGTCGCAGGCTTGGTTCATGGAAATATATGTTGTGGCATCTCGTTTGATAAGGTATTTCCTGCGAATGGAGATCTTCAGTTGCACTCACTGTCATTGGGTATGTGCGGACTTCAAAGGTTTTGACTTTTATCAGATTTGTCTACTGAGCTCATCTATTGGAAATTGTCTGGTTGGATTTGGGATTGACTTTAACTCTTTATTGGTGAATTGGAACATTGTACTCTATTTGCTTAAAATTTTATGTCAATCTAATAAGTAGAAGAATTTGAAAGGGTTTTCCTAGTTGTGGGTTTTTCCCTGGTATTTTACCCAATCCTTGTGTCTCTTATTGCTCTTGATTGTCTTATATCATCTATCATAGTTATTGTTCTATCTAAAATTGCTATTGAAGATTAAATTATTGAAATATTGCTAATTAAAGAAACGAATTAGGCTAAAGTGATTATAACAACATAGAAGAGTGTAAAATTAACAACATGGCTCAATGAAACATTATTGAGTTCATGGAAATATGAATTAAGCTTTGTTTTGAGAACAAATGGTGAGTATGAATTGTGGTATTTTCTCCTTTCACCAATTACAATGGGTAAGTGGCTTGAATTTGTTAATAAATCATAATTCAAATGATTTTGTTTTGGGTTGTGGGTTCTGCAACTCTATTTTTAAACGTGGAAAAGTTCCACTAGTTACAACAACTAAATGACCTTGAATGATTTCATGAGAGTCACACATAATATTTGCAGTCACACTACGGAACAACATATGAAAGCTATGTCGGAGAAAGGTATGTGAAGGTCTTGGAGTGCAAAATGAACAATGAAATGAAGTTTGGGGTAAGAACCCTTTTATAATTTACTCCACACATGTGAATGAATTTGACATAATCACACTTTAGGGTGCGATTAGGCATAGGAAAGTGTGACAGGTATCAAGGGCTAGACTACCACTAGGAGATGTGCACTAGGAGATGTGATTGCACTAGTCAATAAAAGTGCGCTAAACTTAGAAACTGCAACTATGAATTGCTCAAGTGGAATTCAACCAGATTTTGACAAGAAAACACTTAAAAAAGTTTAAAAGCTTATTCTTTTGAGAGATTGATGGGTTTCCAAAATTTCAAAAAGTCGAAATTTTTGGTGAGTTGTTGTAACAGCTAAAACAATACTTCAACCTTCATATTGACTAATGGGTGCTCAAAGGACTTTAGAATGAAAAAATGAAAAACTCTTTCACAGAATTAAGACAAATTTTCGGAGACAATTTCGAAGAATGGATTAAATTATTTATGGGTGTATAGGCTGAAGCCAAGAAAATCAACCACGAAAACTCATTTTCCTTCGCAGATTACTGATGCCCAATGCTCGAGGTTATTAACAAAGCATGTGTTGATATTGAGTAAATAATTATTAGTCATTGTGAAGTCATAGAAGCTCTCAAATGAATAAAAAACCTATAAATGGTTTCCCAAATTAAAAGGGTGATAGGCACATACCCCCATCTTTCACAATTACAACTAGTTCTCTATGGCCTTGGACCGTTGGAGCCTATCGAGGAAGAAATCATTAGAGAGTATGACATACATTGAAATTTCACATAGTTAACTATTTTATGAAGAGGGAAAATTGAAAGGGTTAATGATACATTGTGTATGGTCCGCTTCTATTTCATTCGACGAAATTTCCATAAATTCCCTCAGCTATACTTGTTTCTTTGTCGATGAACAATGTGAATGGAAAATTGATAAACCAATGCTAAAATATGGCATCGACAATGTTTTGAATGCAAATAACACGCATGCCAATTTAAATAAGATTATCTTATTAGATCAATTAATTAATATTCTAATATTCAACAATCCATGATAAAGAAAATAATAATCCATGATAAAGAAAATAATAATTGGAATTAGATGTAAAGACACACCCGTATTCAACAATAAAGGAAAAGCAATATTAAATGGAGCTAAATGCACGAACACAACCACACAATTTATTTAAAAATATAAAAATAAGATTGTATTAAGTATTAAAAATATAAAAAATAATAATATAATATTAATAAATAATAATTGATTATTGCAAAGTTTTTTTGTTAAATCTGAGACTTTTGCAATCCATAATTTAGATAAATGTCCTTCAGATTAATCACATCATTAGGATTAGGTCGACGTTTCGAACCATCTAATGTGGTTCATCCTCACGATAAGTTTTTTTGTTAAAACATTAGAAAGTTACTTTATTAAAATTCTAAAGTTACTTTATATATATATATATATATATATATATATATATATATATATATATATATATATATATATAATTTAAAAGAGCGTGAAAAATAAATAGAAAAACCTCGAATCCAAAATAGTACTAATGACAAATTATATATGTCAAAGCGATGACCACAATTAGAGAGAATCATTTTCATTATGCTTTGACAAACATTCTTTAAGAGGGTGACAATGTACCAAACATAAATATACATAACATAGTAATTAATTATTGAAGAGACATGTCCTAAAGAACATGACTACTTGTGAAAAGGGTATCTTGCCTAGTATATAAGTAAGACCCCCATTGTAACATTCATTCATCATATTATTTACAATATATTTGTGTACAAATACATTTAAAGTATGAACAACTACAATGTTTGTTTACTACAGAGGAATAGTTGGAGCTAACCACCCTTAATACGCAAATAGAGAGGCAATCAACATAGCTAGATTCACTAACGGGCATTTTGACTACACAATGGAATAGATTCATGAGCTTAGAGTGAAGTTGAATGGACTAAACAACAAGTGGAAAGTGTACAAGCAGCACAATAGGAAGACATCCAAGTCGCTATGGCCCCAACATCTGCTATCAACTTTGCACATACTTCCCTAACTACTCTACTAGATTTTATTCAAATAGCTTCTATGAATAACATAGTAATTTTGGATAATGTGTATATGTTCACTTTTTGTAAGTTTAACTATGCTTGCAAAATATTGTAAAGTTGTAGCATATACTATAAGTATTACATTTATAAATATCTTTAGAAGTATGTAACAAGTCTCTAGTTTAGAAGGTCATTAAATTTTAAAAATTGCTCAAAAAAACATTGGAAAATCTTACCATTCATTTTTTTTTTGATGTAATTTTGTTATATTTCCACACCTACTAATATATTTTCACATATTATTATTTAAATAAAAGAAAATTAAACGAAATTTATAATTTTTTACAATATATATCATTAACCACTTCTTTTAATTCATCTAACTCTAAATTTATTATATTAAATATTTTAATATAATTATATTAAAACAAATATAGACTAATTAACTTCATATCTATATCATTAACCGCTTTTTTTATTCGTTTAAGTTTAAATTTATTTACTTAGTGGGAAAACATATTATTATTCAGTTGTTAAACTAGTAACTGGAACAAACATCATTAGCTATTATCCACGAATGTAGGTTGACTCATCACTGTTATTCAAGAAAAATGTCACTTAGAATAACTTCATTGGTAGCTTTCATTCCTGCCAGCTATTTATGGGTCTTACACCAAAGGAAAACAACCTCTTAACCAAGTAAAAAATGCTTTAAAACATACCCCAAACCCAATTTAACTTTAAATTTATCATTAAATATATAATTAAAAATATCATAATATCTCCTACCATGATGATGAACTAGATGCTTTGCAAAGACAACTAAAAAAACATAAAATGCTCCAAAGAACCACGAGATTGCCAACAAAAACAACTAAAAAAACCTAGAACATCCTGTCCAACCTCCAAAAAAACCACGACATTGCCAGCTTTGCCTCAAGCCCCCACTCTAACCATTTGAAATTGAAAAAAAATAAAAAATAAAACATTTTCTTTTCTAATGGGGTTTTGATGTAAATTTTTCTTTTTGTTATCACAATTTTCACAAATTTGTAGAATTTATATATATCCACCAGCTAATAGTTTTTTTTGGATTTAATTGTGAACTCCTTAGTGAATATCCCATGGAAAATATTCAATGTAATGAATTCTAATCACTGTTTTAAATAAATAAATAAAATATATTAAAACAAATATATACTATACTGATTAATTTTGTAGCCAATAGAATTTTGCGGTCCTTGAAATATCCTTTCCCAGCACAAATGAATGAAAACCATCTTGAAGATAAAAATGAAGAGGATAGGGACGTACATGACTCTACTACCAGTGCACACCACAAGCATTGAAGGATATCTTGAGGATGAGGATCGTAGCTTCAACCACACTGCCCCATCCAATCCTTCATCTTCATGTCAACCCCTGCAAAATCCGCCCATGGAAACTGCCGAAATGTCTGTGCAGTTCCATGCAAATCTCTGCAATGTCCTCCTCCTCCGTTACAGCAGAACCCCATAAATACCCTCTGAATTCACGGATTAACCATCACTGTGTGCAGCGTAGAAAAAGCTCTCACAGGCCTAATGTGGCTTCTTCTTCAGCAACACCAACACGGGGAGAGAAGGAGGAAGTGTTCTTCGACGGAGGCGCCCATTACGGAGACCTTGTGGCCAATCTCATCTTCGGCTTCACACTCCTCTGGATGCCACTCACAGTGGCAGCAGTTTTCAGGGCAATGTTCTTGAGATACAGATTCACCAATCTCAGAGTCACAGTCATCTCCGGCCTCACTGGCTCAGACCGCAGGGATTTTACTTATGCAGTCATCAAGGATGTCCAGGTGGTTCCCCGTTTGTTTGGAGAATGGGGAGACATTGTTATCACATTGACAGATGATACAAAGGTCGATCTTCGTAGCGTCCCTAAGTTCAGGGACATTGCACAGTATTGCCTCTCCATGGCCAAGGAGGAGGACACCCCACGTGGTGAAGTTCGTGGGCCAAAGGGATTTTAGGTAACAACACATCCTATATCCCCAAAATGTAGTTCCTTGCCTAAGGCTAAGGTTCAGTATTTTAGTGTAGGTTATACTTCAAGAAAGAAATCTCCAGTTCAGTTGTATTCACTCATAATTTGTGAAGCATTGTTCTCTGTTCAAATTTAATTTAAGATTTGCCCGGATCTTTTCATTTTATTTGGGTATTACTCTTTTCAATATAATTAGATCTATTTTTAATCTAATTAGATATTGGTTCAATGTCAAATGGAAGTGTTTCAACTTTCAAATTTTCAAGGTTTAGCCAAACTTCCCTTTTTCAGGGTTGCAAGTGGGCTACATTCTATAGTAATGGCAATGGCAAAGGCACGCTTCTCTGTAATTTTTCATTCTTAATTGGAAATGATTAGCAGTGGGAGGAAGAGGGGTCGACCCTTTTAGAGTCCTGTTTGGAAGTGAAGAATTTGAAGATTTGTGGGGTATGAATAAGTGCATGGTATTTTTAATGGTTATATCTCGTAATGGGGAAGGGCACGCTTGACTGTAGTTGTTCATTCCTAATTATTAATGAGATAGGATTAGGACTGGGAGTAAGAGTTGTTTCTTGGATAAACGATAAGATTAGGATTGGTAATTTTAATGGTATATCTAATAATGGGGGAAGGGCATACTTGACTGTAGTTGTTCATTCGTAATTGTTACTGAGATAGGATTAGGACTGGGAGTAAGAGTCGTTTCTTGGATAAAAGATAAGATTAGGTTTGGGACTAACAGGGATAGGACCCTTTGGTAGTCATGATTGGAAGTGAATGAGTGCGTGGGAATTTCAGATTTATCATTCATTCAAATAATAGCAGGAAATGATTTAAGGTTCTATAATAATTTTACTGTTATGATGTATGATCTTAGATCTACAAATGCTTAGCTAGTTTCTGTTTCTGATTTTCATAATCCGAGGTTTCTTTTTTGTGGGTATTAATGTGCCAGCCCAATATTTCAGATAATGTATTTCTTCTTGGCTATGATCCGAATGCACTGTATGCCAGCCTTCTTTAAAATGCCAACGCTCTGAGATTCCACTGCCAGCATATTTCGATGATTGAGAATTATTATATATTTATATTTTTTCTTCCAAATTGCAGACCTTATTGAAGGAACCATTGAACCTGGAAGTGAACTTATTGGTATTAGGATCTTATATATATATATATAAGCGGAGATTCAGATGTATTATGGAAGTATGCAAATATAATCAGAATGTATTGTATAGGTTTAATGGTTAAGAGCATGTGTTTCCTCCTAAAATGTCACAGACTCAAAACCAGAGAAGTAAAGTATGTTTCAGTTGAAAATAATTAATATTATTTTATATTAATGGAGAAATGGTTACACAAGTTGTAACGTATCTCCTTAGTTTAGGATTAGTTCCTACAATTTAGGAGTTTGTTTGCAACTTCTTAATTCCTAGTGATGTACTTAATGATGTAATGTTTCATTCATGAATGTAGAGTAAACTCAGAGTGTTCTCTCAGTTTGAGTGCAGTCTCCAGGTGCAGTACTCACCTGTGAGCTGCAACTCCTTGTAATTTTTATCTGTTTCCTCCTAAAATATTACAGATTCAAAACCAGAGAAATAGAGTATATCTTATTAAACTTAACGAATGAATAATAATAACAATAATAATGCCAGCCTTCTTTAAAATGCCAACCCTCTAAAATTCCACTACCAACATATTTCGATGATTGAGAATTAATAATGCCAGCCTTCTTTAAAATGCCAACCCTCTGAGATTCCACTGCCAGCATATTTCGATGATTGAGAATTATTATATATTTATATTTTTTCTTCCAAATTGCAGACTTTATTGAAATAATCATTGAACCTGGAAGTGAACTTATTGGTATTAGGATTTTATATATATATATATATGAATGAGCAGAGATTCAGATGGATTTATGGAAGTATGTAAATATATATATCCTTTGAACTTGGAAGTGAATTTATAAGTGCTGGATTGGTTTTTTAATTTATTTTATTTTTATATTTACAAATTTTATTTATTTGAGCAAAACTTATGCCCCTGTCATATCAATTTCAGGTGCTAATGTTACCAACTCTCCTATCCTAATTTGTAAAATATATTTAATTTTTCAAAATGCAATCATGAATTTTGAAATGGCTGGCTTTGGCTGATTTTGTACATTGGTTGCTCACTCATTTTGACCTTTCACAGGACCAAACGATATGGTGTGGTATCTTTGGAATGATGTATCCTGTTCCATACACCGACCTGAATTCTAAAGATAGGTTTGTTCCATTTGTTACTTTGTTGGCCTTAATACCCAACATGCCACATATGCATCAAGTCTGTTTTATGGGAAACTCCCTATCCCTTTTGTGGAGGGCTTGAGTGCCTTTGGTAGAGGTCTGTGGGTTGCAATGCTTTACCAAGAAATCTGTTTCAGTTGTCTGTGGGTTGTAATGCTTATCAACATGTGAGAAATCCGTTTCACTGGAGTCATTTGAGTTTGATATATAGAACATGGCCCTTACACCATTGCTAACGTATTTGAAAAAACTAAACAAATTTATATTTTGTTTAATAACTTGGCAATTACACCTAACCTCTGTTTTTTTCAAGTAACAGTGTGCACCTTTAAGTCTTTAACGGTTGCATAGTCATATCATGTGCTCCATAAAAATATAATATATTTTATTAAAAGAAAGAAAAAAAATATGAATTTAATGATTTTTAAAACGAGGGGTACCCGGATTAAATATAACCCAGGTATCTTTTTAATGAAAACTTAAAAAGTCATGACCTCTTATCATTAATATTTATTGTACTTAATGTTATTATTTTTAGTTTTAATTTAGTGGTTTATTATTTATTTTATATATAGCATTGCCTATCCCAATAAAGAATGGTTTATCCTAAAAGCAATTTCAAATGAGTTTATTTTTCATTGTGGTGTTTTATCTTGATCTTAAAATATGTTTGAGATTATTTGGATGGTTTGGTTGTTGGGAAATGTTTAAATGAGATATTTGCAAGTTTTTTTTAGAATATTTTGACTTGGAGTTATATAATTGGTGAATTTTTTTTGCTATTTGAATTTTATGAAATTTTGATCCTAAAATTTGTTTGTGATTATTTGGATGGTTTGTTTGCCGTGGAAATGAGGGATTTGCAAGTTCTTTTTGCAGAAGATTTTGACTTGTAAGGCTATGCAATTTGTAGTTCCTTCTTTTCTATTTGAAATCTATGAATTGTTCACGGAGATTTGTGGTGTAGGTTCCTAATTGTCATTTTGCTTCTAACACGAAATTCATTCCATGAAGAGGTAGAGCTTAATATTTAGTTTGTATTTCAAAATTTTAAACGCTTATCAAAATTTTATGGTATAGGTATCTTTTTAACCCTTTGATTGGTTGACCACCAAGAGTTGTAACTATGAGATCTTTCATAGAGTACATGAACATATTTTGTTGTCTTGCAAGATTAATGTTCACAAAATTGTGGGTAATCCTTGAATCTATTGATATTATGATTTCTTTTTCCTTTTAGGATTCCTTTGAACTTTAGGATGTTTACTTTCAGTTTCTATGTAATTCATAGACTATTATGGATAGTACCCTTCTTCCTCAATTGAGGTCGTGTATATCAATCTATAGGTAGTTGGATGTCTTCTCAGAACAATTACTTTAACTTAATTACTTCACAAGTTAGTTTTATGGAGGCGATTGAGGCTAATGACAACTTCGGTGAGTTTCCATCTTTATTAGTGTCCATGATGTCTTCTTATGCATCAACTTGCATTTCCTTCTTATTTATACTTTTGTAGTGATATTTGTGGTTGGTTGCACATTTATGGCCCTTGGCCCACTTTTTACTACTTTTAAGGCAATTGCTTCTTTTCTTTTTCATTTTCTCATTAGAGTTGTTACTAGAGGAGTCATATTTATTTTCAGTTTGATATCTATAAGATTTTTGGGCCATGCATTTGTGTCGTAGTGTCCACTCTTAACCATAGAACTTATAATTGCTCTATTTTTGTCGTGAATACGTCTTATGAAATTTTGGTAACGATTATCATTCAAATTTTTTCTCTATATATTTTGCTTCCATAGTTGTAATATAATATAGCTTTAGCTCATTCTGGATGTGTGGTATAAGTTTGGTGATGTAAGGTCTAACTAAACATTATATTGACAATCTAAGTACTATTGTAGCAAGTGCTTTCTTTCACATGTAAAAGCATACACATTTCCGTTTTGTTGAAGCCTGATGGGTTATATGAAAGAATCTTCTTCTTTGATGCCTTGGAATCATTTGAAGAAATCATCTTTAAATTTATTCCAATGTATTGAGTATCCTAATTTTTTCCAACACATATATTGGTTATGTGTGTCTCCCTTTATTTGCATGGATGCATATCTGATTTTTTTGTTGTCATTAGATTTGCCATAAGTTTTAAAATATTTTTATGCTTTATTAAACTAGGCCACAACTTGATTTTCATTCTTGTCAAATTTTGACAATTTAAGTTTCTCTTGATGGATATACAAATATTGGTTGGCTATATGGTGGGAATTTGTTAGGAATTATCATGCCATGAGGAGGTATATTTATTTGTGAGTTCGTTGCATAAAATGGACTTTGAAGGTTTGAAACATTTAAAGAATTGTGTTGTGGAATGACTACTTTTTTAGGCTTAAAAAAAATTGCTACGTTATCCTTTACTTCAATGTGATTTGTATTGACCTTGACATTTAATTTTGCTTATTCTTATTGTGAGTAAAGTGTTTACAAGTGACAAAGTCCCTTAGCTCTACTTGGTCTTGTAATACGTGACTTCAAGTAATCAGTTCCTCTAACCTGTCACATTTTTGGTTAAGTTATTCATACTTTCTCTCTATTTGTTATCTTTTTAATTCCTTCAATGTCAAATTGATCTCAGCCATTTTTCGAGCTACTAATGGAATAATGGTATTTTTTTAATTAATTTTGACTAAGTTTTATTGATTCGACAATATTTCTGTATGATGTACGAATAACATTGCTAAATTGTTGTATGGCACTTTAACTAATATGTATAGTTAATCAAGTTAACTAAATTGTATAATTTTAATTTGGAAATTTGTATGGCATGACAAAAAATTGTATGTTTGAGTCTATATGATGAATGAATATAGTAAAAAATAGTTAGTATAGATACATCAATTTGATGGGTCCAAAAATTGTTATTATGACTGTGCCATAAATCTATGGTGGTTGGATGTATAGATTTGGTTGTAGCATATGAATGGTGGTGGAAGAAGGTATTGTGGCAGCAAGCATATGATGGTGGGCAGTGTGATAATTTGGCGATTGTACTAATGATTGTGTAGATAATGGAAATTGAGTGTATGAAAAATGTACGACAGGTTCAAAATTATTTCTCTAATACCAGATGTTGCACAATAATATTATGTGCTTAATCAAACATATTACTTTTTAATAAAAATGAATATGAATGTGGCGTTTCTTTACAATGAGGGGGAACTCCGCTTAAATATAACTTCGGGTGCTCTATCATGAAGAGCCATGACTTTTTAGTTAATTCTATCATTTATTATAATTAAATCCTATTATTTATTAATTTATTATTTATTTTATATATAATATTTTATTGTTATATTATATATATTTATTTGCCCCCTTTTTTTTGTGTGTAAATTAGACATATTTGTATTACTACAAAAAAAAAGGTTACATAATCCCAACTTTTGGTCTACCACTAAAGAAACTAGATCAAAATCATAATAGCATGTTTGAAGTCTTAAAAAGGGGTCCAAAAATATAGTAGTATTTAATTAAGTAATTGAGCTTGAAGTTAACTATACATTAGAAACTAAAACCTTGTAGCAATTGTGTGCAGATTTATTGAGCCTGCACCAATAATCTAATGACAAAAGTAAGAAAACAGAAATCATAATTATTTGTTGAGGGAGTCCATTTCGACATAGTAGGGGTTGATCATCCTCTTAACTGTTGTGAAATTCTAGGTTTGCCAATTTCTTGGAAAACATGAAATCTTGTTGTGGGTTTCATTCCATTTCGCCTTGTTTACATATACTAGGTTTACTTAGTACGGGTGTTGCCCATATATAGAACCCATTACCTTGCTTCCTCTCCCACTTGTATGTCAGAGAAAAGCCTTTGTTCCACCCATGCTTCACATTTAGTTGCTTATAATTCCTTATAAGCTTAGCAAGGACTGAGCTTCGTGTACCTGTTGGCTTTTGCTTTTGCATTAGATTGATCTTGTGTATGAGGATAGGTATTTCCTCTTCTAGAGGTCAGGGAAAAGAGAGAAAATCCCCTTCCTGACATGGATATATAATTAGAGGAAGAACAAGAATGGGAGGCAATGTCGATGGGAAAGAGTAGAGTAGGGTTGAAACATAGGAAAAGGATGTGAGGAGAACAGAGGAGGGGTAGGAGACAAATGGGGTAAGAAAACGAGAGAGCTTAGTGGAGCTCATAAGCCAGGGCCCAAGGGTGAGCCTAGAATGGGAGGAGGTTAGCTAGGGAGAACCCAAGAGGAGCCAAAGACTGGTTGTAAGGGAACTCATTAGACCATGACAAAGAGAGGAGATGGAGGGACATAGTCATGGATGTTGAGTAGAAGAAAGGAAACAAAGGCTAGTGATAGAGAAGGCCCAAAATAAAAGCAAGGAAATATAAGTCTTAGAGCATAACGAAGGACTCAAAATCAAAGAAACAAGAAAGAACATAGTTATTTAACCACCAAAAGGGGTGCGCGGGGGGGATCCTCTCTAGAAATTTGAGAACATGGGCCCTTGAGGGATGAAGTAATGTGATTGGTACATTGAAGATCTATAGGGGACCCTTCTTGTTCTAATCCCACATTTGCAATTTTATCTGCAAGCTTATTACCCAAATGTTTGATATGGGTGGGAAGGGTTATAGTTATTCTTGATAAGATCTGTTGTAGCTGCTAGAGACAGCCCTGAATTGTGAAGGACCAGTGCCTAGGTCATCTTAAATCCAAGAAGATTCAAGAAATCTTTCCATGGTCAGTGGCATAAATCTTCTTGTTCATAAACAATTTTTTAGAAACTTCATGAATTGGGATCAAGACGTCAAGAATAGAGATATACAAGCAACAATACCCGATAGAAAATAATAAGGGTCTTATGGAGATATTATTGAAGATGAGTCTAAATTTTACGAGCCATGAGAATGGCCAGATTATGAAACGCAATGCACAGATATAAAAGTGTGAAGAGTGTAGTAACAGTGGCAGAAAAGGGAGAAAATATTAACCACATATAGGCTTAATATCACATAAGAATCCATCAACAGTTAACATAAGAAGAAAGATGAGTCAGTGAAGTGAAACATGTGAACATAATATCATAGCTCTAAGCCATATTTAAAGCACAATGGACTAAAGACATGAGTATCTGAAACAGATAAATTCATCCCAGTTAATCAAGCGCTCACATTCCAGAAGCATATAATATAGAAAGAGTGACGAAGTGCCAAAACGTTTGTATTAGAATATAACAAGGAATATAAATTGTGATTGATCTCACCAGGAATCCATCTCACAGAAAAATCATTTCGTTATAGTCTCCCATCGGGATTCTTCAACATAAAACACGGGATATCCTCAAAACTTTACAAAAAGGGGAATTAACCAATAACAGTCTGTATTCTAAAAATCA
The DNA here is from genome assembly GCA_034641835.2 of Pinus albicaulis. NCBI lineage: Eukaryota > Viridiplantae > Streptophyta > Pinopsida > Pinales > Pinaceae > Pinus > Pinus albicaulis. Next base: position 1,349,333,302 of record CM076574.1, on the reverse strand, counting down.
GGAACCTTTTTTTAGACTCAGGTTCTCTCTTTTATAATCCCCCTGGTCTACTGCTAGCAGAAGATATTTTTGGATCAACATTTGTTCACTGGAATATATTTTTTGTTGCATGTCTATATCATAATCAAAAACCGATGATGAGGAAGAACGCCTCTCATCATCTCTGTAGTGGCCTTAGCATGAGCGCCAACCGAAAGTAAAACAACTTGAACAAAAAATAAAAATGCATAGGGTGAAATGACAATTTCACCCGATATTACAAAAGTAATAAAATAAAAGTAAAAAGGCCACTAGGGCTAGAATATGATCATCACTTTTTAGAAGAGCGAGGTGTAGCAGCTGCCGACTGAGTTGGAAGCACCGATGATGCAGATGAGCCAGTTTTATGCTTCTGAGGTGGCGGAGACTGGAGGGACGGTGTGACGACTGGTATATTTACGAAATTGCTGCATTTTTTCCATATGGCCGCTCCTGGCAGGGGCATAGTGGCAAAGATCTCCATTGAGGCTTGAATATCTGTCAGTTTTGAATAATCCACTTGTACCGTCAAGCGCTATCTGATCTGGCAGAGAAGGGAAATTTCTTTTCCTAAGGTAGCAATTATAGTCTCAACTTTCAGACGAGTGGTTTTCTCATAAGGAAGATTTTTCTGATTCATAACCGCAACCAGCTTCTCTTCGTAATTAGTTAGACTTGAGAAAGCGGAAGTCGCAGAATCCCAGCATGATGGGAGGCCTGCTTTCACCACCTCATCCCACTCTTCTTCAAACTTCCCCACTCCCGTGGCGACCGGATCTAAACCACTCAATGAATTCATGCGCGTTGTCTCATTCTCAATTATCCTTCTTATTTCCATCACTCCCCTGAAACGGTCTTCAATCCCTTGTGTGGCTAACTCTTCAGAGCGTAAACCGTTTAGGTAGGTGATATACCTCTTGGCCATGGCTACCTTTGCCTCGGCTACCGCCCGTCCTTCCTGTAATTTCTCTTTGCACAATCGGACAACAATTTTCTTCTCATTCATCAACATAATAAAATCCCAACACTTCCTTACCTCTGTCCTGATGTCAGTCCAAATAAGAAGCCTGGCTTCAAGGAGGGTTGCATTTCCTTTCATCCGGTTATTCACATCTTTGATAAACCTCTCTTGCAGCTGCTTCTCCCTCTTTTCTTCGTCCACCTCTTTGTATTTATCTTCAAGCTTTCTTAACGTGAGTGTGAGCTTCACGACCTCGTCCCTTAACATGTCCCCGATACATTGATGTAGGCCCAGTTTATCGGTTAAGGGAACCTTTGATAGATTTACAGCTACCTCCAGAGCCTTGTAGCTGATTTCATTAGCAGTAGGGTCTAGCACTGCCTCCATGATAGCTATTATTAGTTGTGCTTTATCCATATCCAGATCTGTGGTGAGCCGGGTATGATACTTGTCTATGAAACTCGCCAGTTCTACTCGAAGTTTCTCCCTCACGGTCCTGTTTCTGCTTCTGATTTCTTCTCTTACTTCAGCTTTGCTTACCAAAGTGGCCTGCGATATCCCAGAAGGTTGTAAAGATGACGCATTGTCATAATTTACCCTAAAACTCACCTTGTTCTTATCTGGCTCCCCATATCTGATTAACTCCTCTAGAGGTAGTTCATCCCAGAAGATCTCCATATCATCACTTTTATGCTTTTCGGAGGGATGAGATCCCTCCCTTGTATCCAAGTCTTCCGGCTCTTCTAAAAAATCTGCCTCATCAATTTTCCCTTTTGTTCCTGTGCCTGCCGAAGCGGTGTCACCCCTTCCTTCTGCTGCCAAAGATTCGGCCTCCATCTGCGAAGCCAAGGGCCATGTGTCAAGGTTAGCTCTCCATTCAATGAAGGGCCTATTCTCATGCACATATGCAGTGGACCTAATCTTCCTTTTCCTATTTGATATAATTCCTTTCGGGTCATAGGGCTAGACTTTCCCCAACACTAAATCCATTCCCTGGAGCAGCACCTCCACTGTGGAGAGGGCATGTCTCGAGTTTACGGTAAAAGGGTCGATGGTGGTAGGAAGCTTGAGGATATAACCCTTCTTAGCGGGGACGAAGTGGAACTGGTCCGCCTTCATAGTTTGGCGAATGTATTCGAGGGTGAAAACCCGCATGGCAGGAAACAACCGCAGGCGGTAGGGGGGTACATCAGCACCGTAGACTCTGATCTCGGTGTAATCATCAAACAAATACTAGTCCCTTGTGCTTTCTTCATCACCAAACTGCAACCAGTCTTTCTGCTCGGGAAAAATCCTAGGCGAAGGACTATCATGAAGTATGGTGTAGGCAATGGTCATGAACTCGTTCAAAAACCTTGAGTAACCCCTCCCATTTGGCTGCTGACGTACTAAGACATTCCACTCAAAAATGGTTCTTGGCTAGCCGTTCGCTCTTGATATTTTTTCAAGGCCCAGAGCTTTGAACTTGTCCGCGTGCTTGAACAGAAACAGGTAAAAGACCAATGAGCAAAAACGGAAAGCCCCTGAAGAGGGTAATTCTTGAAACTGGGTCTGAATGGCCGAATCCAGAAAGGTGGGGATGTCCAAGACAACGCCGAGCTGAGACATGAGCCATAGAAGGGCTATGCACTCTTTTGACAACCTCTCTACCTCCCTAAGACCTAGTAACCCCGAAATGAAGGCGAGAACCGGCTGGAGGCCATATGTGAATTCGGTCAAGGGCACCATGTTTCTAAAGACGGGATGGATGTGAGACGGGAGTCTGAAATAGAGGATAGGAACTCACTTTGTTGTTTCGAGGGTAATTTGGAAAACTGACACGACAAGGATAACTCTGTGAACTTGACATATTCTGGACTGTGCGGGAAATGGAGTGCGTTCTTAATGAGCTCAGGGGATATTCGGAAAATCTTGTTTCCCTGAGCCGAGAGGAATACATCCCTGCGTTCATCATAGGCATCTCTGAGCCAACATATGAACTCGGTGATTGGGAAAGTGGGTGGAGCAATCTGGTAGTATAGGCCAGATCGAACGACTCTTAACCGGTCCTGGCCTTTCACATGACTTTCTAACAAGTCGGGCCTGACACGGGAGACATTGAAGGGGTATTGCGGGTCGCGGATGCGGGCCTGTGTATCAGTAAGAGGATCAGGTCGAAGGATGGCCCTAACTTCATGGGCTTGGGGGGTTTCTGGTTCTAACTTTCTAGACTTGACTCGTCCGACGACCATTTCGAATGAGTAAAGCTGAAGGAAAAGTGTAAGGAACAGAAATGGCTAAATACCTGTGACCAGTGCGGAAGGCCCCAAAAGGGAAAGCGATGCGGGGTGGGGGCTGAAAGCAACTTGATTGCTGTAATCCAAGCTTTATCAGTTAGGCGAGTTTGTAAAAACAAGTAATTTACCCAAATGAGTCTTAGGCGGCGTTAAATAGGCCATATTTTACAAAAAACGAGGTTCGGGTGACAACTAGGAGGGTTGACGTCATAAGGACATCGACACTAAGGCACGTGGCACTTGGCTATTGGCTGTTAGGAGCCTGGTAGGTGTGTGCCACGAGCCGGGTTAATACTGGTACTAGTCGTGTACCAACTTCCCTGACATACCTTACCTTGGCCTTTGAGTGCGCCACCTGTTCATTATGAGGGGTCCACCACAGAATTCTGGCGGGGGCTTAGGAAGTCCCTTTGCGCTACACCACTGACCCACGGAATGAATGAATTTTTTTCCCCACCGAGCTATGACATCATGAGGTTCTGAGGGTCGAGACTCCCTTCTCTTCGTGCTTCCCTTGGTACCCTCGGAATCCTTCCACGTGGTAGCGTTGTTGGTACTATCTTGTTATATAGCCCACTAACCTTTTTTCTTAGTTCTAACACCCTTTTTATTTTCTTTTCCGCACAGTCTTTATGAGAAGAGAATATCACATATTTCCTTTATATGTCTTTGTCCGCTCACATTTCACAAGAGTATGCCTTAGTTCATTTCAAGATATCTTTTTTTCAAAACTTGTGTAATGAGGGCTACCATAACAACATTGGCTCCACTTGGGGACGGCGCATTCATCCTTGGACGTGTCGAGAACTTCGCAGACCACTTGTAATTTATTTTGTCAAAACTCAGGTCTTTTCAAAATTTAAAGCATTATTATGGCGAAATAAACATCAACTATGAAAGCGGAAATTACGACTATATATATACACTATAATACAAAGGTCCCCATGACCTGGATCAGGTTTGGAAATAGGGCTTCAGGAACTGCCCATTTACAGGCGTCTCGATCACATCACCTTCCAAGTTCTCCAGTATGAAGGTGTTATTACATTTAACTTGGGCAATTTTGAAAGGTCCAAACCACAGGGGGTCAAAATTTCTGTGTTTACCTTTGTCGGCTCTCCTGAGGTCCCACCTTAGTATTAAATCCCCTGTGAGAAATTATTTATCTTTGGCATGTTGGTCAAACAATTTTTTCATTTTCTCCTGATACTCTACTAAACGATCATTTACTTGACTATGAGTCTCATCTAACTCAACCAATTGATTTATTCTCTTGGTTAGGTCATTAGGATCTTCCTGACTGTCCTGAAGGAACTTGGCCATAGGCAAGGCGAGCTGTATTGGAAATACTGTTGCTCTTCCATAAACTAGTTCATACAGAGACTTACCTGCCGATCGCTTATTTGTGATTATGTTTGCCCATAGTGCAAATTTTAACTAAGAATCATAGTTTTTCTGGATTTCATTTATAGTCTTCTTTAATTCCCTTACCAGTGTTTTGCTTAAAGACTCAGCCAATCCATTTCCCTAAGAATAGTAGGCTGTAGAATGCCCCAGGGTGATATGGTATTGCTGACAGAAATTGGTAAATTTCACAAACTTAAAAACTTGTGCATTATCTGTCACAATCTTAATTGGGCATCCAAAGCTGGATATAATATTCTCGTCTAAGAACTTGATCACCACTATATCAGTTGTGTTCCTTGTTGGTATGGCCTCTACCCACTTAGTGAAGTAGTCAATGGCGGTTAGTATCCACTTATGTTGGCCGCTGGATTGGGGATGAATTTCCCCGATGAAATATATCCCCCGTTGCTGAAATGGCTCTTCTATGTGTACTGGGATCATAGAGAGAGGAGCAAACCTTCTTTTTTTCCAGCGAACCTCTGACATTTCTCACAGGCCCTAACTCGCGCATGCACATCCCCAAACAATTTGGGCCAACAGAATCCTGTCTTCAATATATTATGGGTTGTAGACCTCCAATTGTAATGCCCTCCACAAATGCCTTCATGGAATTCAGCCATAATTCCTCCACTTCCGTTTCTGTAAGGCACAGGAGCAAGATTCCTGAAGGATATTTCCAATATACTCGCCCATTTTCAATGATATACTTCTGCGACTTTAGCCTCAATGTTCAATATTTAGCCTTATCGAAGTTCGGTGGGCATCTAAGAGTTAAAAGATATTCCACAATATATTTATACCAAGGACTGATCAAATATTTCATGTGAGTCTTTTTCACAGTCATTTCTATCTTGGGTCGTTCCTCTGTGTCTCCAGATAACTCCCCAACTCCCATAGATAGGTTTATTCCTAGGGCCTGACAATTAGAATCAGACAAAATCTTGGATAGACCTTGTCCCTTGATGAGCTTTGTGGGATGGATGTCCAATTCATATTCTTGGATCTTAGCAATCCATTTTCCCCTTTTTCCCTCGCTATCCCCCTGAATTAGAATATCTTTAACTACGGATGTGGGTACGAAAGCAGTGATAGCTGACTGTAGGACATACATCCAGAAAGCTTTCAAGGATTTCACCAAAGCGTATGCCTTTTTTTCTAAGATATTGTACTTTAGCTCAGCATCTCGAAGTACCTGGCTAAAAAAGGAAATGGGTTGTTCATATCCTTCCTCATTTTTATGCAAAAGCACTGCGGCGACAATATGTGGTGAAGCAAATGAGAATATCAAGAATGGTTTATTGTAATCTGGTCCTGTTGATACTGGAGCTTCTGCAAAATCACTTTTAATCCTATTGAATGCTTCTCTTGATTCATTCGACCACATCACCTCATTTTTTTTCTAAGCATGTCAGTGATGTGCCGAACTATTTCTGCATAGTTCGGGATGAACCTTCTTAAGAAATTTATGCGCCCGAGAAAAACCTGAACTTCTTTCTTATTACGAGGTAAGGATATGCCATTTATCGCTTCCACTCTTTTTGGGTCAATCTTTACTCCTGCTTTGGTAACGATATGCCCCAGTAATTTCCCTTCTTCTAAATAAAACATAGATTTCTGGGGATTTAGGGACATACCATACCTGCGGAATTTTTCAAAATTCCGTCGTAAATGTTCCACATGTTCGGCATCATCCTTTGAGAAGACTGTGATATCATCCAAATACACCACTACAAACTTATCTTTCTCTCCCACGAAAGCGATGTCCATGGCTCTCTGAAAATTGGACCCAACATTTATCAACCCGAAAGGCATACGAGCATACATGAAGGTATCCCATGGTGTGGTGAACGTTGTTTTCTTCTGATCTTCTGGGAGGACCGCCACCTGATTACACCCCGATAATCCATCCATCATGGAAATTCGAGAAGACCCCACTAATTTTTGCAGTATGTGGTCCATTTTAGGGAGGGGGTAGTTATCTTTAAGGGAAGCCCTGTTCAAGTTTCAAAATTCTACACGCAACCTTATTTCTCCATTCTTCTTTCGGACTGGAACCATATTTTCCACCCATTCTGAATACCTCAGAGGTACAATAATCTTAGCCTTTAGCAGCATTTTAATTTCTTTCTCTATAGCGGAGAGCAGCAGAGGATTAATCTTCCTTAGTTTCTGCTTATGGGGTTTAGCCTCAGCCCTCAATGGAATCTTATGTTGGATAATGCTTATATAAAAAAATTTGAGATCTTGGTAAGACCAAGCAAAAAAGTCTTTATGGGAGTGAAACAGTTGCACGTACTTTTCTCGGTGTCCTTCCAGAACTCCTTTAGATAGTTTGATTATCTTAGGTTCTTCTTCTGTCCCAACATTAATATCTTCCACATGTGTTTCTGGTGCTAGTTTGTTGGGGTTGATGGGAACATCATTCTTATCAAACAGCCTCTCCAAGGGTACCAACCCTCTGGGGATCATGTTTCCTTTCAACTGCAGCACTTTATGACTAGCCACCATCTATTGCCACTTATTTTGGGGTTTTTCTTCAGTTTCCTCCTCCTCTCTAGTATCAATAACCAAGTTAGTGAATTCCCCAACAGTCTCCATGAAACTTTTCATCTGCTTCTCGTCCTCAAACACTTGCCAATGTTTGACATTGTCTAGAATGGAAGGACGATAATGCACCTCCACTTCATATCTTAGAAGTGGATTCTGAGGTGGGTGGAAATTACTTGCTGCCACATCCAGTGAATCTGCCATCCTGTTCTGATCCCTCGGCATAAACTGTATGTTGAATGCTAAGAAAAAATTCTCCACCAAGTACCATACTTCGTTTCTGTATGCTCTCAGTCAAGGATGTTTAGCTTGACACTGGTTCCTTATCTATCTTACCACCAACTCTAAATCTCCAAAAACTTTAAGGCTTTGAATGTTCATATTCTTGGCGGTTTGCAGACCCAGGAGTAAAGCTTCATACTCCGCCACATTATTAGTGACCTCATATTCCAATTTGAAAGAGAAGGTACTAATTGTCCTTTAGGGAAAATCAGGAGAACCCCTGCTCCATTTCCTTCTCTGGAGTTAGCTCATCGAAGTGTAAGGTCCACATTCCCTTCTCATCATCGTCTGAGGAGTGTTGAGGTTTTGATAGATTGAATGATGGTTCTTGCAAAAACTCCTGGTCTTCTTCAAGCATCAGACATGAGAACTCTCCTTCCTTGCTATACACTAGTGAGTTTACAGAGCCATCGGCTTTGGTTACCATCTTTACAAATCTTGATTCCCTGTACAACCTTCTTTCTTTTCCTCCAAACACTGGAATGGTTGCATAAGTCAGATCCATCTTAATCGACCCTCGGATCTTAGTACCCCATGATCTGGATAGGAGCATTCCGAAACGGGCTAGGATATCTGCAACAACTATATCCATGACGACACTCTTGGCTGGGCTCTGAGCCAAATTCACCACCAGGTCTTTAATCATCCCTAGACATTTAACCTATTTAGATTCAAATGAATAGAGATTCTTGTAGGGACGGGTGATATGTAGACCTAGTTGTTCCATGACTGAAAGTGGTAATAGGTTATGTGAGGCTCCCAAATCCAACATGCAGTTATGTAACAACAAATCATGGATGACCAAAGAAACATAAAAAGGTGGAGTAGCAGAGTCCAATTCTTCTACATGGGGGCCAAAAACTACCATGGTTCTTTCTTCTTGAAGGTTAAGGGATTCTGGGGGTGAAGTTACTCCATGAGGGAGCATGAACTGGGAGACTTGGGCTTTATAGGAGGGTTGTTTCAGAAGTTCAACCAAAGGCACAGGGATTTTGGCCTTTTCTAATTCTTTTTGGAGATTGAAAACGGTACCCCCTTTTTCTACAGAGGTATCTTTTAGTTCCTTAATGAAGATAGGAGGCTTTTTGACATTAGACATACCTTTAACATGAGTAAGAGGGTCGGGTATGGACTTGGATGATGACGCAGGAGCATATTTCTGTGCAGTAGGTTCTTCGACGGGTTTCTTGCCTTTGTTCTCAGTTTTTGGGAGGACAGATTCTTTAGAAGGTGATTCTTCCTCTTGATCTTGAGTACGAGTCCACTTCCTAGAAGACCGGAGATCATACTTTTTATGAAATTGGGCTTGCATAAAATCCACAAACTACCTGCAGTAATCATCTATGTCAGGTTCTTCAATGGGGTTTACTTTTCCCCTCTCTTCTTCTTCTTCTTCTTGTAGGGAAATACCTACCTCTTCTCCTTCTGAATAAGCAAAGCATTGATCCTCTTGTCCGTCTGGAACATCTTCAGCAGGGCCTTCCATTTGTCCCTCTAAATATAAAGGGGGTTGAATGTGATCTTGTTGCTATTTTCTATCCCTTTACAGGATTTGTAGAGGATGTTTCCTGTTCTGCTGATTATACCCTCTGTTAAAAGCAGGTTGGGCAGGCCGAGAGGAGGCATTCTTAGCTTCGAGTTCCAGTTTCATTAACTTGCTATAAAGACTTTTAATAATTTTATTCATCTCCTCAATTTTGTAATCTGATACTTCCTTTTCTTGAAACGAAGAAGAGGCTTCTTCCTTACCCTTTCGTCTGAAATCATGATCCAATCTACCTTTCGATTTTCCTGCCGAAGCAAAGTTAGCTTCTACTTCTAAAGCATCGGTCTGATCTTGGTCGAGCGAAGCAGATTTTCTCTCCCTCAAAGTGAAGCCGAATTCGGACTCAAAAGTTCCCACGAACACTACTTTAGCGGCAGCTTGGGGGGGCTTTATATCAGCTGTCTGGTTGGTGTATAGTTTATTAAACCTCTTTATAAACGTTGCTACATCTTCATTATGTATTTTCTTTGATGTATTGAACTCTATGAGACAATATCCATGGTCTCTTTTCTCCTCCCACTTCCAAGTGAAAGCATTCTCCATCTCTTCCCAGTTTGTGATGTAGTTATCTCCAAGAGTTTTAAACCACTTCCTTGCTTCTCCATCCAGAGATTGGACGAATAACCTCAGAACTACATCCAACTGTTCTACATTGAAATTTTCTGCAAAGGCACATAAATTTTCCAAATGATTCTGTGCGGAACTGAAGTCTTCCCCGGTAAACCGGGGCAAGTGCTTCATGTAGTCTTGTGGCATATCTTTCAGAATCTGTTGTAATGCCAGAGGGGCATATTTATTTAACAAGAAGCCAGGGACTACCATGAGAGGTGGCGGAGCTATAGGCGAGTTTTGTTGAATGACACTGGGAATATGTTGAACTGTGTTCTGTAAATTTGCTGGGCCAAGTAGGAAAAGAGGAGTAGTTACTTGCTTTATTTCTTCAGCTTCTAGGGTGAGGTGTAGGACAACTCTGGATGTATCTAAAGACTCAGCCTCATATTTTACCTCCAATTGTTCAATAATGGGGTTATCAGGTGGGTATTCAATCACTCTAGAAATGGATCTAAGACTTTGGACCTGAGCTTGCTGGGAATATGGAGAATCTTCAAGGGGAGATTTGGGTATGTCAGTCTGTGCAGGCTATGTTTCCTTCCAAATCCTCTTAAATAGAATTTTCTCTGGATCAAATACAAAGGGTGTCCTGAGCTTAGAGGTATTTGATCTTAGGTGAGGCTTCTGATAAGCCAGGACTGCAAATATATTTACAAATTTTTAAGGACTGTGGAGTCGCCAAGGTGAGGGATATACAACTCTCAACCATTCGTGCTCACCTGGTTTTGAAGGGTGGATATGATTTTTTCGTACCCAGGGATAATATTCAAATTCGTTCCCCGGTAACGGCGCCAGAAAGATGTTGTAGCTCCTAGAGACAGCCCCGAGTTGTGAAGGACCAGTGCCTAGGTCATCTTAAAGCCAAGAAGATTCAAGAAAGCTTTCCATGGTCATTGGCATAAATCTTCTTGTACATAAACATTTTTTTTAAAACTTCATGAATTGGGATCAAGATCTCAAGAACAGAGATATACAAGCAGCAATACTCGATAAAAAATAATAAGGGTCTTATGGAGATATTATTGAATATGAGCCTAAATTTTACGAGCCATGAGAAGGGCCAGATTATGAAACGCAGTGCACCGATATAAAAGTGTGAAGAGTGTAGTAATAGCGGTAGCAAAGGGAGAAAATATTAACCACAGATAGGCTTAATATCACATAAGAATCCATCAACAGTTAACATAGGAAGAAATATGAGTAAGTGAAGTGAAACATGTGAACATAATATCATAGCTCTGAGCCATATTTAAAGCACAATGGACTAAAGACATGAGTATTTGAAACAAATAAATTCATCCTAGTTAATCAAGCGCTCGCATTCCATAAGCATATAATATAGAAAGAGTGAAAAAGTGCCAAAACGTTTGTATTAGAATATAACAAGGAATACAAACTATGACTAATCTCACCAGGAATCCATATCACAGCAAAATCATTTCATTATAGTCTCCCATCAGGATTCTTCAACATAAAACACGGGAAATCCTAAAAACTTTACAAAAAGGGGAATTAACCAATAACAGTCTTTGTTCTAAAAATTAGGAACCCTTTTTTAGACTCAGGTTCTCTCTTTTATAATCCCCATGGTCTACCGCTAGCAGAAGATATTTTTGGATCAACATTTGTTCACTGGAATATCTTTTCTGTTGCCTGTCTATGTTAGAATGAAAAACTGATGATGAGGAAGAACACCTCTCATCATCTCTGTAGTGGCCTTAGCATGAGTGCCAACCGAAAGAAAAACAACTTGAACAGAAAATAAAAATGCATAGGTTGAAATGACAATTTCACCCGATATTACAAAAGTAAGAAAATAAAAGTAAAAAGGCTACTAGGGCTAGAACATGATCATCACTTTTTAGAAGAGCGAGGTGTAGCAGCTACCGACTAAGTTGGAAGCACTGATGACGCGAATGAACCAGTTTTATGCTTCTGAGGCGGCAGAGATTGGAGGGATGGTGTGACGACTGGTATATTTACAAAATTGTTGCATTTCTGCCATATGGCCGCTCTTGGCAGGCGCATAGTGGAAAAGATCTCCACTAAGGCTTGCATATCTGTCAATTTTGAATAATCCACTTGTACCATCAAGTGCTATCTGATTTGGCAGAGAAGTGAAATTTCTTTTCCTAGGGCAGCAATTATAGTCTCAACTTTCAGACGAGTGGTTTTCTCATAAGGAATATTTTTCTGATTCATAACTGCTACCAACTTCTCTTTGTAATTAGTTAGACTTGAGAAAGCGGTAGTTGCAGAATCCCAGCATGATGGGAGGCCTGCTTTCACCAGCTCATCCCACTCTTCTTCAAACTTCCCCACTCCCATGGCGACCTGATCTAAACCACTCAATGCATTCACGCGCGTTGTCTCCTTCTCAATTATCCTTCTGATTTCCATCACTCCCTTAAAACGGTCTTCAATCCCTTGCGTGGCTAACTCTTCAGAGCGTAAACCATTTAGGTAGGTGATATACCTCTTGGCCATGGCTACCTTTTCCTCGGCTTCTGCCCATCCTTCCTGTAATTTCTCTTTGCTCAATCGGACAGCAATTTTCTTCTCATTCATCAACATAATAAAATCCCAGCACTTCCTTACCTCCGTCCTGATGTCATTCCAAATAAGACGCCTAGCTTCAAGGAGGGTTGCATTTCCTTTCATATGGTTATTCAAGTCTTTTATAACCTTCTCTTGCAGCTGCTTCTCCCACTTTGCTTTGTCCACCTGTTTGTATTTATCTTCAAGCTTTCTTAACGTGAGTGCGAGCTTCATGACCTCCTCCCTTAACATGTCCCTGATACATTGATGTAGGCACAGTTTATCAGTTAAGGGAACCTTTGATAGATTTACAGCTACCTCTAGAGCCTTGTAGCTGATTTCATTAGCATTAGGGTCTAGCACTGCCTCCGTGATAGCGATTATTAGTTGTTATTTATCCATATCTAGCTCTGTGGTGAGCGGGGTATGATACTTGTCTATGAAACTCGCCAGTTCTACTCGAAGTTTCTCCCTCACGGTCCTATTTCTGCTTCTTATTTCTTCTCTTACTTCGGCTTTGCTTACCGAAGTGGGCTGTGATATCCCAAAGGGTTCTGAAGATGACGCACTGTCATAATTTACCCTGAAACCCGCCTTGTTCTTATATGGCTCCCCATATCTGATTGAATCCTCTAGAGGTAGTTCATCCAGAGGATCTCCATATCATCACTTTTATGCTTTTTGGAGGGATGAGATCCCTCCCCTGTATCCAAGTCTTCCGGCGCTTCTAAAAAATCTACCTCATCAATTTTCCCTTTCGTTCTTGTGCCTACCGAAGCGGTGTCACCCCTTCCTTCTGCTGCCAAAGATTCGGCCTCCATCTGCGAAGCCAAGGGCCATGTGTCAAGTTTAGGTCTCCATTCAATGAAGGGCCTAGTCTCATGCACATATGCAGTGGACCTAATCTTCCTTTTCCTATTTGATATAATTCCTTTCTGGTCGTAGGGCCAGACTTTCCCTAGCACTAAATCCATTCCCTGGAGCAGCGCCTCCACTGTGGAGAGGTCGTGTCTCGAGTTTACGGTAAAAGGGCTGATGGTGGTAGGAAGCTTGAGGATATAACCCTTCTTAGCGGGGACGAAGTGGAACTGGTCCACCTTCATGGTTTGGAAAATGTATTCGAGGGCGAAAACCCGCATGGCAGAAAACAACGGCAGGCGGTAGGGGGGTACATCAGCACCGTAGACTCTGATCTCGGTGTAATCATAAAACAAATACCAATCCCTTGTGCTTTCTTCATCACCAAACTGCAACCAGTCTTTCTTCTCGGGAAAAATCTTGGGCAGGGGACTATCATGAAGTATGGTGTAGGCAATGGTCATGAACTCGTTCAAAAACCTTAAGTAACCCCTCCCATTTGGTTGTTGACGTACTGAGAAGTTCCACTCAAAAACGGTTCTTGGCTGGCCGTTAGTTCTTGATAATTTTTCAAGGCCCAGAGCTTCGAACTTGTCCGTGTGCTCGAACAGAAATAGATAAAATACCAATGAGAAAAAATGGAAAGCCCCCAAAGAGGGTAATTCTTGAAACTGGGTCTGAATGGCTGAAGCCAGAAAGGTGGGGATGTCCAGGACAATTTCAGGCTGAGACATGAGCCATAGAAGGGCTATGCACTCTTTTGACACCCTCTCTACCTCCCTAAGACCTAGTAACCCCGAAATGAAGGCGAGAACTGGCTGGAGGCCATCTGTGAATGCGGTCAAGGGCACCATGTCTAAAGACGGGATGGATGTGAGACATGAGTTTGAAATAGAGGATAGGAACTCACTCTGTTGCTTCCAAGGTAATTTGTAAAACTGACGCGACAAGGATAACTCTGTGAACTCGACATATTCTGGACTGTGTGGGAAATGGAGTGCGTTATTAATGAGCTTAGGGGATATTCGAAAAATATTGTTTCTCTGAGCCAACATATGAACTCGATAACTGGGAAAGTGGGTGGAGAAATCTGGTAGTATAGGCCAGACCGAACGACTCTTAACCGATCCTGGCCTTTCACATGACTTTCTAACAGGTCGGGCCTGACACGGGAGACACTAAAGGGGTACTGCGGGTCGCGGATGCGGGCCTGTGTATTAGTAAGAGGATCAGGTCGAGGGATGGCCCTAACTTCACGGGCTTGGGGGGTTTTTGTTTTTGACTTTCTATACTTGACTCTTCTGACGACCATTTCTAATGAGTAAAGCTAAAGGAAAACTGTAAGGAACAGAAATGGATAAATACCTGTGACAGTGCGGAAGGCCCAAAAAGGGAAAGCGATGCGAGGGGGGGCACTGAAAGCGACCTGCTTGCTGTAATCCAAGCTTTATCAGTTAGGCGAGTTCGTAAAAACAAGTAATTTACCCAAATGAATATCAGGCGAGGTTAAACAGGCCATATTTTACGAAAAACGAGGTTCGGGTGAAAACTAGAAGGGCTGACGTCATAAGGACATCGACACTGAGGCACGTGGCACTTGGCTATTGGCTGTTAGGAGCCGGGTAGGTGTGTGCCACGAGCCGGGTTAATACTGGTATTGGTCGTGTACCAGCTTCCCTGACATACCTTACCTTCGCCTTTGATTGCACCACCTGTTTGTCATGAGGGGTCCACCACATAATTCCAGCGGGGGCTTGGGAAGTCCCTTCGTGCTACACCATTGACCGACGAAATGAACGAAATCGTCCCCACCAATCTATGACGTCATGAGGTTTCGGGGGTCGAGACTCCCTTCTCTTCGTGCTTCCCTTGGTACCCTTGGAATCCTTCCACGTGGTAGCGCTGTTGGTACTATCTTTTTATATAGCCCGCTAACCTTTCTGCTTAGTTCTTACACCCTTTTTATTTTCTTTTCTGCGCAGTCTTTATGAGAAGAGAATATCACATATATCCTTTATATGTCTTTGTCTACTCACATTTCACAATAGTATGCCTTATTTCATTTCAAGATATATTTTTGTCAAACCTTGTGTAATGAGGACTACCATAACAACAAGATCTAAGCCACTTTCTCCATACCATTGACTAGGCACCATATTTTAACTATATTCAAAGGATGGGATCCATTGACGAAATATTTAAGCATACAAACAATTAGCTGAGAATCTCCTTCAATCATTAGACTTGTGAAATTGTTTCTAATGGCTACTCTAAAACCATATTCTAAAGCATTTAATTTTGCTAATTTATTGGAGTTTATAACCAAAGATCTAGAAAATATGTGAAGGATGATACCTGAGTTGTTTTTCAATACTCCAAAATTTGCTTGCCAATATTTCCTTTAGAGTCCCCAACGAAATTGAGTTTAATGAAATGAAAGGGAGGGGAAGATCATGAATTAGGAGAGACTGTATGCAAAGAATGGCGGGAGGGAGAGGGAGGGTATAAAGTGGTTGAAGATCTAGGCAGGAAAGAATAGATTTTTGGCGAATGTGCTTTGTGAATCTTGCGCCAATCAAGGGGAGAGAAGGATTGTTTCTCTTATGTCCTTAATATAGTCCCAAACTAATTATTTGGAGAGCTTTTGGTCCTTAAAGATGATTCTATGATTCTTCTCTTTCCAAATTACCCATATCAAAAAACATGGTAGTAGTTGCCATGCTTCATTAATGATGGGATGCTTGAAGGGAGATATTCACCATTTAGAGATTGTGGAAAAAAATATTATCTTTGTGGTGGGCTAATTGTTGACATAGAATGGATTCTTATCCCAATGTGAAGAAGCAAAGTTGCAAGAGTTGAGAAGATGTTAAGTTGACTATGGATCCTAAAGATAGAGGTGAAATTGTGAGAGTCCATAAAATACTCATCGTTGGAGCTTGTTCCATTTAAGGATTTCCTAGTGAAATAGGAGCCATAAGAACATGGAGACTTTCAACCAATGTTTTATGTTCCATGATTTTTCCTAGGGGGAGGGAAAGGAAGAATTTTTGAGTCCCCGCGGACCTTCATAATTCGCTATGAGTTTGTAGGCCTCTTTCAAGTTAAAGGCACCAGCAAACTTGTAACCCCATCTTAATTTATTTGGCCCCTCTTGGATCTTGTTTTTTCTTTGATTCAAAACCCTCTAGAAAGCTTCATAGTTGAATTTTTTTGGGAGAGGGCCTCAAAAGTTAATTGGATGCCAACTCCTCCATCCCTCATATATATGGGAGGGACACCAATATTGCATGATCAAGATCTTCCCTTGAGGGGTCATGAGTTCCTAGAGGTGTATGAGATCTACATCATATTTCATCTTTGGGCATCGTTGACGTGAATCTTCCTAGAGAAGAGAAGATTGTTCATTTTGAACCTTTCAGAAGAAATTGTTTTGGATTAAGTGGCAATTATCCCAAGCCACATTCGAAATGTGAGAGCTAGGAATTCCTCCATCCATTTGGATAATGTTTTTTTCTTTAATGTGGATGGCATATTTTCTTATCTAGAATTTTCTCCAAAGGTCATTCAGGGCCTAAATCCAATGCCACCAAATTTTGGCTCTAGGGACTTTACATAATAGATGTGGATCCTGAAGGCCAAGCCCTCTTTTTGTTTGGGAGAATACATCTTATCCCAAGCCATAAGGTCCCATTTGTGTTTTTTAATGGCACCCTCGCTAACCCTCCATAAGAAAGATGTATGGAGGTTACGAATTTTCTTGTTGATAAATTAGGGCAAAACCATACTAAAGAATAGATAGAGAGGCATGGATTGTAAAATAAGCCAAACAAACAACAATGTTAAGGGATCAGAAGGTCCACATTTCACAAAAAAATCAAGTTTATGTAGAAGATCTTCCGAAGAGGCATGGTAAAGGGAGTTAGTGACTAGTGGAGTGTCAACATATTTGGATGAAAGGGAGCTCCTTTGGACCCCCAGATTTGGGTGACATGAATTTGGACCACCAAAAGAGTATTGAAAAGGAAAATATGAGATTTAGATAGATTAATGCTCATACCTAAGGGCTCCATGAAGGTGTTAAAACATCTTTGAAATCATATGCTTTCCTAACTGAAGGGACCCCAATGAGGAGAGTGTCATCAAAAAATTGATGGTGTGAGGAGGCTAGATCATCGCCATGCAACCTTAAGTCTTTTAGTCTTCCTAAGGCCCCTTCTTCTTTAATGGCTCTACCTAACCCTTATGCAATAAGAATGAAGAGGAAAGGGGAAAGGGGATTTCCTTGGTGAATTCCATAGGATGGGTTCAACAGTGGGGAGGGAGACCCATTGATTAAAATAGAGGGTTATAGGTATTAAAGAGATGGACCAATAAATCCATTTTTTACCAAATTAAAAGGCATTAAGAATATGGAAAATGCATTGCCAGTTTAATTCATCAAAATCTTTAGAAAGATAAATATTATGAACATATTAAAGTGTTTTTGTTGTTTTCAAAGAGTGAATGAAATCACAGGCTAAGATGATGTTATCCATGATTCGACATCCTTTAGAGAGAGGAGTAGAGGTTTCAACCTCTTAGCCATTGTTGGGCGCATCAATTGCCATTTGAATTCAGAATAGTTGATCCAACTCTTACATTAATTGTCAATTTGGGTAGACTTTTTGTTTCAACATTATCACGCAAAGTATATGCAGGAACAGATGGTAACTAGCATTCATAACACCTTAAAATCATTCATTTTAACACCACTCTCAACAATCAAACACACTTGTTATTACACTCCAACTCTTGCTAACACTTTTAGAAATGAAATGCACACATTATAGAAGAAAACTCACTATGTTACACAATCACTCTTATTCAAAGAAAATGCACTCCTGGAAACCATCAATACAACTCAAGAAATTGTTGAAACACCCATTCAAATCAGTGAACAAACCAAAAAGGTTGTAACAGAAATTAAATAAACATCACATTGATAAAGGGATTGATCAAGGACCTATGTTGTTACACAATAACAAAGATTGGAATTCTGCAAATACTCAATGCATGGGCAAGATTGTAACAGTAACAGTAACTCAGACATGAATCATAACTGAGAGGAATTAAACACACTACTACAGTACGTTCCTAACTAGTGATCCCTGTTAAGAAGAAGAGCCCTTACTTCCCAGCAGGGGTTGGTAAATTACATAGCACGTAGGCTACTAGAAAGAAAGGTGTGAAGCCATGAATGGCAAAGGTTTTCATTAATGAAAAGCTAAATTACATGATTATAGTGTTGGTACTCCCATCTTTGATCTCCTCTATGTGCATTTGTGCCTTGCGGGTAGAGAGTATATTCTTTTATAATTACAAAATACATTCCTCTTTTCAAAAGGCAAGATCATCATGAGAATACCTTAATTATCATGTGATCTAAATCAATAATTTATAATAATTTTCTTTCAACAAATACCCCTATTTGAAACCAAGTTGTAACAACTTACCTAATATTACAATGATTTTTTAATTAGGAATCCTGATTGTTTCAACTAGGCCAACTGTGCTCCATAAATGTCTCCTTCGATGGTCAAACTAGTTGTGGTCGAGTATCTGTCCAAATCGATCTTCATTGCTAAGCATATGAGAACGTGTCCAAAATAAGTCTTGCGTATATCAAAAGTATCAGCAAGGTCTTTGCTACATTATTTGTGAGTCAAAACTGGTATATATGGTCTTGTAACAACACCTCAACAAGCCACACACCCAATAACAACCCTTTGTCAATTTATTGATAAAATTGTCTAAAGCAGTTAGCTTCTATATCAAATTACAAGTAAAACTAGACAATAAGGATGACACATAGAAAGGGAGCATACTTTAGTTAATGACGACGATCAGAGTGATAAGGTATGGTTGTAAGAGTCAAAATGATAAGAAAAGGTAGGGAAAATAGGTATAAAAAGGTGTAAATTTTTTGTCCCAACATCTATCCCCAACTTAAACATTTGCATGTCCTCATGCAGAACTCTGTAACAAATATCTGACATGTTTTGAATGGAGCCTTGAAAGATCATAAGCCCCTGATGTGTCTTCACCAAGGGTCTTTGTAGCCTCGAGAAATAACTAACTCCATTTCCCACAGCTTATCCTTTACCTCATATGGAAGTTGACACTTATAGATATGAAACCAGATAAGTGGGAATTTGGATCTAAGACCATACCAACTGTTATCTCTAAATTGGTACTGATGGGTTTCTCCACCAAACAACTCAGTGTAACTCTTTCAAACCAACTTTTGGCTGGGGATTAGCCTCTTCAGCCTGAGAGGGCTCTCTCAACTTATCAAAGGATTTACTCAATTAGGTATTAAAACATAACTCTGTGATTGTTTTAATGTATGTGGCTACAGGTGAAAAATGAGGAATATTCAATTACCATTGGGCTCCTGGAGTCAGTAAAAGGGATTCAATGACAAGCATTCCTACTTATGGAAATTGAGGCTTTTTATGTTTCAATGACAGAACATCATTAACACATGGGAATAATCAGTAACTCAATACTAAAAGGAAGTCAGAGCATGTATGACATGAATTCTGAGTAATTTAACATCAAGACTACTGGAAGAAAGGTATAAAAGAGACACATAAACCCATTGAAACACATCAAGAATCTCAGGTGAAGCAAGGAAAGTCATTGTTCGTCTATTACTGATATGAAAAATTGCAATAATAGTTGTGTCAAAAGATTTCTCCAACCTCTTGTTATTCGATCTTCTGTCTATAAATAGACTCTTTTTACATTATATAGGATCTACCCAATTGGCTAGATCATCGAATCTTGACTTTGACACCTAATCATAACTGAAAACTATATTTCTGGAACATAAAAAGACACCTAGTCATTTAAGAGTTACTCTCCTAATAGGACTCTAATGACATTTATTTCCTCCACTTCTCTAATATTGGGACAATTACATAGATAGAGATGACATGCTCGAATGGAATTCCCCATGACTAAGACATGAATGTGCTCCCCAAGAATTTAGCAACATCTGTCCTATTTTCTAAGAAAGGATTAACATTAACTAGAATTTTGTCCTCATGCTGATTTGTATGAATGACACACATGTGAATTTCTTTTGAGATGGCCTACTATCTGTTTGGATACCTCCAAGTGGCTTGCTAGTCTTCCATGTGCCTTTTGAACCTTCAAAAACCCTTTAAAAATATCTCACTGCAAAACAGAGCATCTTTAGGCAGTTTCGTAGCGAAATTTTGTAGCGTGCCCATTTCTGCCCTTTAACCTTTTCTTTTGCCACCTCTGCTGGTCAAAAAGTGTTTTTCAGGTCAAAATAGCTAAATACCATCAAACTCCCTCCTTAGTTCTCCATAAAACTAATTTTAAAGACAATAAGCATTCTTTAGAAATTTCGTAGCATTTTTCGGCCTTCAAGCCTTGAACTCGCTACGAAACTGCCTAATATGGCTAAAACTACAGATTTGGTAGTTTCCTTCACAAATTCACCTTCTAAGCCAAAATTTAAATCACCTACAAGCTATAAACTTTAACAACAACAAAAAAATTAGCTCAACTTCTCAGTCCTTGGGTGCTTCATCTTCATTAACAATAGGTTGGCCTTCAGGTTCCTCTACCACTTTCATTTTCAATGTTCTTTTCTTTAGTTCATCATGAATCATGTCCATTTGGTCTTCCAACTCTTTGACTTCTCCTTTGAGTCTTTTCCTCTTAGAATGTAGCCACAAATTCCTTTTCCTTGTGGTTTTTACCACCTTCCTCAAGCGAAGGCTTCTCTTCAGCATCTTTTTAGCCTTTAACAAAGTCTTGTCATACTTATCCAGTTGTTCCTTCATATCTTTCTCAAAATTTTCCATTAGTTGTCTATCCACCTTGGCTTCTTTTAATTCCATCTTCACTTCAACTACCTCTTCCCTGACCTCTCTTAATTGTTCTTGCAAAATTTTCACTCTAGTCTTTCCTTCAAGATGTTATTTCCCTTTTCTATGTACAAAAATTTCATCTGTTGTTGGGGATAAATCTATGATGTTCTATGGTTGCTTACATTCACTGACCTTTTATGCTCCTTTGCTCTCCATGGCATACTTTACAATCTGTGACCTGGTCATTGGCTTCCTTGGCTGGAAAATGAAGCCAGCATCCTCTCCTGCAAAATCCAACTTCTTGACAGACTTACCTTTCTTCAATTTTCTTCCATCACCTTCAATATCTTCTGCATGCACTATTGGAGACTCTTCAATATATATTTCCTAGAGGATGTCTTCCAGGTTTCCTTTGGAAAATGTTTGGCTCCTTGTTACCCTCTTACTGCTTTGTTTTCTACTTCTCTATTTTTTCTTTGCAGGTGTTGGTTGAGGGATATCAGTCTCTTGCAGAGGTTCTTCTTCAATGTCCATTAGTTCTACAGGAGGTTTTCCTCATTCTTCATCAATATCTTCTATTACAGCTGGAGATGGAGTAGTTTTCGGTTTTTTGAAACTTTATTTGGAGTCACTGCATCTACTTCATATCCACTCATAAAAATAAAAGAGGTTGAATCCCTATTTAACCTTTTCAATTCCTCTAACACTAACATTTTGGTTAGACCATGGTGAAAGACTGATGTATCATTACCCTCTTCCAGGACCTGGACTTTATCTGACATCTTTCCCAAACCTCTGTATAAAAAGAAGGGTAGGTCAAGTGGTTTCTTACCAAAAAAATGCAGGAGGAGTATAAAATGATAAGAATACACCATGTGGAATCTCCCTTCACAGGTGAAGTATTTTTGGACCACCACCAGCAGATTTGCATAATTATCTTTCATATAACCCCTGGGGATGCCATTTTTCATGTCAGCTCCTCTGTGCTCCTGTTTGAGAAACTCTTCACGTCCTTACATTCTAAATTTTGTGCCTTTGAACCATTATTCACCACCTCTGGGAATTTTTGTAGCTTGGGAGATGACATCTGGTGACACTATGAGATTCAGTACTCCAACATTTGATGTTGTCCTTGTAAAATTTGTTGCAAAGTCTTTGGATACCTGAACATGGAAACCATGCAGTTTTTGGCAGAACTATAGGCAACCTACCTTCCTGAAAGCTACCATAGAAATGTGATCTTCATTCAACAACTTCAAATCCATAGGCTCATACCTTACACAATAACCAACCTTGTTTGTTTTCCTCTTCGATGCCATTGATGCTTTATACTTCTTGTTGCCTCCTTGTTGATGACACCTGCAGAATCAAAATTGAACAGCAACCTGTTTTTCGTGGTGAACTAACTCTCAAAAAATGACACTGAGATGCTTTCCATGCAAGAATTGAACAATGAATGGCAAAGAGCTGATTGGGGGCACGGTTCAAAAGGTAATTTGACAACTCGAGGTGAAAATATGACACATGTGACAATAAGAGACAATGATTTCAAAATATATGACCTTGCATGCTTGGGAATTATGATAACTAACTCGCATGACCTTAGCTTTGTCTTCATCCATCAAAATTTGACACCTCACACCGCTCTGACACTCTCTGCAAGAAAAAACCTAGTTTCGTAGCGAACACCATTTAACTACTAACATATTCGCTACGAAACTGTGTAAAACTGACAAGTGGAATATTTTTTGATTTAAAAGAGTGGGAATGAAAAATAAATGATATGAGTTAGACTTGATTGATATGACATGGTTTGAGGTGGGTTTTAGACTTAGGGTAGATATCACCATATGCAATTTTTCAAAAATTTCATGAAAATAACTTATGAGACAGCATGAACCTAGGTGAATGACATGTAGAACCCTATCAATGAAAGTGTTAAAATTAATGAGTGATAGCACCAACCAAGCCCACTTCTATTAATACATTCAACATATTTATGTACTCTGGAAAGTGCATGCACAAAATTTTGAAAACAAAAGGGGTCTTTATTATTCGATTCCTCACTACAGACTTCCCATCTCACTTTACTTCCTTATAGCACATTTTGTCTTAGCCCCCTGATACTCTTAAGGAAATTCTTGAGAAATTTTTTCTTGGCTTCCATAAACATCTTTCTATTTCTTGTATATTTCCACATCCTATTATAAGTCACATAAACAGTTTGTGCAAACCCTAGCTCATTTTGAATGAGCAGTTTCACAAATCCCTCATTTTTTGTTACAATATCTTGGGCAGCGTTCCAACTAACTTGATTTTGCATAAATGATGAAAAATACTTTAGGTTAATATCTCCAACATAAGGTGTGATGTTAAAGTTACCTATCTATTACGGGATAATACACCCTAAGGTCTAGGTTGGAAACCCCACTGAGAGCGAAGGGAATTCAAAAACAAGAAGCATACAAACAAACAGTCCTAATGCTTAAACTACTAAAATGGGATGAAGGAATAGTACCCGTAGGTCCTACGTTTGAAGGTGATCCCACATGTTTCAAACCCTCTACTTCAAAACCTGCAACTCATTCAAGAAAAGCATATATACTAGTAGTAGGTCAATGCGTGTTCAAGATATTAGTGTTAGATCATATAAGCATATAGGTATAAAACATGAAATATTTCATAATAGGATCATAACATGAGTTCAAGAAATAATATCATAACTATCAAGAAGAGGACATAGCCTTTTTATTGATGTTTTCAAGGAAATGTCGCAGAATACCACCTGATTCAACCACGACTCCAAGCTAAATCGTCCTTTAGATCCTTCTAGCCCGAGTCTCAACAATCCTCTTCCAAATGCATACACATAGATGTCTTATAAAGGGGGTGATCATATATGTGAGGAAATGAGAGTTTCCACAATCTGGAAGTACAGTAGGCACAGGGATAAATCAGACTTGATCATGGACTAATTGGCTATAATATCAATATCCTATCTTTCTCTTTTTTTCCCTTTAGACCTTCCCATGAGGTGTATTTATACCACCCAAAAACAGTTGTTTCAGTTGGGATGCAGTTAGGCCACGAGTTCCTTTAGTTTGGATTCTGGTGTAACCCGTAACCTCGCCCAAAAAATAGGGATTTTATATTTTTTCATATTTAAAATTATATACGCGGGTTGGGTATAGCTCAACCCACACGTGCGCGCGCTTTTGAGAGGGCAGAGTCGCGTATGGAATTTAAAATAATATTTTTTAGATAAAGGACCAAGTCTGAAGGGAAAGGGTTTCCCAATGCCATAACTCAGAGCATCAAGTATACAAAGGTGGAAAATTATACTATAACACTACCCCAGAGCAAACATGATCATGTAGATACAACTCACAAAGTAGATGTTGCTAAAAAAAATTAGGCTTCTGGAAAGTTTCCAGAAAGGTTTGGTTTTCCTTTACTATGTATGGTCGTCGTTCCTTAATTTTGGTAAATTAAAAAAGAAAGAGTTTTTTCCTGCAAATACAGGGGTAGGAAGGGGAAGAATCTCTGCAACTCAATGTATTCTATGCAAGCTCATACATTTTCTCCTTTTCTTGATGTAACAACTTCACTTCTTTCTGCAATTCCCCTACTCTTAATATCACCTGCTTCCTTTCCACCTTGATCTTTAACAAGTTCTAGACCAACACATTTTCAGCCCAATTTTTCTTCAGATCATCAATAATCTCCTTATGTT
This sequence comes from Pinus albicaulis, assembly GCA_034641835.2. Taxonomy (NCBI): domain Eukaryota; kingdom Viridiplantae; phylum Streptophyta; class Pinopsida; order Pinales; family Pinaceae; genus Pinus; species Pinus albicaulis. Next base: position 1,349,308,635 of record CM076574.1, on the reverse strand, counting down.
TCTTCAAAGGAATAACTTCACTTTTCAATGGAATTTCCAATCTCTTCCACTTTTCTAAATTTTCTAGCAAAAATATCGATTGCAATGAATTCTCATATTTTGATTGAGTTGTATATGTTGTTGCTACAGTGGAATATTCAACAACTTCCTGCAATATCTCTTAATCTCCTTTCTCATCCCATTGCACTATCTCAACTACTGGTCCTTGTGGAGCATCAGGATCATTGATAGTTTCTTGTGGAGTAGCAACTTGATTTATTTCAGGCTGATATGATTTAGTTGTTGGTTCTTGTGTAATAACAACATCGTTAACAAGTTATTTTGGAGTAGCAAGCTAATTTTCTCCATCTTTCTCTTCTCCAGTTGTTGCTTCTTGTGTAACAACATCATCATCATTAGGTTATAGTGGAACAACGGTTTGGAACCGCTCACCTCGGTATTCTACAATTCCAATTGAAACAATGGTTGGCTCCTCACAATCTACCTCCTTAAGTATTTTTCTATAACCCATGCAAATTTTTTCAGTTGTATCAGCAGGTGACACCATTCTTTCCACCTCTGGTAGGGTTTCCAATCCTTTCTTTTTCTTAAATTGAAATTTTTATTTAAGCATAACAAGTTGCTCCTTCCCCCGGATGCGGGTGTTTCAATGGCGAGTTAATGGGATGGGACGGAGGGGTGGCAAGCCCTGCCGACATCTGCCCCACTGGTACGAGGTGTTAAATGGACAGCTGCGCAACGGCTGGCTTCATTTATTCTCCCCTCCTTCCAACGCCATGGGCACTGCAAACTTCTGCTCTCGCTCGAATTCGACTGTGACGAACCATTCCTCCGCATGCTCCGGCAGGATTCTCACCATGGGTGCAGTTAAGAAAACTGATCGGCTTGGTATGGGAAGGACGGCCTTGGCGCATGTAGAGGCCTGTTGCAAGGTGGGTGGATACCAAACGCAACAGGTTAAATATCACCTGCTCTCGGCTTTCCTTTAGAATTGTTTTGGTGTCGTTAGTCGTTGCATCTACAGTTGGGAGAGGGTCTATCAGTGCTTGTTGCATTTTATGAAGAGGGAGGCTCATTCTCCTGGGAACGTTAAGCGGCTGCTGCGTCCTCAGCCGAGCACGGGCCACCCTTCGCTGGTTTTTACTGTTGTCTTTGACGCGTTCTGGACCCCGCTCCATCTCACTATGCCGAGGATTCGACACCATTTGAGGAGCAGAAGAGGAAGCTCTCGGAGCCATCCCTCTCATGCTCTGTCCAGCCCTTCTCCGGACTCTTCCTCCTTTGGTGAAGGTCCGAGCCACTACCCCAGAACTCGTAGCGGTCGGGGGCGCTCTCATGATTTTCGCCTATTCTGGGGTCCCCATTCGCATCGCCCTCCAGCCTCCTATGCCCCAACAACTGGTACTGCTCGGTTCACCTTCAACAGTAATCTCAACCGCCCTCGGATTACAGCCATTCTCTCGGTGGTTTTTCTTGAAGACAGCGTGCAAAGGGAGACCAGCTCGCAGCCGGCCGTTCCTGAGGCGAATGTAGCTGCTCCTGACACCCAGTTCTTGAATTTCAATCTGGGCGGTGGCAGTGTCCCGGCGCAGCCTCCGTCTTGCCCTGTAGATTCTGCTCTGGATGAAGACATGCTCTCTGCTGAACCTGGAGCCCCAGCTTCTCACGACGGGCCTGCTCCTGACATGCACGCCACCGGCTGGTGCAGGATTGTGGAGGAGACTCCGGAAGACTAATGGGTTCGTTGCTTGGTCTTTTTTTCTGTTTCTATCACCCAACCTTCTGGGTTTTTTTCTGTTCTGGAAGCTATGATGTTTTCTGACCCCCTTTTGTTTCTTCTGGGTCAAAGTATCTCTTGGAAAAATATAGCTCTACAGCCCTGCGTGGGTTTCGACAGTCTACTACTCTGTTTTTTCCTGAATTTTCTGCCTCCAAGGCAGTAGTCACTGACTTCGGTCTCGATGTAATTTTACCCACTTGTTAATAGATCAGTTTTACTTAGAAAAAAAAAAACAAGTTGCTCCTTCATATTTTCATTTTCCTATTTTAATTCATTAACTTTTTAAACAAGAGGATTAGTTTAATATTTACCTGGTGAGGGAATTATTTCTTGTTCCAACATGTATTCTTCCTTCTTTCCCTCATTATGTTGTTTCTTTCATTTCTCGGGTTATTTTGATTATGTAGCATGGAATTCCTACATTGAGGCAATTGATGGTGAAACAATTACTTGCATTCTCTTCTTATGGTTTTTTCCTCCCAATTCCTTCTTCATTAACTTATTTATCCTCATTTGCACAAGTGTTTCCCTTTCAAGGAATTATTCAGATATCCTTTTCTTGGGCACCTCTCTCTCAAGCGCCTCTTTTTCAAGTCTCTTTGTTTTAGGTACTTCTTCTTCAATAGGGCATCCATACTCAACCCTTTCAAACTATCCACTAGATATCTCCACCGATCCTTTAGTGTGATCCTTTTTTGCAGAGCGCTTGATTAGAAGACCCCTACGATGAGGCCTATGAGGTGGAACTTCCCTTTCTTCTTGCATTGTTTCAACCCTTTCTGATGCTACTTCAACACTCTTTCTGTTGTTTCTGTTAGTGTCTTTCAGTCCTGCCATTCATGAATGATCAAATATGCTCTTACAAGGTTTTTGATAGGGTCCTAATGCAAATTTTTATGGTTTCAATAGGTTTTCAAATAAAAATTTGGTCATTTTCTAATGTGTCTAGGTGTGTTACTACTATTTTTAGTTAATGTTTTGGTCTTGCCATCATTCATTTTTATGATTCATCACTAATGTCTTAGTCACATCACCATGGTCATCATTCAACTCATTTCATGTAGTGTCATCATTAGGTCTTAGGGTCAAAATCATAAAAATCAGTTATTTCACCATCAAATTCAACATTGAAGGATTAGTAATAGTTAAAAATGTTCAATAAAGGTTTCAAAAGTGTAATTTACTTTTAATCATGATCTAATATGTCTCAAAAGGTTCTAAAAGCTGCAGTTCCAAATCAAAAGGTGAAAGGACTTGGTGGGGCCACTTAACCACCAAAGAGAAATCGATTTCCAAAGCTATAAAAGAAACCTCTCTCCACCTTTAAATACCATTTCCACCCTCAGAGCAGCCATCTATTACCACCAAAGTGCCTCATCATTTGTTGCGTTGCACTTTTACTGCACATTCGTTGTGTTTTTGCCATAGGTGTTGTTCTTTCTTCAAGGAGGAAAATAAATTCAGTCCAATGGCTTCTACATTAGTAATCAGGTTGGAGTGTATCAGATACAAGTACGGGGGTCCCTAAAACTAACTCTTTTGACTTTGTTTCATACTTGGAAAGAGAAGTTCCCTATTCTAGGGTTTTGGTTGTATTTTCTTGGTTTCATAATCTCATTGACAAATTTCTGAGAAAAAACCCGAAGTTTAAAGCTCTAATACCTTCCCCCACTTTTCATACACCTTCCTAATCACTTCCCATCACTCCTATCCCTCATTTTCACTATTTTCCCACAAACTCTAGCCTAGACTACACTTTCCTAGGCTAAGACCGTGGTTTCCCCTTTTGGACCCCTTCCCCTCACTCATTTCCTCAAATTTCACTTTCCTCTACTCCCTAACATCTCTCCCTACCCCCTTAAATTTTCCCAAAAATTTAGGAGACCCCTAACCCCTTCATATCCCTTCATTCCTAAAAATTTCCCAAATCCCATGTTTTTCCCTACACCAAACACTAATTTCCCCTCCCACTGAGCTAGGGTTAGCTATGGATTTTGAAACCACTTCGCAGAAGAGGCACAAGGGAGGTTAGATCAATAGGTATGAGCCCACTTCAATACATGAGATCATCTCTTCGCCCTTCCTTAATAAATCATTTCAGGATGTCGGTTGCCTTGCCTTTTGCCAAAAGGTTGAGGAACTTGGATTTCATGGAAAACTTACCAGCACTTTTTCCACTAGATTGAGGAGAGATAAGGTGACTATTACAGGTGTAGTGTTCACTCTTTCAGCAAATACCATTGCCACAGCTACAGAGATTCAAAACAATAGAGAAAATTTGTTCAAGAGTAGAGACCTTGACCTTGAAAGCTACAAAATGTATTTAAACCCAGCATACTAAGTCCAACACACATATTTCCATTCAGATGGTTGTTGGAAAAGTATGCCCCTCTTATGAAATTGATCATGAGATATTTCACATGTGAGGGCAAGTACTCAAGGTTATATCAGTATCATATGAGACTCTTGATGCATTTCATCAGTGTAAAAGCCCTAAACTTTCCTCATTACCTTTACAAAATCATGGTAAAAATGGCAGAGAAGGTATAGAGATTAGGAGAAAATCATCATGCTAGTTTTTTTCACCGTGGCTTGGTGAAAATCCTGGTTTTCCATCAGTTAGCACAAATCAATTTTTCATGGGATGGTTTTATATATTCATCTTCTATTTTGTCTTCTCCAGTTCAGTTTAGTAGTCACTCTACACCTTTTTCATCACCTGCACAGTAAGAGGTAGCTTCCACAAGAAGATCTATCAAAATAAATCCTGGGGCAGAGGTGACTCTGACCTTTTCTAGAGGTAAGAGGCTTGTGTTTTCTCCAAAAATTGTTGAAAGGGCCAAGCCTACAACAGGTGAGCAAGAAGCATCATCACATCATGAGGCACCATTGCAGGATGAGGAAATAGTTCATTTTCACACTGAAATGGCAGATTTAGAAATCCATGAGGATAACATAATAGTTGAGAAAATCATCATGGAGAAGGAGGGTGAGATTAGATAGTTCAAGGATATTTTGTCAAAGGCAAATTTCTTGGTCTCATTCTTGCAACAGGAGAACATGTAGCTAAAGGTAAATCAATTGCTCTTAAACAAGCCTAAATAAAATTCAAGCAAGGTAGATACCAAAGGTAAGGCAGTTGTTGAGGTACATGATTCAGAGGATCAAGAAGAATAGGTTAGAACAAGGAGACCAAGAACAAGAGGCCTCAAGGGGGCACTTGAGCAGCAAAAAGAAACATCTACACCAAAAACTCAAATGACAGTGGATGAACTCATTCTGGAAGAAATTGAGAAAGACAAAGTAGGTTGCCTAGATAGAGTGAATTTCCACTTGGAAAATCTTCTTAAGAGGGAAAACAACAATAAAACCTACAAAGACACATGGCTATGCATTATTATACAAGTAACCAGGTCTCCCAAATCAGATTTAAGCAATTGAAGAAGAATCTGAAACAAAACCTAATGAGGAAAAAAGAGAAGGATAAGATCGAATTGCTTGCTGAGCAATCCCTCATTTCATGACACATAATCACTTGGCCTCATGGGACAATTTTGAGAAAATTTTGAAGAAATTTTGGGAAATTTTGCATTTTTGTGACTTTTGGCCTAATTTGGAAATATTTGTATGCGACTTTTCCTCGGACCTCCAATTTCCAAAATATTTGTATTGGTGGATATATAATCACTTATACATGTCATCTATCCACCTTGGGTGCCTTTTTCAGCAAACTTGTTGGGAGAAAATGCCCAAAAACATGCAAAAAAAATCACTTTCTGACACTGTTTTGGACTAGGTGCTGCGCTTTTGGGTGTAGTTGTGGGAGAATCGGTTTTTCTCTATTATGGAGTGTCCTTTTTTCTTGCATGAGGTGTCTAATGAAAACTAGACATCCTCAAATTTCCATTAGATCTTTCAGAGCTGGATTTGGAGCAATGGAAGGCATTCAAAAGTCCCTTACAATTTTGGCGTTGCGCTTTTGTCTAGAGGCGTTGCGCTTTTGTCTAGAGGTGTTGCACTTTTGCCTATTAGTGAAATTCTCGAGTTTTTTCTAAGTAAATCTTAGTTTGATGATGTAATTTATCTAATTTCATGTTGACTTGATGTAATAGAAGGTAAATGGGCTTGTTGTAGTCATTTTGGTGTAATTTTGGACCTCATTGATGAGGAGCAGGTCAATCAAAATCTATATGGAGGATTTGTTTTAACCTCACTAGTCATTAGGGTTTTGTTAAGAGATTCATGTAAGTTATTTGTACACTGAGGGTTTCGACCCCTGAGAGAGGGGAAGTTGTTTTTATTCTATATGTATTTGGTTTTCAGTCATTTTAATGGTTGGACATCAGAGGGTGAAAGTCTTGTAGCTTGTATTTCATCACTTTTTATAGGAAATCAAAGGACAATTGAAGCTATTATTCAGGAATTATTGTTTTGTGAGTTTGTGATAATGTTTTCCCTCAGTTATATATTTTTATGAATTATATATTAGTCTCCTTAGCATATCCTTTCTCTTCAGTGATTTTCCTGAGAGGTTTTAAGCAGAATTATTTTAATTAAGCTTTGTTTTGTTAGGAATCTCATTGTGTGTATTTTATCTTCCTGATTAATGAACTCATGGTATATATGCTCATTTTGATATTCTTTCTCATTCAACATTACACTACACCGACCAACTTCTAAGCTATCACAAAAGAATACCTACCCTGCTCCTCTATATTTCTTGCGACTGAAACCTTTGATCTTTTGACTTAGTTCCTTGATTTTCACTCTTGATCCAGCAAAAAAAACCTTAAAATATTTCAAACCCTAGAGCTGAACTACCTAGCCTAAAATCCATTCTTGTACCAGTCAAACCCTTGGCTGTGATTTTCATAGAGGAGCCCTCTCTGGTTTGGTAGGGCTAGCTACCAAACTAAAATATTGGTTTGAGGTTATGATCTGAATATGGGCAAACTTGTTATTTCTATGCAAGCTCCCTCATCAGTATTAAAAATGTGTTTAAGCATCGTCTCATGTTAACCATTTGTGAAGGGGTTAAAGTGTCAAGTTTCATGTTTTTTTGAGGTGGGGGAATAAGAGGGGGGAGAACAAGAAGAAAATTTCTAATTCGTTGTTACAATTGTGATCAAGAAGGGCATTTTGAAAGAGATTGGCCAGTGCCTAGAAGGCCCCAGTGTTCTCAGTGCAAGGTCAACACTCATGCAAAAAAATACTACCTGGAGTTGATTACTAGATGGGAAGAGTGCAACTGCCAAACACGAGAAAATTTAAACAATGTTGAACCAAGGGCACCTGAGACAGCTCCCCTCTCAAAGATTAATATAGTCACCCAGGGATGGAAGAAGTCCAGAGCTAATTTTGGAGCCGTTGAACAACAAAGAACTATAAAGCAGATCTCACCAAAGCACTTGTATGATCCCAACTAGTAGAAGAAATATTACAAGGAGGCTGCAAAGGTTTTTAATAAATTTACTCCAAATGTTGAGCTCCAAGGAGAAAAACCATACCTTTTAGAATCCCGGAGTACAAACCTCCTGTAACCCAATCCCTAACCCATAGTCGAATGGTTCAGGTTGTTTCTCCATATTATGAACAATGAGAAAATGTTGGGACAATTGCCGAAAAATCTTAAAGTTGTTGTCAAAGGTGGAGCAACCAGGGACGCACTCATTTCTGCCAATCTACCCGATAGACACTCTACTTAAAAATTTTATAAAAAAAAAAAATACAAATTTTAAACATTAGGAACCCAATACCTGAAATCTAGTTGGTAAGAAAAATGAATCCCAACTCCAACCATAAAAACAAAAAATATTGATATATAAATAAACATATGAAATTAAATATTACCACACCAATTCTTGAGATCAATCAAACTTAACAAGGAAAAAATGAATCCCATAGGTTCCATTGCAAGGAATTTCACATGATCGAACACATTAATCTTGTGTAGAAGCAAAAGACAAACTAAAAAATATTGTTGGAATTCTCTTTGATTTTGTTTTATTGTTCTCGATACACTTCTCTGATATAGAAATAATTAATGAATGTATATAATAAAATAAAATAAAAATCTATATAATAAAATAAAATAATATGATTCATAATATTGCAACATACCTTATTTAAAAGTTAAAAATCTATATCTATATAATAAAGTAAAAGTTTATCTTAAATTTTGTTATATGTTTTTTAATATATATAATTCTAATTTATATATCACATATTTTTATAAATAATTAAAATAATTTAAAACAAAGTATAATTTAATTAATCTATATGATTTAATTAATTTATATAATTTTGACAATGTAAAATATATAAATAAACAAGTATTTTAATACTATTCATGTGTACCATTTTTGTATGTAATTGTATTTGAAAAACAAAAAACAATTATTGGTGTTTGTGGATCAATGGGCTACAAGTATAACTTGTTTTTTTAACCAATATTCTTGAAAATACACACTCAATCAAGAGTCAATGAAAAGACCAACTTCCAATGAAAAGCAAATTTTGTGAGAATTTTTGCATTCATTCATTCACCCAACTACACCATATAGTATATATTACTCAATATAAATCGAATTTCCTTACAAATTTTATATTACAATGAATCACATAAATTTCATATTATCAAGAATTTTAATTTTGAGATAACGTCATATATTAAACTTGTACAAATATTTTTCAAAATATACATTTATATTCTTAATTTATAATTAGTCATTGCTCACAAGAAACAAAATTCTACTTTATAACATATAATAACCATAATACAAAACATTAAACCTTATAATTTTATATTTACTCAAAATAAATTTTACTATAACAAAAATTATGAAATTTTGACTTCAATTTTTTTTAATTTAATAAAATTATAAATTACATACAAACTCCATTATCTCAATAGCATATTCTATATTATTATATATATAAAAATTGTTGATTTTTTACAAATTTCATTAAAGCGCTGCTAACTAATTTCTGGTTGAATAAAAAAAATCAAACAACTTCTCCCATAAACAAAAAATCAAACAACATTCTCCCATAACCATATCACATTTTCTGATTTTGGGAAAAAATTTGGGGAAAAAAATCAAACAACGTTGTTGTCATGTAACCATATTCCATTTCCTAAATCCGGAAGGGGTTTTGGAGAGTAAACTTCATTTAGAAATCTGCCCCAATTTTACTATAACCAAATATTATTATAAACTTCAAATTTAAATATTGACAAAATGGTCTCAAGTCAGCAATTTTACTATAACTAAATATTACTGTAAACTTCCAATTTAAGTATTGACATAAGTAAACTTCAAATTTAGGTATTGACAGATAACCAAGGGGGGTTTTCAGATTTTGGTTGATTGATGAGAATAAACAAAAACAAAAACACAACTAATTAATATTCATTCTAACCCATACTCAATCTAATTGGAAAACTAAAAAAAGAAACTCCCATAGATGCCACAAGGAAGAATTCAGTTTTGTAATAATTTAGTTGAGAACATGCCATCTAGATTTCAACCGTTTTCTCCATTCTAAATAATAAAAGAATATTTTTCCACCATTTGTATCATGCATTGCATATTCTTAAATATTGACTCAAGAATGTAATTTAATTGTAAATTTTCAATAGATTCTTATTCAGATGTGATAAATTCTTAAAATATTGAAAAATGTTGCATTGAAAGAATTTATCTGGACGTAAGCTACAAATTAAGGATTGTAAATTTTCAATGGATTTTATACAGATGTGATGAATTCTTAAAATATTGAATTTTTATACAGATGTGGTGAAAGAATGTTTGTATTCCTGGAAGTAAGCGGCCCAAGTAAATAAATATATTATCTAGTCAAATAAAATTTGTTTGCTTAAAACAGTTTTAAAAAGAATAAAAGTATTTCAAATGCAACAAGAAAATTTGGGTGCCGAACCTTACCGATTATTAACCTCAACAATCTGGTATAAAATGCTTGCAAACGATAGACGTCCTGCAATTTCTTATGCACTGAACTCATAAACTATAATTGCTCAATTTGAAGGAGTAAACAAGAATAATTTATTCGCCCATTCAGCACCAACAACCGTGGTTTTAATTGAAAGGGAGGAGGATACAAATCAAACCAGATCAATTAGCCATTAAATGTTACAAGATATGGCGGTTGAGTTCACACATCATAAGGATTCGTGATTCAATCTGCGGAAATATCAATTGTACGAAGACACGACGCAGACTTAATTCATTGATTGCTAACCCATCGGCGGCATCACCATTCAATTTCCCGAAGGCAGAGGCTCGGGGTTCGAGATGTGAGGTAATGGATATGGACATGACATCACGAGTTATATATCATAGTGATGGGTGGCCATATGGTACATGAGATGGGATTATGGGCATGAGGTATAATAAAGACTCTAAAGGAGCATTTAATAATGTATAGCTTACGATTTATGGGTTTGCCGTAACATATTACCAATAGGGTTCAGTCTCTAGACATGCTTATAATGATTGTCCATATGAATATTTCAATGACTGTTGGACAATTGGCGTTGTTAGGATGGTAAGTGACATCATGTGTGATGGAATTTTTGGCATTGATGTCAAACATGGTAACATTAATGTTAAATAGGAAAGAAAGGATAGCATATGCATGGTGTGTGCATCGTATGGTTGTTGTATTATTTAGTAGAGAATCATCATAGTAGTATGGTTATGTAAAGAAGCTATAAAATCTTATAGCTATGATGGGTAGATGGCCCAGGGTTTGAGATCATTTCTACTTCGTGAGACTAGCTCAGATGTATCTAGAAATGGCATAGTTGAATAGTGCTTCGAAAGATATTTCCATATGTGAAAGACTGAGAAAAGACTTCTAGATCAAAAGTTATGCCCGATCAAAATATGCAAATTAGAGAGGTCAACAAGCAGGGTTCCAAGGCTCAAGATTTCGCCTCTCCCTTATGTTTTGTGCGAAATTTCCTTGATTTAGGACTTAGGCAGTTCTTAAAGAAAATTCATAACTTCGGTGATTTGGGCCTAGTCAGAGATCGGGTTATGTAGCAGAAGTTCAAAAAAGGGGGAAATCCTTCTCAACCCCTGACCTATGAGGGACCAAGTGCTTAGTCGAGACTAGTCAAAGGTCAGGTCGTGCAACAAAGTTTGGCAGGGAAAAAAATCCCCAACTCCTAACCCCAATCTGTATGGGCCCTGATATCGATGACATAGAAATGGGAACAACAAAAAAAAAGGGAATTTGTGCCATATTTTAGTGCATTTTTTTTGTGCAAGCTATTTTTGCACCATTTTTTGCATCCAATTTTGCACCATATGTTGAATCTGATTTAGCACCAAATTTTGCATCCATTTGTGTGCCCATTTTTGCATCTTACCTTGCACCAGTTTTGGCATCCAATTTTGCGTCTGATTTGTCTCCCTTTTTTGCATCCCATTATGCACCATATTTTGCATCTAATTTTGCATCATTTGTTTCATCCATTTTACAATGTTTTTAATTCCATTTCTTGCATCCAATTTTGCATCCTTTCAAGCATCCAAATTTGCATCTAGACTTGCATCCTATGTTGAGCCATGTGTTGCATCCACCTTTGCATCTCATGTTTGTCTAATTTTATGTTCAATTTTGAGCCATTTTTACGTCCACTTTTGCAAAAAAAATTGCAGCAATTGTTGCATACTTTTTGCACCTCATTTTCCATCCAACATTGGATCTCAATTTGCACCCAATTTAGAGCCATTTTTACACCTTTTTTGCATCTACTTTTCCAATTTCGCACCATTTTTTACGTCCATTTTTGTATCTTTTTTTCTACCTCATTTTGTGTCCACATTTACATATCATGTTGTGCCTAAGTTTGAGTCTGAATTTGCATCTAGTTATGCATCACTTTTGGCATCCAATATGGCATCCTTGGTTTCACCCTTTTTTAGCCCACATTTTGTTGTGTCTTTTCTTACATTAATTTTTCTTCATTTTTTGTGCCCAATTTTACACCATTATTTGAATCCTCATTTGGCATCTAAATTTGCATCCTTTTTTGCTTCTTATTAGCATCCAACTTGGCATCTCCTTTTGCATCCAAATTTATGTCTAGTTATTGATTCTTTTTTGCATCTAGCTTGGTGTCCACCTTTGCACCCTTGTTTACATCGAGTTTGGTATCCTTTTGTATGGTCAAATCAACTAAAAGTCAATGTATGTACCAAATCAAAATGTTTCATAGATATCATTATTCTAAGGTAAATTCACAACATCCATCTCAAAATAGGAATCTCATCATACAAAATAATTCTCCATCAAAAAAATGTTGACAATTTTCAACATGTTCATGAGGTAACAAAATAGTAACAATAATATCATCATATTTATTCAAATCAACTAAAATTCAAATGTATGATTACCATATTAAGACATCCCAACTAAATATAAAAAAACAATGCATGACTAGCTAGCACCACCAAGATCATAGTCAAGATCATCCTCATGATCATTGTTGGCTGGAAAAAGTTCTAATTTTTGAGCTTCTATCAAATAATCATAACTTTGGAAAAGAACATCAAACTCAAAAAAAGGTATTGGAATCCTCTTTAGATAGGCCATGAAAATTTGGAAGAGCAGAGGAATATTTTTCATTTGCACCACAGCAAGTCTTGAATCAAAAATTCATAAGTAACTAGTTTTTGTTGTTTTGGTCTATTAACTTATTCATCTCCCATCTTTTCTTCTTGTGTGGTTTCGAGAGTTGAATCTTATTAGATCCCAAGGAACTTTCAAATTCCTCCTCAAAATGGATCTCCTCCCTTTTTGATGTTTCACCTTCTAATGGTTGCCCTACTAGAAAACTAATTTTTAAAGGAATCCCTTTTGGACTTGACAGCACTTTATCAAGAGTGGTCCCCACCGTACTACGTGTTGGGTTTTAAGAGACTTTATTTTTCCTACCTATGATGTTTTAAGGGTACTTAGGTTACTGAGAGGAACAATTCCTTTAGTCACTTCTAGCCATAATATCATTCGGATTATTTATGAGAAATGTCTTGACTCCTTGAGCGCCTCCCCAACAATGGCACCACAAATGACGAGTGTTTTTATTGATGTTTTAATATTGTAATTCATACACAATACTTAAATTTCCAACCAGGTTAATAAACTTATGAGGGGATCAATGCAATATAACTCATGAGGGGATCCATGCAAGAAAACTATACTTTTTGCTTATTTATTAAATGCTTGGTTGATAAACTTATGAGGAGATCAATGCAATATAACTTATGAGGGGATCCATGCAAGAAAACTATACTTTTTGCTTATTAAATGATTTATTCTAAATACAAGGGGTTGATTTTTTCATTCAAAAAATCCTAGTTTTTAACGTTAGACTTAATGGCTCTTTAATTACCTAACAATCTTCAAAAGGTAAGCTCAAAATAGTCCCAAAGTTACAAAAGTATTAGAAAATAATTTAACTAGCCTGAGCCATTTTATTTAAATCACACTTATGAGCCACACACACATAGGTTACTAATCAACTCCCTTAGTTATTTATTTATAAACATAAAAGACAAGGTTTGAAGACAAATGCAAATACTTGAATAGCTAAGACAAGTCAGGAGTAAGGAATGATAACGTTTTTAAATCAAAACTGGAGGTTTTTAATGGCAAAATTGTTTCACAAGAGGGACTCATCAGGTACGCCATCAGGCCAATGATAATCAGACTGTCAATAGTTGCGTCTCCAGTCGACAAGTGAGCAGAGTAATGTCGGATCTCAACCAACTCCCCCCCGTCATCTCTCATTATAATTTCCATCTACAAATGTATTTTGCTTCTCTGCCAAATTTTCAGAGTTTATGTATATAGTTTGTTAGCAATAATCAAGTTTCATAACAGTTATTTTGTAATCTCAAAAGCCCCCATCAGCTTTGGATGTTTCCCCTCTACAAATGTATTTTTCTTCTCGATCAATTTTGCAAAGTTTATTCATGTAGTATGTTAGCAATAGTCAAGATTCATTACAGCTATTTTGTAATCCCATAAAGCTCCTCTCTTGAAGATTGGAAACTTATATGAACCAATGTAACTAATTCTCGAGTAAAAGTTGCGACTAGGCTCAAATTGTAATTCCAAATCTTCTCATTTCTTTTTTTTGTGATTGCCAGAATCAGTAATGCGCCAGTTCCCGTACTCGCGTGACATGGGGTCGATCCCCAACAGCTGCCATTATAACCTCCAGGTGCAACTGCACCACCCCCAAGCAACAGTGCACAGGGAAGTCAACATTTTTTACTTAAGGTGACTTGTTCTTGCCGAAGGCTACCTCAGTGGAAGCAGGTCCTCTATACAGTGTGAAAGGAGGGTGACTATACAGTGTGTAAAGAAGAATCTCCACAGCAAGATAGAGACTAAAGACTTGGTGAATGGTGTAAAGAAGAATCTCTATTGCATGGTCATGGTACTTTCGGGTTTTCCTCCCCAAGAGAGAGAGGTTTTGGCCCTGGCTTGAAGAGCCAAAATTCTGTGTCTCTTGTGTTTTTGATAATTGACTTGATGAAAGACATAATAAGCTAATGAAGATAAGATCTAAGTAATAGAAGCATAACAACTATAACACAAGCAGTTATCAAGTAAAAGAATTGAATTAAACTCTGCCCTACCAAATTCTCAACAGAAGTTCCATGATATCAAATGCTACAATGGCAGAGGCTTGGACTGTTTTCCCATGAAGCTTGGAACATTTAAGAAATGCCAGCCACTTTATACCCTCTTGCCGGTACCTTGCCTTGCGTAAATAGATGATGAATCCCTGATCATGGGAATGACTTTTCCATTACTGTTGCCATAACATGCAAGGTTAATATTTTTGCCATACTTGTAATGCATCTTGAGGCTGCCAATCTGACAGTGACATGGCAATGGCGTACACAACCATGGAGTTCAACTGTAAAGGTTGTACAAGCAAAGGCACAATGGAGCGCACAACCTTCGACTCTCGATGTGAATGGATAACCACATTCTCAGTCAACTACTGCTTGGAGTACTTTTCAAAGACATCCCCTTTCATGGAGATATCGAAACAGCAATATCACTATGTCCAAAACTACCTCAACACCGTTTCAAGGCTTATAATCTTGTCGTAACCCTTCAGCTACCTGCCAGAATCCTGGCCTTCCGGGGATTTGTCTTCTATAGTCCGATTCTGTAACTGGTGATTCTTGTTTCTCATCTTTTAGATGCTCAGTTTCTTGTCTTCTTTTCTCATCTTTGGGCTTTGCAGCCTGTGCTTCCCAATCCCTGGCTTTGATGGTGTTTTCTTTAAGGGGCTGCAATACTTCTAGAAATTTAGAATCTTGTGTTTTCCTTATGAAAACCTTTCCATCTTAAGTGGATTTTATATTGTCTTAACTGGCCAATCTTCAACAGTATTTTCATTCTCTTGTGAAAATCCCTTTTCAACCGATGATCCCCCACTTTGAGAAGACCATTCTGTTCCCTCAGATTTGGTTGACTTCTTTCATTTTCATTGATAATACAGTTACCCCTATCAAAACTACTATTAGGAATGTTTTGTCTTGTTAGGAGCTATATGCGTTATTTCTGAAATTTTATTTTGACTAACAATGGCATGCTCTAGATGCATAGCTTCCGACACTATTGGTCCACTAGAGATAATTTCACCTTTTGGAATTTTCTCCTGAGATGTTGCAGCCCTTCTGCTCACCTCTTTCAATTTTGCAAGAGCCCTTCTCTTTAACTCTTTCAATCTTTCATTAGATTTTGCCTTCTGCTCTTTTATTCTCTCCCCTTCTTTTTGTAACTTTGCACGTTGTGTTGCAATTTCCTTTATCCTCGCACATTGGGCCTCATAACCCAGGTCTCCTATAATATCCAACACTTCACATGCTGGCTAATTATCAACGTGCTTAAATAAATGAACGTTATCCCTCAACTTAAGAATTTTATATGGGTCATTAATTGACCCTGCTGTAGGTTGGAACAGCAGACCAAAGTCTTAACGAGCTGACTGTATGTGAAACGGAGTAGGCCGAGGCCTGAATAGGTGTGCTAAAGTGCTGGCATAAGGCAAGGAAGGTGGCCGTAGGCCTAAGGGAGCAGACCAAGGCTACAGGAAGGCTGGTAGAGGGCTGCTGAGGACAGAAAAAGAATGTTGTCTGCTACAGCAAGGTGAAAGCTACTGCCAGGTATGCTGTTTATTGTTTGGATAATTAAGGTGAGCAAAAGACTGCCATGGTATTATTTGTTTGAGCAGGGAAGGCTTAGAGGACAAAGCCTCGGTATTAGGATTTGGTCAAAAGATTAGACTAGTATTTTGGCATTTATAAAGGGATATAAAGGACCACTATCCCTGGTATGGGAGCCCTCAGAGTTTTCCTGTGAATGGACTGATAAGAAACAAGTTTGGGTATTAATTCTTGTGTACTATACTTTGATCTGGCTGCTGGTATAATTTCTGCTGTGCAAAAGATTTTAAGTATGACACTGCTAGTGTGTTTATGTTTTCTAGGTAGAACATAGAACAGACCTGGGGTGCTTGGATTTCTAACAGATATTCACCATACTACTCTGAAACTCACAAGACCATATTTTTAGTATTTTTTCTTTTTTCCGAGTGTGAAAAAGTCACCGAGTCTTCCGTAGTCACATCACAGGCTATCCAAGTCTTGAAAGAGTCCAAGTCTGACAACAGTGGTATTTATAGAATAACGCTAATTCTACATCAGATTCCAAAGAGAATCAGAATTAGTTGTCAAAATAATCCTACACACCCTACAAAAATGAAATTACAGTGCATGAACCCTTTTGTGGCCAATACAAACCTCCCAAGCCATGGTGAGGACATAGGTGCCTAATAAGCATGGCTTACGCTTAAACTTTAAACCTTGAGATTCGACCCAAAATAGAAAAGTAAGAAAGTTATTACTAGAAAAATGGTTAGCTGGATAGACAAAAGAGTTTGCCCAACATCAAATACTTTCAATGCACCACGAAAAAAATTACTTTAGTATGTTCTTTAAACATGAGGGTATTAACTTTCATGCATGTACATAATAAAAATTCTCAAACAAAAGCAGTTCTAGTTCATGCATGATATGGCACAGATCAAGTCTAATTGCATGTATTAAATGGGTCTGGTTGTTGAAATTGCCTTGAAAGGTTGTTTTATTCTGGGAAGGAAAACATATGAGAATCTGTCTCAGATATTTCCAGAACGAATCCTTTGTGGATCCTGTACAGATCTATTGTATATCATTTCCAAATATTTATCCATGAAGCAACCATGACATGTTCAAGAAGGATCCAGATCTCATTTGTAACCAGGCATATCAGGGAAGGATGGGGAAAGGATACAAAAATATGGCCAAAAAAGAAAGCAAGAAGAAACTGTTGGTTTCCAATAAGTATTTCATAGTCATGAAAATGAAACTGTTGTTCACAACCTCCTAAGGATTTTGGGCAAACAAAATGAGCTTCAGAATAGAGAGATTGAAGAGTATTTCATCTGGTGGCCCTGCAGACCTTTTCATAAAATTTCTATGGACACTATGCCTTATTAGACTGAAGCTCCCATAATGCAGATAACTATTAATAATATCAGACAGTACAGAGAGAGACTTTATCACGGCATATTTAACAAGTCCTTTCAAAGGAGGTGTACCCAAAATGCAACTTGTATTACCACAGACATGCAGCATCTATTCAGGACCATAAGTTATAGAAAATGTACAAAATGCTAAAATGCAACAAAGGCTTCATATGGTTCTAACATCTGACACATCTGAAATCATCAAACAAAGGAAAAATAACTACTAACTTCAAGATGGATGATAATTCAAACTAAAATTGTTAGTGAATTTGCATATTTATACTGGATATGGTAACCCACATATTTTGTTGGAACAATGTCTTGTTGCTTCAATGTGAAGATATGCAACAACAAAATTTCCTAATTGTTATGATTGCTCAGTTAATATTTTGCTATTAAGATCTCGAGAACACTTAAAGCTTAGAATCAAAGGGAGACAATGAGATGGATATCCTACTGAGATTAACTCAAATATATTTACTCCGCACAGTTTCATGAAGAATAAAAACAAGAAAATATTCACTCAAAACTGATTTTATTTTTTGGATGCTACTCTTTCAATACTAATATTGCCTTTTGAAAGCTGAGTGTTCTCTGCACATAATTTTAAGATACCATGACATGGATATGTATATAGGTTAGGAATGTATATAGATATATCAACCTTGAGGAAAAAACCAGATATAATAAATCATACAGCTAGATACAGAAATTTAGAAATTCATACACAAACAAACATTAACATGTTATTAAATTTACTTCATGATAAGCAGATCTGCACTCTTAAACAAATCCAAGATAACTGAAAATTGAAACCTATCAAAACATCACACTGAAAATGATGGCTGTGGGCTAATATTCCTACAATCTCCTAGTCCTTCCCAGTTTTTCTCCTCTTGTTCCTTGTGCCACTGTCACTATGACTTTCGTCTTCCATCCTTCTACTCTCATGCTTCCTTAATCTTTTTCCCCTATTCCTCATATCATTGTCACTCTCACTCTCACTCTCACTCTCACTATCACTATCACTATCACTATCACTCTCACTGCTGCTGTCATCTTCATACTGTCTTCTTCTCTCTTTGTGCTTCCCTGTCTTTTTGCTCTTGTTCCTCATGTCACTGTCACTTTCATCTTCATACTTCCTACTCTCATGCTTCCTTGAGCTCTTCCCCCTTTTCCTCATATCACTGTCACTGTTGCTTTCATCTGCATACTTCCTACCACTCTCTTCATGCTTTCCTGAACTTTTCCTCCTGTTTTTCATGACATCATCATCATCATCATCATTGGGGTGGTCAATTTGATCTTCATGCCTGTTCCTTTTCCTGTTTTCATCACGCTTCTCAAGCTCTTTCCTATTATTTTCTGTACTTCTTCCATGATGCCTGTTTTTCATGACATCATCATCATCATCATCATCATTGTGGTGGTCAATTTGATCTTCATGCCTGTTCCTTTTCCTGCTTTCATTGCGCTTCTCAAGCTCTTTCCTATTATTTTCTGCACTTCTTCCATGATGCCTGTTTTTCATGACATCATCATCATCATCATCATTGTGGTGGTCAATTTGATCTTCATGCCTGTTCCTTTTCCTGCTTTCATCGCGCTTCTCAAGCTCTTTCCTATTATTCTCTGTACTTCTTCCATGATGACTTCTGTCTGATTTCCTCTCATTATCTGATCTCCCCTCTCTCCCATACGATTCATCTCGATGTTTTGATTTTTCATTTACCCTTCGCCTGCTATCTTCGTGTCTCCTGATTTGAGCTGCCTTCTGTTCTTCTTCCCTCATCCTAGCAGCCTCTTCCTCACACTCCAACCGTTCCCTTTCCTCGAGCTTCCTCTTCCTGCGCTCTTCTCTTTCCCGTTCTAATTGTTCCTTCTCTTCCCTCTCCTTCTTCCTGCGTTCCTCTTTCTCAGCTTTTTTGCGCTCCTTTTCCTTCTGCTTTTCTTTCTCTCTTTGCTCCAGTAGCTGCTGATGATGCTCCCTCTCCCTTTCCTCTCTTGCTAAAATTCTTTCCTGCTTGCGTTGTTCCTGAAGCTCTCTGTCAAAAGCTTCTCCCTCTTTTATGTCTCCGAGACCAAGAGCAGCCTTAAATGTCTCCAGTTGCTTTTCCTTCTTGGCTGCAATTTGATGAGTTTGGGTTTCAGAAACCCTGAATAATACAAATCATAAGTTAGAATATGAAGATAATAAGCAATCAAAAGAAAATAAATTTATACAACAGTAACATCTATCAAATTCAAAAAATTAAAAAAGTAAACATTTAATCTGCAAAAAATGTTGCTATAAAACAAGATTGTTATTGAAACAAAGACAACTTGCAAATCAGGATAAAGTCAAATGCCTCAAATGCTTATCAAAAGATAATCTACAAGGTCTATTCGTATTGCCTGGAAACAACAAAAGAAATAAAACGATTAAAAATAGAAACAGAAAAATGGGATTGAACACAATAGCAATAGACTATCACATTCTAACAAGTAAAATTTGAATATTTCACATTGAAAGTCTCTGCAGATTAAACGACAGGTATGGACTTGAAGTTAATACCTACAATAGGCTCAGATGGCATTATAACATTCTTAAAAAACCAACCCAAGTCAGTATTCACAAATATGATAATAGCCATTCCCGTTAAATACCCAAGAGCAGAAAAGTACATCTGTGTAGGAAATATCCAGGTCAGTTGGGATATTTGCCAGTGTACTTCCCTTCATGGAGAATAGTTCAAGTGTTAATGTTCAAAAGTTTAGAGTTTGGTTGATGAATTGAACACTATTGTCTGAGTTGGAGTATTAAAGACAGTACAGCTAACTGTGTTTTCTAATAAGTTAAAATGTTCAAATAAAATTGATGTCTGTGAGCTGATGAACTGAAAGCAACCAGAATTAAGTCTGATGAACCTGGTAGAACAGAGCACCATGGAACTCAAGAGGTTGTTAAGTTGACACATGAAGAATGAAACTTAACAAGAATATTCTTTTTGAGTTAAAATGATCACTCAAGGACCATTAGTGAATAATATGCTCAACCCAGTCTGGTTTATTGGTGCACATAAATTTGGTGTCCAATCTTCGTCGCATTGATGTAACCTTTCGAGCATGCATTCATTGTCCATAATGCATTCCATACGTTCTTCTTACTGTGTCTGATTATTCATTGTGACACAATGAAACAAATCACTAACTCATCTCTTCACCACAAATCCTGTGCAGCTTGAACAATGTGAGATTATGTTCAAGTCTGTCACTTGTGCAAGAACTCTGTAACAGACCTATATGAAAATCTGTTACCAGAAACAAACAGTCAGTTCCCCTCATAAAATGGTCTAAAATGGAATGGGGCAAAAAATGTAATTCTCAATAACCATTTCCATATCTAAGACCAGAACCGTTTTCAAGAAATGGACCATTTCTTAAGGCTTTCTAAGGCTGTTTCTGTTTCTAATACTGCAAAATCATTTCTAGAGACACAGACTGTTTCTCAACAAACGTTTTTCTGTTTCTGTAAAGGTCTTGTTGTTTTCTTATTTCCTCCTACACTTAAGAAAACAGAAAAATTTATAATAAAAATTAAAACATTACATGAACAGAGACCTCAACTTATTTCCTGCTAGCCGGTTCGCACTGCGGAGGGGTAAATGTTCTTTGCCAGCCACCGTCACACACAACTCCATAAGGCTTGATTCTTTGAATAGCAGCTTTTGTAGTGGTCATTTTGCTAAAGAAATTGAAGATACCACCAGGAAAATACTGAATCTATGACTCAGTGACTCAGGCAAGGAGACTGAAGAAGGCAAATATACATTGTTGAAAAGAATTGTTGAAGTGCCATCATCCATTATTTGATTCATCAGTTAGTTCCCCATTGCTTGGCTGGTGCTCAACGTCCCTGGTAAGTTTGTGAGCCATATCCCCATCATGAACCCTCTGATTCAATGGATGGTTTAGATAATGTCAGCATAAGTCTAATTCCATCGATTTTTTCCCACGTTCTTCTATAGGTGATTTCAACTCTACAAAATCAGCCAGTGACTATAATGTCTGCAACATCCCCATTCTCATTGGCATGCATTAGCTCGTGTTTCACCGTTCAACGCTTCTAAGGTCACCACACACTCCTCCATGCTTTAGTAGAAGCTGGGAGGCTCAGCGTTGTTTGGGGCTCGATTGCTTTGGAGGCAAGTCCTCTATTAAACAACCTAGTGTAATACTATTAGACTACATCGTTATTGTGAGGTTAATTTTGCGGTTAACTGTGTAAGATCACAAAGCAGCCAATTAATTTTCATGGAGTCTTCTAGTCCATTGTCAACAGTGAACACAATGGACAAACAATGCAAACTTAAACCTTTTTTTACCTTGTCACAAGATTTGAGCATCTTAGCTCTTCCTATAAGAATAAAAAAATATATCGCTGCAAATCTCTCTTCTCACAACATATGTTTTCCTTTTTCTATCATGTGATTGGCTAACTATTTGGATCACTTTCAGTGTTCAACAAAAGAAACATTTTTTCTCCTTTACTAATTCAGTGTGAATGGTTCGTTTATGTTATTGATTTTAATTCTGTCCCTGCTTGCATTTGAATTACAACATTTTTACTGTCTAGACTGCGCCATCTACAATATGCCCAGCCTCCTCTATTTCGTAATATATTTTACATTTACATATGCAGCTGTAGATATGAATAACAAACGTATATACTTCCTATATGCGGAACCTGCGGATTGTATTTAACATACCATACCCGTTTCTGGTAACTTACGTAAAACTGGTATTGTCCATCTGAAATTGAAACCTAAATTGCCCCAAATACTCAAGAATTTCAACATAATATAAAAATAGTTGCTTGTCCTGCTAGCATATCATGTTGTGATGTTTTAGCATGGTGTCAGATTGATTCTTTGGTCTGACGGTAGAAATTCCCAAATTTAACACGCCTGCAACTGTGTCCAAGGTCGCAGGTCCAGTCATGATATATTGCGTAAGCTTTTTTTGCGAAAGTGAAAACAACATACAACCTATAGACTAATTGGTGTGAAGGAAGCTGTAAGATTATCATCCAAACAAGTACTAAATTTTTGGGAGGAAAAAGAAAAAGGAAACAATAAATAAACCAGAAGCTAGAACCTAGACGTGCCTTCTCATACCTGCGAGGTCCACAGTCCTAAATCAAGATTATTGATTTAATTGCAAGCAAGCCATGACAGAATGCCTAATCTAGGTTTGCCACCGTAAGTCCCAGAGGGAACGGACAATTGGTGAAAGACTTACTTTTTGGAATCCTGTCCAACAGCATCACCTCCATCAGGGTTTTCGACAGCGGCTTCCATGATCTTTCTGGCCTCCTCGACTTTATCAAGTATTTCATTATCCGTGTAACCCTGCTCAGCCAGGGTATCTTCAAGCAAAGCTAATTTGAGCTCGATCTGTCTCTTCCTGTCATGCTCGAGAATATCTTGGTTGGCCTTTTTCGTAACCCCTCCAGCGCCTTGACCCTCCTCAAATGCCTTGCCCTCAGCTCTCGCAGGCTTTGGCCGTACGAAGAACTTATTGCTCTGGATGTAGCCGTTTGTCCCCGACCCACGGGGTGTCTGCAGTCCGATGCCGTTATACATCTTTTAAACCCTAACCTCGGCAATACTATTTTCGCAATATTCCCGACTTCCTCCTGTCCTCGCGAAAGGAAAATCGGCTTCTTGAATGAAATTTGGGAGAATTGGACGAATTTATAAGCTGCACTTCAAACAAAAATACATGAATTAGAATTCATTTCCCAGTGAACCGACACTTATAAAACCCTTTGCGGATTGACAAAATAAAGGTCGATTTAAAACGATTCAGAAGAATACAGAGACTCCCTCATCGAATTGATTGGAATGGACAAATTACCCTATTTTCTTCATCGGCACTGGGCACCGTGCTTTCTTCAATGCTTCTCCCTTCCACGATTTCTGCTTAGATAATAAGGCTCACCGTCATTTCAATTTGATGTCAGTTAACGGGAAGAGTAGCGGCGCATTTTCATGATGGGTCTC
This sequence comes from Pinus albicaulis, assembly GCA_034641835.2. Lineage (NCBI taxonomy): Eukaryota > Viridiplantae > Streptophyta > Pinopsida > Pinales > Pinaceae > Pinus > Pinus albicaulis. Next base: position 1,349,285,180 of record CM076574.1, on the reverse strand, counting down.
CCATGATTTTAACGGGGCTGGATGACCAGTGCAACTAAATCACTTGACAAGTAATATTGAGGGCATGAAGAGGTCAGTATGGCCTTTTTATTAGAGAGTTGTATTCCGCATTCAATAACCACCTGGCATATATCTTGTTGGGTCGATGTAACTCAAATTTGACAATCGATACAGTATTTTAGATAGTATTTAATGTTATATAGATGTGGATGAATTGAAGTAATTCGAATTCCATAGTGTATATTGTGTATACATTTCTTTAAATGTGATTTTTTTTTTAATGTTTATGAGATTAAAGATAGCTTAGTTTATGAGGTAAATTGTTTCTTTATATGGTTTTTGTATTCGACCTTTTTTTGTGTGAAGTTTCTCAATAAAATCTTTTAGCTTTTCGACAAATTTTTCGTTGAATAGATTATCCCAAGGGCTAGCTACCAGAATATCTGCATAACTTTCATTATCATGTTTCACAACGAAGTTGATGAGAATTAGTACTTAATTGAGTAATAAGAATTTTGGCTCTCCAATAAATATTGGCCCATATGTAAGCTTTTTGTTAATGATTATGAGTGGGATTAAACTCTTCAATATAATACTTTTTCTTTCTCCCTAGTTCCTTCCAAGTACATTTGTGGAACTTATCCATAACAAAAGCTTTTAACTCTTTATTGTTTGTGGGACACATGCTTAAGCAAATGCCCCATTTGCTAAACCGTTTGTTATTTTGACGCATCCAAGTCTTCTTTCTTTTGCACAATATGTCATTAAACATAACCTTAGGCCATCTGTCCTCTTCAATTTGCTCAAATTTTTTTAAATACCTTATGACCCGCACCATAGCAATTGCTTCAATAGGAGTAGCCCCTGTTTCACTTAACAATATAGCATAAGGAATTGCACTTTTAATTTTGAATTTGTTTATAATCAAACACTTCTGAATTTTCTCCATTTGTTTCCACTACATGTCGGATGTATTGTTGGCCCACAGTTCACAACCGTAGAGAATCAGCGGAATCACTAAAACCCCAAAAAGAGTTAGAGTTGTTTTATAGTCTCATAACTCTGCCTATCTACACCTATTTTGAAAAGCATAAAATGTTTTCCAACCCCCTCCCCCCCCCTCCCCCCCTCCCTTTCGAAGTCCTTTTCTTTCTACGTACATCCCAGCTTAGATTTCTGTTGAAGTCAATTCTGAGGTATTTGCAATCCGCAACTTCTTCCATAATGTTGCCTTCAAAGTAGAACTTATGTTGGTTATGTTTTCTTTTGTTAGAGAAAATCACTACTTTCATTTTGTTGATATTGACTTGCATCCCCACACTTTTACAAAAATGCTCAAGGGAAAGTAAGTACTCTTGCAAACCAAGAGAAGATTTAGCAATCAGAATAAGGTCATTTGTGTACAAAAGAAGCCTTATAACAAACTTGCCCAAATGATACCGTCACCCCCTTGTGAATTTAGTCACTCTTCAAGTTTGTCAATATATAAACCAAAGAGGGTAGGAGACAAGCAACCTTCTTTGACCCCGATATCACTTTTAAAATTTTCAGAAATGTCTGTTGAAATTCTAATTTTGACTTTCACCTATTCGTATAGCCTATGCACAACTGCTCTCAAATGTGTGGGAACCCCAAGTTCCTCCATTCTGTATCAAAGCTTATCTCTAGGAACCGTGTCAAAGGCTTTTCTGAAATCAACAAAGTAACAAAAAACTTCTTCCTTTAGTAAAATTTAAAGTTATTAAAATTTAAAAAAACTTACACCACTTTATATTATCCTAATGTCACTTGATAACTTACATAAATGATATTTTAAGAGTGAATTAAAAATATACAAAATTCATGTTATATATATATATATATATAATTTTGTTTATTCAAAATTTCAAAAATCTAAATTGTTTATTTATTCAAAATTTGAACAATCTAAATTGTGTTTTATATATATATATATAAAGTAAAACTAAATTAAATTTTAGACCAAATTGTTTATTTATTCAAAATTTGAGCAATCGTCTCAAATTTTGAATAAATAAACAATTTGGTAGAAAATTTAGTTTAGTTTTACTTTATATATATATATATATATATATATATATATATATATATATATATATATATATAACACTAAACTAAATTTTAGACCAAAAAAAAAAAATTTAAAGAAGAATTTTCACATGAAAATATTTGATCCTTTCTTTATATGTTATCATCTTACTATTATTTGGAATGCTCATGGAGTTAAAGGTCACTTCACTTTCCTTAGTGTATATTTAGAAATTTAAGTATTAAGGTAATTTTGCTTATTTAAATAGTTTTAGATAGATTTTGTACATGTAAGCTAGCTTTAATGTTAGGGGGATTTTTTGGTTGTTAACATTATCATTCAACAACATTGCTCTCCAATAACTTATTAACCACATACAAAGGCTTGCATGACTTTTACTTTATCTCATTTACATTCCAATATACTCTTTACTTGAAATCACAACTTTACATCAAATGTATTTGTTAAATGGATCGACTATATAATAAGATCCCCAACTCACTCAATATCTTAAATAATGGGAAATTATTTTTATCTAGTTCATGTCCCACTTCACTTATTGTTCACAATTTCATTTATAATCTACATATGTTCACTTCTTTCGTTTCTTTATATACATGTTGGAGTTGTGAATGGTATTGGAGTTACTTCTTTTTCTTGGAGTTCATGTGTGTTTCTTGCTTGGTCGCATCCCTACTCTACACCTACATTAGGCACATGTGTTTGAGGTTATGTCTTTGTAAGGTTGATTTGTCCACTTGTATAGTATCATGGACACATTGTGTTATTATGCAATGTTCCTTCCTCATGATTGTACACCCAAGGCTTACTACTCCCTCTAAGGGAAAAAGTTCAAATATCTTAATGCTCCCTTTCCCCTCATTGATTACTTCAACTATTATCATATATTTGGAAATTTCAAATTTAAATCGTTTCTTGCAAATGCCCTGCTTTTTCTCATTTTAATTATGCTTCTTTGTCTTTCTTGTTTCATTTCCCTGCATGCTTGACTTAGATCAGTTAGTAATTCAAAACTTCACCTGCATTATCATGCCTTGTTGATTTAGTTGCATTATCATGCCTTTAGTTGATTTAGTTCGAGACAATATGGATATTCCATGCAGGACAAACACCTTCAATGACCATTCACACAACCAAATTGAATATCATAACGCCAATATTTGTATGTTGTTAAAACCCTCTATAAGGGAAATAGTCATCGGCCCTAGGTAATGTGGTCACTTGAGGCAATTTTACAAATGCAAAAGAAAAAAAATTTACATAAGAGGGTTCTCATAATTGATCATTAATCATGACCCTATATGCTCTTTAAATAGATATCATGGGCCAATTAGGTATTAAGCCATGGATCAATAGTCATTAGTATCAAGGAGAATATGAACCATCGCACTACTTATGTTTAGAATATATTGTGGCAGTGAGATTACAATGCAACTAATGTAAATTAAAGAAACAAACTTTTACCTAATAGATACATTAGACGAAGTTGTGTTGATTTTTTTGGGTAGCATTGGATGTGCTCTATCTCCAAAACTTTGTGGAGGGGCTAGGACACATGAGATCTCCAAGACCCAGAAATCGTTTGGATAAATTCCAACTGGATCTTAATTTATTCAAATAATTAATTATTTTAATGGAGACCCTAAGTCTAAACTTAGGGAAATTAAATAATTAAAGTGAATTAATTTAACATGTGGGTGAGAATTTTCTAAGTGACGAAGATAAAGTCTTTTCTAATCTTAGTCGTCGATTAGAGATTAGATCACGATCGTTGATTCATAAACAGGAAAATTATTAAAGGAAGGCTTGGGGTCAGTTGGAGAACACACACAGAGATTGAAATTAGAGATTGAATTCTTCTGACGGAGCAACGCTCGGATGAAGATCAGATCTGAGTAATTCAATGAAGTAAGGGGCATTTCAGCAACGGGATTTTCATCCAAGGCCGAGAATGCAATTGCAGAGAGGCAGATCAGCACCAGGAGGGACAACGTAGCTCAAAAAGGGTGACGCAGAGCCAACAGAGTTCACGTAGGAGTGACATAGAGCTAAAGAGGGTGACAAGACACTTGAGTAGCTGCGTTGGGGTTTCTATGGAGCAGATTGGGCAACCATCCAACAGATTAATTTTGGAGCCAGGAAGGCTCACGGAGAGGGTGACGTAGCCACTAGGAGAGGTGATGCAGTCTTAACGCAGAGCTAGTTGTAGCCACTACTATGCAGCACTGAGGACTGCGCAATCACCTGTGGGGTTTCTTCATTCTGCCGCTGGATCTGCCAAATTATATGTTTCTGGATAGAGGTACTTCTGTTGAGGAATTTCTCTGTTGGGTGAGTCGAATTTGGCACCCTAGATTGTATTCAGAAATTTGGCTATTAATATAAACCCTCAAAACTTCTAGATCGGTTTTCTCGCATTGGGTCACTATAAGTAAAAGACCCTCTAGTGGATGTTTTGAGGAACCCCTTATAAAATTAGCCCAGACATCCATTTGTAGCGGAGGTTACTAGATGAGGTTGGCGAGTGGAATTTTTTGCATATGTTTTTTTTTTTCCAATGCGTTTCGCATCCTAAACCGCACCGGTGCGTTCCACTAGAGAAAGCACTGATGTGTACAAAAAAATGGCACACTAGGACATCGTGCACTTGGTACAAACCCACATGGTGCATCTCATTACTGTAGCGCACCGATGCTCTACAAATATTGAACACCGGTGCATCCTAAAACCCCGCGCCAAAAGTGAAACAGCTCGGTGCAGTTGTAAGAAACCGCCTGGTGTGCCTAGAAAACCCATGCACCGGAACAAGGTTAAATAAAAAAAAAATTATGGCCAAAAATCTGCATTTTTCACTTTTCAATGCTCCAGAGCTCTCAAGCACCGGTGCAAATTTACCTTGTGTGAGGCGTCTTTCCATCGGTGCTCCCATTGCACGCATTGTTGTTGTCCATTGCCCACCATCTCCATTTTGAATTTTGCAAAACGGTGGGAAAATTTAGTTTTGCAAATTCTACAGCTAATATGCCTCCTCGACGGCCAAATGTATAGGTATTTTACTTGTTTTTCCATAATTAAACCTTTTAGCGGATTAGTTTTCTAAAATAACTTAAAATTCACCTTATCTATTAAAAAAAAAAAAAATCCCCACGTGGTGCGCTTGAGTCGTTCGGCTCACACCGGTTCGCGGTGTTGCCTGTAAGTGTATAGGCCGCACCGTGACCACTGCTGATGGTATCCTCACCAACCACACCGTTGACCATGTCGAATTGCAAGAATGTTGTGCGTTAACGGAAATATTCGCCCCGAGGTGGGTATTTTTGTCAGTGCACTACCCTCCTGAACTAGCCATTGTCAACGGTGCAGTCATGTAAACGACCGCATCGTTGTCTATGTAGTGATGTCAGGAGGGTGGTGCGCTTCCTAAAATATATGCCCCGGGACACATAGTTTGGTCAGCACACCACCCTCCTGACACTGGTACATAGTCAACGGTGCGGTTTGTTATACCACCACACCATTGACCTTGTAACAATGCTAGGAGGGCGGTGTCCTGAAAATTTCTTGGTGCACCGCCTTCAGTGCACGACAAAAACAAATAGATTATTACCGGTGCATGCCTGTTTTTTTGTGGCGCACCGATTGTTTTTTTTTTTTTTTCAAAAAAAATTATATATATATATTCCTAAATACATGTCTCATTTAATAAAAAAATTGTATTTAATATGTCAATCATTCAGCAACGTCAAAGGAGAGAAGCGATAGAACAACAGCAACAATAGGCGGACCAGTATAACGCGGTTCACCTGTGGGAGGCATGAGAGAGGGAGAGAGATATGTACCCTCTCCCTATTATAGCAGCCACCCAGGTGCTCCTAAGGAAGATTGGATTCCTCAAGTTCTATGAGGAGGCTACATCCCTAAAGGGACATGGTGGGTTTTTGCAACAGCTTATCCATAGGTGGAATGCCCACCGACAGGCTTTTCGGGTCAGTCCTAACTAGTGGTACGCGCCCACCGAGGAGGACATCTATTTCATTACTAGCCTATCGAGGAGAGGGGTGGATTTTCCCTCGTTCCCAGAGGTCCCCGTTGGCTATGCATCAGGGAGTCAGTTGGTGTACTCCCAAAGATACATTAGTGCGGATATACAATCTCCTGCAGATTTCCAGGTCTTTGGAGGTCAGTTACGTATTGCTTCATTTGGTGGAGAGGAGGTGAGGTTCCTCTCACTATTGATTTCAACCATTGCACACCATACCAACGATGGGCAACGCATTAGTTGCCCGCTTCTATTTTATGTTGATTCTTTATTACAGGCGACACGACTTGTGAGGTGGGCTACCATTTTTTTGCAACAGTTCAGTACATCTTTAGATAGATGTCGTTCTCAGGCACAAGGGAGGGTGAACTTCCCTTTTTCTTCAAAGCTATTTTGTTTATTTTTTGAGAGGTTTCCAGAGACGAGGCCTACTTTTGTTTGGCAGCCTCGAAGGGCGATGCTGCATGTATGGATGCAGATGATGCCCAAGAGGGGTGAGTCAGAGTTTTCCGCGAGGATATCGCATGATGCATTGGAGTTGCTAGCCAGTGTTGATAAGCATCTCTTCGTTCTGGTCCCCTGTCCGTATGCTAGTTTGGATTAGCGAGGGTGTGACAACATCCTCTTCACAGATGATGAGCCACCGGATGATAGAGGTAATATTACCGTTTTCTTTAAATTTATTCTAACATGTTCTTTAACTTGTTTTTAGTAAACTATTTAATGAAATTGTCTAATTATTGTTGTGTACTTATATATATTTTGCAGACATTGGGTCATTTAATGGCAATGAGATGCCACCGCCACCAAATGATCCAGGTGTAGATCCTGATGACAATCAGGAGATGGCAAATGTCAAGGATCAGGTCGGTGCAGACATACCTAGTCCTCATGTTGTGTAGGTATATGTTGGTGCGAGGCATAGGCCTAACACTAGATTTAGGATGGAGTTGGGTAACTAACTTTGTGCACTGCTTATGGAGGGGGGAGTCAGGCCCGCCACTATGAGAGAGATACAGGTCGATGCTAGGCTAGTAGAGATTTGGAGAGGCATGCCACGTGACATGTTCACCCCAATGCAGCATGTCGTAGGAGCTACTAGCTTAGTGACGCGATTGAGGAGGGCCCTTCGATGTAGGCGTGGTCGAGACGCGGTACGTCGACAGTCGAGCAACGTCGCATCATCTGATGATCATGATCAGGGGAGTGATCATTGTTCCCCTCGCACCGCAGATGAGCAGTCTGCAGCATCGAACAACAACCATGATCATGAGCAGGCTGGACCATCCACGTCGAGTCAGCGTTCTCAGCCGGTAGCATCCAACTTTCATGATCATGAGCAGGCTGGACCATCCATGTTGAGTCAGCCTTCTCAACCTACATCATCCAACTTTCATGATCATGAGCAAGCTGGACCATCCACGTCGAGTCATCATGATCAACAGCCTACATCATCCAACAGTACTCATGATCATGAGCAAGCTGGACCATCCATGTCGAGTCACCATGAGCGGCTGACAGTTGATCCTGATTAACATGAGGCACCACCAGATCAGCAGGCATGTGATGATCAACATCTATTTGAGCTTGTCGACACTTGTTTCTCTATATGGCTTCTGTATTTGACTATTTTTTGTGTGAAATTTCTCAATAAAATATTTTAGCTTCTCAACAAACCCTTCATTGAATAGATTATCCCAAGAGCTAGCTACCAGAATATCTACATAACTTTCAGTATCATGTTTCACAACGAGGTTGATGAGAATTAGTACTTAATTGAGCAATAAGAATTTTTGCTCTCCAATAAATATTGGCCCATATGTAAGCTTTTTTTTAATGATTATGAGTGGGATTAAACTCTTCAATATAATACTTTTTCTTTCTCCCTAGCTCCTTCCAAGTACATTTTTGGAACTTATCCATAACAAAAGATTTTAACTCTTTATTGTTTGTGGGACACATGCTTAAGAAAATGCCACATTTGCTAAACCGTTTGTTATTTTTCCGTATCCAAGTCTTCTTTATTTTGCACAATATGTCATTAAACACAACCTTAGGCCATCTGTCCTCTTCAATTTGTTAATTTTTTTTTAAATACCTTATGACCCGCACCATAGCAATTGCTTCAATAGGAGCAGCCCCTGTTTCACTTAACAATATAGCATAAGGAACTGCACTTTTAATTTTGAATTTGTTTATAATCAAACACTTCTGAATTTTCTCAATTTGTTTCCACTGCATGTCGGATGTATTGTTGGCCCACAGTTCACAACCGTAGAGAATCACCGGAATCACTAAAAGCCCAAAAAGAGTTAGAGTGGTTTTCTAGTCCCATAACTCTACCTATCTACACCTATTTTGAAAAGCATAAATTGTTTTCCAACCCCCTCCCCCTCTGAAGTCCTTTTCTTTCTACGTACATCCCAGCTTAGATTTCTGTTGAAGTCAATTCTGAGGTATTTGTAATCCGCAACTTCTTCCATAATGTTGCCTTCAAAGTAGAACTTATGTTGGTTATGTTTTCTTTTGTTAGAGAAAATCACTACTTTCGTTTTGTTAATGTTGACTTGCATCCCCACACTTCTACAAAAATGCTCAACGGAAAGTAAATACTCTTGCAAACCAAGAGCAGATTTAGCAATCAGAATGAGGTCATTTGTGTACAAAAGAAGCTTTATAACAAACTTGCCCAAATGATACCATCATCCCCTTGTGAATTTAGCCACTCTTCAAGTTTGTTAATATATAAACCAAAGAGTGTAGGAGACAATGGGCAACCTTCTTTGACCTCGATATCACTTTTAAAATTTTCAGAAATGTCTGTTGAAGTTCTAATTTTGATTTTCACCTATTCATATAGCCTATGCACAACTGCTCTCAAATGTGTGGGAACCCTAAGTTCCTCCATTCTATGTCAAAGCTTATCTCTAGGAACCGTGTCAAAGGCTTTTATGAAATCAACAAAGTAACAAAAAACTTATTCCTTTAGTAAAATTTAAAGTTATTAAAATTTAACAAAACTTACACCACTTTATATTATCCTAATGTCACTTGATAACTTACATTACAATGACATAAATTTTTTTTTAAGAGTGAATTAAAACTATACAAAATTCATGTTTTATATATATAGATATATATCATTTTGTTTATTCAAAATTTCAACCATATAAATTGTTTATTTATTCAAAATTTGAGCAATCTAAATTGTTTAATATATATATATAAAGTAAAACTAAACTAAATTTGAGACCAAAAATATTAAATTTAAAGAAGAATTTTCACATGAAAATATTTGATCCTTTCTTTATATGTTATATCCTTTTTTTCTTTTGTGGTTTTTGTTCTTGACGTTAAAGGTCACTTCACTTTTCTTTTAGTGTATATTTAGAAATTTAAGTATTAGGGTTATTTTGCTTATTTAAATAAGTTTAGATAGATTTTATACATGTAAGCTAGCTTTAATGTTAGGAGGGATTTTTTGGTTGTTAACATTATCATTCAACAACATTGCTCTCCAATAACTTATTAACCACATACAAAGGCTTGCATGAATTTTACGTTATCCCATTTACATTCCAATATACTTTTTACTTGTTATCACAATTTTACATCAAATGTATTTGTTAAATGGATAGACTATTTAATAAGATTCCCAACTTGCTCAATATCTTAAATAATGGGAAATTATTTTTATCTAGTTCATGTCCCACTTCACTTATTGTTCACAATTTCATTTATAATCTACATATGCTCACTTCTTTCGTTTCTTTATATACATGTTGGAGTTGTGAATGGTATTGGAGTTACTTCTTCTTTTTGGAGTTCATGTTTGTTTCTTGCTTGGTCACATCCCTACTCTACACCTACATTAGGCACATGTGTTTGAGGTTATGTCTTTGTAAGGTTGATTGGTCCACTTGTATAGTATCATGGATACATTGTGTTATTATGCAATGTTCCTTCCTCATGATTGTACACCCAAGGCTTACTACTCCCTCTAAGGGAAAAATTTCAAATATCTTAATGCTCCCTTTCCCCTCATTGATTACTTCAACTATTACACATGTTTGGAAATTTCAAATTTAAATCGTTGCTTGCAAATGTCCTGCTTTTTCTCATTTTACTTATGCTTCTTTGTCTTTCTTGTTTCATTTCCCTGCATGCTTGACTTAGATCAGTTAATAATTCAAAACTTCACCTGCATTCTCATGCCTTGTTGATTTAGTTGCAAGGAAAAAAAAGAACACATAGTGTTCGAGACAATAAGGATATTCCATGCAGGACAAACACCTTCAATGACCATTCACACAACCAAATTGAATATCATAACGCCAATATTTGTATGTTGTTAAAACACTCTATAAGGGAAATAGTCATCAGCCCTAGGTAATGTGGTCACTTGAGGCAATTTTACTAATGCAAAAGAAAAAAATGTACATAAGAGGGTTCTCATAATTGATCATTAGTCATGACCCTATATGTTCTTTAAATAGATATCATGGGCCAATTAGGTATTAAGTCATGGATCAATAGTCATTAGTATCAAGGAGAATATGAACCATCACACCACTTATGTTTAGAATATATTGTGGCAGTGAGATTACAATGCAACTAATGTATATTAAAGAAACAAACTTTTACCTAATAAATACATTAGACGAAGTTGTGTTGATTTTTTTGGGTAGCATCGGATGTGCTCTATCTCTGAAACTTTGAGGAGGGGCTAGGACACATGAGATCTCCAAGACCCAGAAATTGTTTGGATAAATTCCACCTGGATCTTAAGTTATTCAAATAATTAATTATTTTAATGGAGACCCTAAGTCTAAACTTAGGGAAATTAAATAATTAAAGTGAATTAATTTAATATGTGGGTGAGAATTTTCTAAGTGACGAGGATCAATTCTTTTCTAATCTTAGCCATCGATTAGAGATTAGATCACGATCGTTGATTCATCAACAGGAAAAGTATTAAAGGAAGGCTTGGGGTGAGTTGGAGAACACACACAGAGACTGAAATTAGAGATTGAATTCTTCTAATAGAGCAGTGCTTGGATGAAGATCAGAGTTGAGTAATTCAGTGAAGTGAGGGGCATTTCGACAGCGGGATTTTCATCCAAGGCCGAGAATGCAATTGCAGAGAGGAAGATCAACACCAGGAGGGACAACGCAGCTTAGAAAGGGTGATACAGAGCCAACAGAGCTCGCGTAGGAGTGACAGAGAGCCAAAGAGGGTGACAAGACACTTGAGCAGTCGCGCTAGGGTTTCTGTGGAGCAGATTGGGCAGCCATCTAGCATATTGATTTCGGAGCCAAGAAGGCTCACGGAGAGGGTGACGCAGCCACTAGGAGAGGTGATGCAGTCTCAGTGCAGAGCTAGTTGTAGCCACTGCTGCGCAACACCGTGGATTGCGCAGTGACCTTCTTCATTATGCCGCTAGATCCGCCAAACTATATGTTTCCGGATAGAGGTAATTCTGTTGAGCAATTTCTCTGTTGGGTGAGCTGGATTTGGCACCCTAGATTGTATTCAGAAATCTGGTTAATAATATAAACCCTCAGAACTACTAGATCAGTTTTCCAGCATTGGGTCACTATAAGGAAAAGACCCTCTAGCAGATGTTTTTGAGGAACCCCTTATAAAATTAGCCCAGACATCCATTTGTAGCGGAGGTTACTAGATGAGGTTGGCGGGTGGAAGTTTTTGCGTATGTTTTTTTTTTGCAGCGCGTTTCGCATCCTAAACCGTACCGGTACGTTCCACTAGAGAAAGCATCGATGCGTACAAAAAATTGGCACACCAGGACACTGTGCACTCGGTACAAACGCACCTAGTGCATCTCATTACTGTAGCACACCGGTGCTTTACAAAGATTCAACACCAGTGCATCCTAAAACCCCGTGCCAAAACTGAAACAGCCCGGTGCGGTTGTAAGAAACCGCTCGGTGCGCCTAGAAAACCCGCGCACTGGAACAAGGTTAAATAAAAAAAAATTATGGCCAAAAATATGCATTTTTCACTTTTCAGTGCTCTAGAGCTCTCAAGCACTGGTGCAAATTTACCTTGTGTGAGGCAATCTGCCATTGGTGCTCCAATTGCACGCACTGTTGTTGTCCATTGCCCATCATCTCCATTTCGAATTTTGCAAAACGGTGGGAAAATTTAGTTTTGCAAATTCTACAGCCAATATGCCTCCTCGACGGCCAAATGTACAGGTATTTTACTTGTTTTTCCATAATTAAACCTTTTAGTGGATTAGTTTTCTAAAATAACTTAAAATTCACCTTATCTATTAAAAAAAAAATCATGTGTGGTGCGCTCGAGCAATTCGGCTCGCACTGGTTCGCGGTGCTGCATGTAAATTTACAGGCTGCACCATGACCGGTGCTGACGGTATCCTCACTGGTTCCAGGGCGGTACTGAAATGGCGCAATGTGCTTTTTGAAAATTAAAAAATTGCGGTGTCGTCGGTTACCTGACCACACCATTAACCATGTTGAATTGCAAGAATATGGTGTGGTCGGTTACCCGACCACACCGTTGACCATATCGAATTGCGAGAATGCGGTGCATTGACGGAAATATTTTCCCCGAGTTGGGTATTTTTGTTAGCGCACCGCCCTCCTGACATTGGTACATAGTCAATGGTGCGGTATGTTATACCACCACACCATTGACCTTGTAACAATGCTAGGAGGGCGGTGTGCTGAAAATTTCTTGGTTCACCGCCTTCGATGCACGACAAAAATAGACGCACCATTACCGGTGCATGCCTGTTTTTTGTGGCGCACTGACTGTTTCTTTTTTTATCCCAAAATATATATATATATATATATATATATATATATATATATATATATTTCTAAATACATGTCTCATTTAATAAAAAATGTATTTAATGTGTAAATCATTTAGCGATGTCAAAGGAGAGAAGAGACGGAACAACAACAACAACAGGCGGACCAGTATAACGCGGTTCATCTGTGGGAGGCACAAGAGAGGGAGAGAGATATGTACCCTCTCCCTATTACAACAGCCACCCAGGTGCTACTAAGGGAGATAGGCTTCCTCAAGTTATATGAGGAGGCTACATCCCTAAAGGGACATGGTGGGTTTTTAAGACAACTTATCCATAGGCGGAATGCCCACCAATAGGCTTTTCGGGTTGGTCCTAACCAGTGGTACGCGCCCACCGAGGAGGAAATCTATTTCATTGCTGGCCTATTGAGGAGAGGGGTGGATTTTCCCTTGTTCCCAGAGGTCTCGTTGGCTATGCATCAGGGAGTCAGTTGGTGTGCTCCCAGAGATACATTAGCGCAGATATACTGTCTCCTACAGATTTCTAGGTCTTCAGAGGCAGTTACATATTGCTTCATTTGGTGGAGAGGAGGTGAGGTTCCTCTCACTATTGATTTTGACCATTGCACACCATACTAGCGATGGGAAACACATTAGTTGCTCGTTTATATTTTATGTCGATTCTTTATTACAGGCGCCATGACTTGTGAGGTGGGCTACCATATTTTGCGACAGTTCTGTACATCTTTAGATAGATGTCGTTCTCAGGCACAAGGGAGGGTGAACTTCCCTTTTGCTTCAGAGCTATTTTGTTTATTTTTTGAGAGGTTTCCAGAGACGAGGCCATCTTTTGTTCGGCAACCTCGTAGGTCGATGCTGCATGTACGGATGCAGATGTGGAGACAGATGATGCCCAAGAGGGGCGAGTCAGAGTTTTCCGTGAGGATATCGCATGATGCACTGAAGTTGCTAGCCAGTGTTGATGAGCATCCCTTCGTTTTGGTCCCCTATCCGTATGTTGGTTTGGATTGGCAAGGTTCTGACAACATCCTCTTCACAGATGATGAGCCGCCGAATGATAGAGGTAATATTACTGTTTTCTTTAAATTTATTCTAACATGTTCTTTAAATTCTTTTTATTAAACTATTTAATGAAATTGTTTAATTATTGTTGTGTACGTATATATATTTTGCAGACATTGTGTCATTTGATGGCAATGAGATGCCACTGCCACCAAATGATCTAGATGTAGATCCTGATGATGATCAGGAGATGCCAGATGTCGAGAATTAGGTCGGTGTAGACATACCTGGTCCTCATGTTGTGCACGTATATGCTGGTGTGAGGCATAGGCCTAACACTAGATTTAGGATGGAGTTGGGTGACTAACTCTCTGCACTGCTTATGGAGGGGGGAATCAGGCCCGCCACTATGAGAGAGATATAGGCCGATGCTAGGCTGTATAGATTTGGAGAGGCATGCCACGTGACATGTTCACCCCGATGCGACATGTCGTAGGAGCTACCAGCTTAGTGACGCGATTGAGGAGGGCCCTTCGACGTAGGTGTGGTCGAGATGCAGTACGTCGATAGTCGAGCAGCGACGCATCATATGATGATCACGATCAGGGTAGTGATCATCGTTCCTCTCACGCCGCAGATGAGCAGTCTACAGCATCGACCAACAGTCGTGATCATAAGTATGTTGGACCATCCACGTCGAGTCAGCCTTCTCAGCCTGCAACATCCAGCTTTCATGATCATGAGAAGGTTGGACCATCCATGTCGAGTCAATATTCTCAGCCTGCATCATCCAAATTTCATGATCATGAGCAAGCTAGACCATCCACGTCGAGTCATCATTATCAGCAGCCTGCAACATCCAGCAATACTCATGATCAACATCTATCTGAGCTTGTCAAGGCTGCACCATTGACTGAGCATGCCTCGACTAGTACTATTATTGATGATGTACCACCAGCTAATATTTGAAATATATATATATATATATATATATATATATATATATATATATATATATATATATATATATATATATATATATATGTTCATGTTGTGAGATTGTACTTAATTTAAATGTTGGTGATAATTATGATGTGTATATTGTTAGGTCATGTAGTATGTTCATTTATTAATGCTGACTGAGATAGATGTACCATGTATTCATGATCCTTTTGAAATGAGATGTATATTTGATATTTGTATTTGTGATGATGTTATACAATGCTTGTGTTTTGTTAGATGATCATGATCACGATGATTAGATGATGTTAGCGAATTTGAATGTGTTTTTTAGTCGAATATGATGTTTGTACGATGGTTATCATGATCGTGATGTTTATTTAATTTAATATTAAATCATGATATTTATTAAATATTATGTCATGATTGTAATTGAAAATTTAATTTTAATTTTATGTAATTGTAAAATTGTAATTGTAATTGTATGTGAAATTGTAAAATTGTAACTGTAATTGTAATTGTATGTAAAATATTTGTAAAATTTTAATTGTAATTATATGTGAAATTGTTTTTTTTTTAAAGACTTTGAAAGATTTTTTTTTTTTTTTTTCGTGACTTAGACGCAGGTGCAGCCACCGGCCCTCGTACCTCTACTTCAACAACCTCTGCTGCTCATCCGCTGCCGCATGGCCTCTCCGAAGGACATCCTGGAGGTGGCTCCCCCTCCTGATCACGCCCTGGCTTTCTCGGCGTTGATCAGCTCTCTGAACCCACCTCAAACAAGGCCTGCAATATCTAAGTTCATTAAAAAACTAGATGGGATTCAGGAACTCTCTCTTCCTCCTACAATCCCTCGAATGGCTACCCTCTCTCTTGCTGAGAAAGGCCATATTGGGAAATTTACTGGTCTTTGGCCCTCATCAAAGACTATCCAGAAATGGGTAGGGCGCACTTGGATGGACAATATTAATGGGAAAATCTCAATCAGATTTTGTGGCAGGGGCTATTATACATTCCATTTTGAGACCAAAGAGGACAAAGATCTCATATTCAGGAATGGCCCATACTTCATGGACACCAGAGGGATTTATCTAAACAAATGGACTCTTGATTTCGACCCAGAACTTGACGTTCCCAATGTTGTCCTTGTTTGGGTCTGTCTCCCTCACCTCCCTCTTCACTACTGGGGAGATGGTTCGGTAAGAGCGATTGGTAATTTCGTATGAAAGTTTATTGACAGAAGTGAGTCGAAGGACAACATGCAAGCCTGCGCAATAATCTGTGTTGAAGTTGATATGGGAAAAGGACTTCCGGAGGTGATCAAGCTAAAAGTGGACAACTGGACGCATATACAATAAATAGACTACGAACAAATCCCCTTCAAGTGTAAGGCATGCCATGGATATGGTCATTTCACTAATATATGTGCAACATTTATTAAAGTTGAAAGTACAATTCCTGAAACTCAATGGGAAGTTATTAAAAAGAAAAAGACAATGCCAAACTCTAATATCTCCGGTGCCTCAGCTGCCCACTAGCCCTCTCAATATATCAATCCCCCCTTTCATCCACACCTGGAACCTTCCTTAACTTCTCTTCATATCCATGACCCTCCTCTTAACCCTCCCTTATCTCCTGATCCTTCTTTTACATCCCCCAATCCTTTCTCCTCCCTTGCCTCCTCTGAAGAAGATCCTCCTCAGCCATCCATCCCCTACCCTCATCTTGACTCCCTCCTTCATCCATCCCCTCCCAATTCATGTCCCCCATCCTCTCCATCTGAGCCCTCTTCAGCTCGGATTGTCACCAGGAATGCAACAAAAGAGTAGGGGGCTATTTTGGAAATCCTTAAAAGATCAGGCCCAGGAATGAAATTTTCCAAACGCCATCATGATGAAGCAGCACAGAAGGATATTGCAAACGGTACTCAACACCCAATAGATTCCTACATCGAAGGACCTATAATCAAATAAACCAATCAACATGAATCGGGAGGGAAGATAGAGACACAACCTGCATTCCTGAAATAATGAAAGTTCTCACTTGGAATTGCAGGGGACTAGGGCACCCCTCCAAAAACTCTGCCCTAAAAGGCATGTTCAATCAAGAAAATCCAGACACATTCCTTCTTCAAGAAGCCAAACAAGGAGAGACTGAAATGAGAAATATCATTAATAATATTAGGAATTACGCAGGCACTTTGGTAGAATCTAGAGGTGTCTCGAGAGGCATGGCAACAATATGGAATCAGAACGTTTGGAAGCAGACTGTAATTGTTAAGACTCATGATTGGATCAAAGTCATACTTCAGAACCTACAAGAGGATATCAAGACTACTATTTATAACATTTATGGGCCAAACCACTACAGAGACAAAGAATTCTGCTGGAACATTGTGAAAGCTAACATAGACAGTGAGGACAATCCTAATGTCATAATTGGAGGGGATCTAAATATGATCTTGCACGCCAATGAAAAAAGAGGAGGCAGTTTTAATCATGATCCTGCAAGAGACCAGTTGGAATCCTTTATGCATGATCGCGATTTTGTGGATATCATCCCCAAAAATTGAAAATTTACTTGGAATAATCGTAGAATTGGGGCTGGAAATATTATGGAGAGGCTTGACCGCTTTCTTGTTGATGTTTCCCTCATCTCACATTTTTTTTGTTGCCTCCTCTTCCATCCCAACTTGCTCTGCCTCTTATCATTATCCAGTCTCCCTTTCCTTAGGAGATCAGTCTTCCTTGGGGCCCCTCCCCTTTCGATATAATCCACTTTGGTGTGAATTCTCTGAAGCTCAACAGATCGTGATCAACTCTTGATTACAACATGTTGAGGGCTCCCCTATTCATATTTTGGAATCTAAATTGAAACTGGTGCACATAATGCTCAAAGAGTAGGTCAAAATCC
Source organism: Pinus albicaulis (assembly GCA_034641835.2). Taxonomy (NCBI): domain Eukaryota; kingdom Viridiplantae; phylum Streptophyta; class Pinopsida; order Pinales; family Pinaceae; genus Pinus; species Pinus albicaulis. The sequence goes on along the minus strand of CM076574.1, from coordinate 1,349,267,375 downwards.
ATTATAGTGAACCAGACAAAGTCAAAAATGACATTAATAGAATGCTTGAAATGGTTCAAAATGACATCGACACCCACAGAGTAAACAAAGAAAAGAAAGACCATGACAAAGAACTCTACTAGAATTGGTATAAAGCTAGCAGGAATGAAGAGGAAAAATGGATGCTTAAATCTAGAAATCTCTGGTTGCAGGCCGGGGAAAAAAATACCTCTCTTTTCCATAAACAAGCCACAGTTAGAATGTCAAGGAATAACATCACAAAAATTACAGATGATGAAGGAAAGAAGCACTCAGATCAGGAGGCTATTAAAACAGTAGCATACATCCACTACAAAAATATTTTAACCAAAAATGCAGAGCAGGAGGATTACAGTGACTTCTTGACTTATACCCCCAAGCTGATTACAGAATAAATCAATACATATCTCACCAAGGAAATCGAGGAGGCTGAAATTCTTAACGCAATTTGGACCCTCCACCCAGACAAATATCCAGGCCCGGATGGTTTCTCCATAAGTTTCTACCGGACCTTTTGGGATGTCATCAAAAAATACCTCATCAAAATGATCCTTTGGGTTCAAAGAAAAAAGAAGGTCGGAGGATTCACCAAATTAACTTTCCTTGGCCTCATCCCCAAAGAAAACCACCCCTCATCCTTTTCCAGATTTAGGCCAATCTCCCTTTGCAAATCTTCATATAAAATCATAACCAAAATCCTGGCTACCTGCCTCCAAACCCACCTCCCAAATCTCATCTCTGAAAATCAAGGAGGATTCATCTCCCAAAGACAAATAACGGACTCCGTCCTTTTGTTCCAAGGAGCCATCCACTCTAGCATGATGAGATCTGAGAAAGGATTTATCCTGAAACTTGACCTGGCCAATGCTTTTGACATAGTAAGACACTCCTTCCTTCTCTTTGTCCTTCAGAAAATGGGATTTGAAGCTGACTTTATATCTCTCACCCAAAGTTACATATCCAGCCCTTGGATATCCCCTTTAGTCAATGTAAGACCTAGGAATTACTTCCAATCTTCCTGAGGCCTCAGGTAAGATTGTCCCCTCTCTCCCTTCCTCTTCATTCTTATGGAAAAATCTTTCAGCAAGGCTTTGGATCACAAACGCAAAGCAGGGCTAATCACTGACATCAAATTTAACAATGGAGTCAAGAATATGAATCACTCTCAATTTGCTGATGATACCCTCTTGATGGGTGGGGCCACCAACATTATTCCCCAGAGGTTCAAATTGTTTTTAGACAAATTCATACATTACTCTGGAGTACAAATAAACTATCACAAAAGTTGCATTTATGGGTGGAACACAACTATCAACATTATCCACATCATAGCTCAAATTTTTGGGGTCTCCTATCAATGGAATTGGACTCATATCAACTATCTTGGCATGCTTGTCAGTGCTGGACAGTTTAAGACTGAGATCTGGAATCTCAACATCGACGAAATTAAAAAGAAAGTTCATAAATGGGGGTTCTCTTGGCTCAACATGGCTGGGCGCATCATCCTCTTAAAATTTGTTCTATCTTCCTTGCCTTTGTACCACTTTCCCCCTCTTCAGGCTACCATTAGCATCCAACACAAAATAGAATCTATCTTAAGACACTTCTTATGGTAAGGAGGGAAAAATGAGAAAAAGAAATTCAATTTGGTTAAATGGAGACAGGTAATGCAAAATCATGCAAATACAGGGTTAAAAATTCTTGCTTCTCAATTATTCCCAGACGACTATTTTGGGGAAAATGTGATTGTATAACGGGACAAAAAACTTGGTGGAAGCAAGTGCTGGAGTCAAAATATCTCTCCACGTCAAGGAAAAATCTCTTAGAACATACTATTCCTCATAGACCTTGCCCTAAAATATGGGCTCTTTGCAAAAAATCTATTCCTTTCATCATCAATAATATCTCCAAAGTCCCTCATGGAGGATGCAATCGCACCTCGACGCCGGTCCCACCACCTCTTCATCTGCCGCTTCGCAAATCAATCATCGCTTCTCTTTCCCTTTCCTTTTAAGACTCTTCGCCCCTTTCTACCTATTTTGTTTTTGCGATCACGCTCTGCCTCTGGTCCCACCACTTCGTCTCCTATCGCAAATTACCCTTTGCTTTGTTTTCTAGTTTCCTTTAAGACCTGCCGCTCTTTTTTCCGATTGTGATTTTTTGATTTCGAATATCGTAGATCGCATTATTTTCCTTCTTCGCTTTTCTCACTTCGCGTTTCTTTCCCTTTAGCTTTCCGCATTTCGCTATTTTTTCCTTTTTGTATTTCACTTTTCGTCGTTCTTTCCCTTCACACTTCGCTCTTCATGCCTATTTCCCTTCTTTGTCTATGCTACATCCATCCCGATTCTTCTTTTGCATCGTCCCTTCAACACTTCATTTATACATCTGTGTTTTTGCCTCCTCTTTCTTCAACACTTCATTTTCTGCAACAGTGTTTCTGCAGCAGTGTTTCCGCCTCTCGCTTGACTCTTGAAATTTATTCTAACATGCTCTTTAACTTGTTTTTATTAAACTATTTAATGAAATTTTATAATTATTATTGTGTACTTATATATATTTTTCAGACATTGGGTCATTTGATGGCAATGAGATGCCACCGCCACCAAATGATCTAGGTGTAGATCTTAATGACGATCAGGAGATGGCAGATGCCGAGGATCAGTTCAGTGCAGATAGACCTGGTCCTCATGTTGCGTAGGTATATGCTGGTGTGAGGCATAGGCCTAACACTAGATTTAGGATGGAGTTGGGTGACTAACTCTATGCACTGCTTATGGAGGGGGGAGTCAGGCCCGCCACTATGAGAGAGATACAGGCCGATGCTAAGCTAGTAGACGTGACATGTTCACCTCGATGTGGCATGTCGTAGGAGCTACTAGCTTAGTGACACGATTGAGGAGGGCCCTTCGACTTAGGCGTGGTTGAGACACATTACGTTGCCAGTCGAGCAACGACGCATCATCTGATGATCACGATCAGGGGAGTGATCATTGTTCCCCTCGCACCGCAGATGAGCAGTCTATAGCATCGACCAACAATCGTGATCATGAGCAGGCTGGACCATCCACGTCGAGTCAGCCTTATCATCCTGCAACATCCAGCTTTCATGATCATGAGCAGGCTGGACCATCCATGTCGAGTCAGCCTTCTCAACCTGCATCATCCAATTCTCATGATCATGAGCAGGCTGGACCATCCACGTCGAGTAATCATGATCAATAGCCTGCAACATCCAGCAGTGCTCATGATCATGAGAAAGTTGTACCATCCATGTCGAGTCATTATCAGCAGCTGATAGTTGATCCTGATTAACATGAGGCACCACCATATCAGCAAGCACGTGATGATCAACATCTATCTGAGCTTGTCGAGGCTGCACCATTGACTGAGCATGCCTCGACTAGTACTACTATTGATGATGTACCACCAGTTGATATTTGAAATTTATATTACAGTTGTATATATATATATATATATTTATGTTCATGTTGCAGTTGTACTTAATTTACATGTTGGTGATCATTATGATGTGTATATTGTTAGGTCATGTTAGATATGTTCATTTAATGTGCAGCTTGCAGATAGATGTGTATGTGGTAGCAGTTATTTGACATGAGATGTATATTTGATGTTTGTGTTGTGATGATGTTATACAATGCTTGTGTTTTGTTAGATGATCATGATCACGATGATTAGATGATGTTAGCAAATTTGAATGTGTTTTTTAGTCGAATATGATGTTTGTACGATGGTTATCATGATCATGATGTTTATTTAATTTAATATTAAATCATGATATTTATTAAATATTATGTCATGATTGTAATTGAAAATTTAATTTTAATTTTATGTAATTGTAATTGTATGTAAAATATTTGTAAAATTTTAATTGTAATTGTAATATTTAATTTATTGTGAAATGATTGTAATTGTATATATGTAAAATTGTAAAATTGTAATTGTATGTAAAATACTAAAATTGTAATTGTAATTGTAATTGTATGTGAAATTGTAAAATTGTAATTGTAATTCTAATTCTAATTGTAATTGTATGTAAAATATTTGTAAAATTTTAATTGTAATTATATGTGAAATTGTTTTTTTTTTTTTAGACTTTGAAATAATTTTTTTTTTGTCATGACCTAGACGTAGGTGCAGCCACCCGCCCTCGTACCTCTGCTTTAGAAGCCTCTGTTGCTCATCCGTTGCCGCATGACCCCTTCGAAAGACATCTCGGAGGTGGATCCCCCTCCTGATCACGCCCTGGCTTTCTCGACGTTGATCAGCTCTTTGAACTCACCTTGAAAAAGGCCTGCAATATCTAAGTTCGTTAAAAAACTGGATGGGATTCAAGAAGTCTCTCTTCCTCCTACAATCCCTCAAGTGGCTTCCCTCTCTCTTGCTGAGAAAGGCCTTATTGGGCAATTTACTAGTCTTTGGTCCTGGCTGAAGACTGTCTAGAAATGGGTAGGGCGCACCTAGATGGACAAGATTAATGGGAAAATCTCAATCATATTTTGTGGCAGGGGCTATTATACGTTCCATTTTGAGACCAAAGAGAACAAAGATCTCATATTCAGGAATGGCCCATACTTCATGGACACCAGAGGGCTTTATCTAAACAAATGGACTCTTGATTTCGACCCGAAACTTGACGTTCTCAATGTTGTCCCTATTTGGGTCCGTCTCCCTCGCCTCCCTCTTCACTGCTCGAGAGATGATTCGGTAAGAGTGATTGGTAATGTCATATGAAATTTTATTGATAGAAGCGAGCCGAAGGACAACATGCAAGCCTGCGCAAGAATCTTTGTTGAAGTTGATCTGGGAAAAGGACTTCCGGAGGCGATCAAGCTAAAAGTTGACAACTGGATGCATATACAACAACTAGAATATGAACAAATCCCCTTCAAGTGTAAGGTATGCTATGAATATGGTAATTTCGCTAATATATGTGAAAATTTTATTGAAGTTGAAAATACAGATCCTGAAACTCAATGGGAAGTTATTAAAAAGAAAAAGAAAACGCCAAACTCTAATATCTCTGGTGCCTCAGCTACCCACCAGCCCTCTCAATCTGTCAATCCCTCCATTCGTCCACACCTGGAACCTTCCTTAACTTCTCTTCATATCCCTGAGCCTCCTCTTAACCCTCCCTTATCTCCTGATCCTTCTTTTACCTCCCCCAATCCTTTCTCCTCCCTTGCCTCCTCTGAAGAGGATCCTCCTCAGCCATCCATCCCCTACCCTCATCCTGACTCCCTCATTCATCCATCCCCTTCCAAGTCATGTCCCCCATCCTCTTCATCTGAGCCCTCTTCAGCTCAGATTATCACTAGGAATGTAGCAAAAGAATAGGGGGCTATTTTGGAAATCCTTAAAAGATCAGGCCCAGGAATAAAATCTTCCAAATGCCATCGTGATGAAGCAGTACGGAAGGATATTGCACATGGTACTCAACACCCAATAGATTCCTACATCGAAGGACCTATAATCAAAGAAGCCAATCAACATGAATAAGGAGGGAAGACAGAGACACAACCTGCATTCCTGAAATAATGAAAGTTCTCACTTGGGACTGCAGGGGACTAGGGAACCTCTCTAAAAACTCTGCCCTAAAAGGCATGTTCAATCAAGAAAAGCCAGACACAGTCCTTCTTGAAGAAACCAAACAAGGAGAGACTGAAATGAGAAATATCATTAATAAAATTAGGAATTACACAGGCGCTTTAGTAGAATCCAGAGGTGTCTCGGGAGGCATGGCAACAATATGAAATCAGAACATTTGGAAGCAGACTGCAATTGTTAAGACTCATGATTGGATCAAAGTCATACTTCAGAACCTGCAAGAGGATATCAAGACTACTATTTATAACATTTATGGGCCAAACGACTACAGAGACAAAGAATTCTGCTGGAACACTGTGAAAGCTGACATAGACAGTGAGGACAATCCTAATGTCATAATTGGAGGGGATCTAAATATGATCTTGCACGCCAATGAAAAAAGAGGAGGCAGTTTTAATCCTGATCCTGCAAGAGACCAGTTGGAATCCTTTATGCATGATCACGATTTGGTGGACACTGGATATCATCCCCAAAAATCAAAAATTTACTTGGAATAATCGTAGAATTGGGGCTGGAAATATTATGGAGAGGCTTGACTGCTTTCTTGTTGATGTTTCCCTCATCTCACATTTTTTTTGTTGCTTCCTCTTCCATCCCAAATTGCTTTGCCTCTGATCATTATCCAGTCTCCCTTTCCTTAGCAGATCAGTCTTCCTTGGGGCCCCTCCCCTTTCGATATAATCCACTTGGTGTGAATTCTCTGAAGCTCGACAGATCGTGATTAGCTCTTGATTACAACATGTTGAGGGCTCCCCTATTCATATTTGGGAGTCTAAATTGAAACTGGTGCGCATAACCCTCAAAGAGTGGTTCAAAATCCATTATAGTGAACCAGACAAAGTCAAAAATGACATTAAGGGAATGCTTGAAATGGTTCAAAATGACATCAACACCCACGGAGTAAACAAATAAAAGCAAGACCATGACAAAGAACTCTACTATAATTGGTATAAAGCTAGTAGGAATGAAGAGGAAAAATGGAGACTTAAATCTAGAAATCTCTGGTTGCAGGCTGAGGAAAAAAATACCTCTTTTTTCCATAAACAAGCAATAGTTAGAATGTCAAGGAATAGCATAACATAAATTACAGATGATGAAGGAAAGAAGCACACAGATCAGGAAGCTATTAAAACAGTAGCATACATCCACTACAAAAATATTTTAACCAAAAATGTAGAGCCGGAGGATTATAGTGACTTCTTGACTTATACCCCCAAGCTGATTACAGAATAAATTAATACATATCTCACCAAGGAAATTGAGGAGGCTGAAATTTTTATCACAATTTGGACCCTCCACCCCGACAAATCTCCAGGCCCGGATGGTTTCTCCATAAGTTTCTACCGGACCTTTTGGGATGTCATAAAAAAAGACCTCATCAAAATGATCCTTTGGGTTCAAAGAAAAAAGAAGGTCGGAGGATTCACCAAATCAACTTTCCTTGCCCTCATCCCCAAATAAAACCGCCCCTCATCCTTTTCCAGATTCAGGCCAATCTCCCTTTGCAACTCTTCATATAAAATCATAACCAAAATCGTGGCTACCCGCCTCCAAACCCACCTCCCGAATCTCAACTCTGAAAATCAAGGAGGATTCATCTCCCAAAGAAAAATAACGGAATCCGTCCTTTTCTTCCAAGGAGCCATTCACTCTAGCATGATGAGATTTGAGAAATTATTTATCCTGAAACTTGACTTGGCCAATGCTTTTGACAGAGTAAGACACTCCTTCCTTCTCTCTATCCTTTAGAAAATGGGGTTTGAAGCTGAATTTATATCTCTCACCCAAAGTTGCATATCCAACCCTTGGATATCCTCTTTAGTCAATGGAAGACCTGGGAATTACTTCCAATCTTCCTAAGGCCTCAGGCAAGGTTTGCCCCTCTCTCCCTTCCTCTTCATTTTTATGGCAAAATCTTTCATCAAGGCTTTGGATCACAAACACAGGGTAGAGCTAATCACTGGCATCAAATTTAACAATGGAGTAAAGAATATGAATCACTCTCAGTTTGTTGATGATACCCTCTTGATGGGTGGGGCCACCAACATCATTCCCCAGAGGTTAAAAGTGCTTTTAGAAAAATTCATACATTACTCTAGAGGACAGATAAACTATCACAAAAATTGCATTTATGGGTGGAACGCAACTATCAACATTATCCACATCATAGCTCAAATTTTTGGGGTCTTCTATCAATGGAATTGGACTCATATCAACTACCTTGGCATGCTTGTCAGTGCTTGACAATTGAAGACTTAGATCTGGAATCTTAGCATCGAAAAAATGAAAAAGAAAGTTCAGCAATGGGGGTTCTCTTGGCTCAACATGGCTGGGCGCATCATCCTCTTAAAATTTGTTCTATCTTCCTTGCCTTTGTACCACTTTTCCCTTCTTCAGGTTCCCATCACCATTGAGCACAAAATAGAATCTATCTTAAGGCACTTCTTATGGTAAGGAGGGAAAAATGAGAAAAAGAAATTCAATTTGGTTAAATGGAGATAGTTAATGCAAAATCATGCAAATTCAGGATTGGAAATTCACATTCCTACCCTGTTGAACATTTATTTTGGGGGAAAATCATATGGCGCCTTATAACGGGACAACAAACTTGGTGGAAGCAAGTGTTGGAGTCAAAATACCTCTCCACGTCAAGGCAAAATCTCTTAGAACATACTATTCCTCACAGACCTTGCCCTAAAATATGGGCTCTATGCAAAAAATCTATTCCTTTCATCATCAATAATATCTCCAAAGTCCCTCATGGAGGATGCGATCGCGCCTCGACGCTGGTCCCACCACCTCTTCATCTGCCTCTTCGCAAATCACTCATCACTTCTCTTTCCCTTTCCTTTTAAGACTCTGCGCCCCTTTCTGCCTATTTCATTTTTGCGATCACGCTCTGCCTTTGGTCCCACCACCTCGTCTCCTATCACAAATTTCCCTTCGCTTCGTTTTCCGCTTTCCTTTAAAACCTGCCGCTCTTTTTTTTTATTACGATTTTTTGATTTCGCATATCATAGATCGCATTATTTTCCTTCTTCGCTTTTCTCACTTCACATTTCTTTCCCTTTAGCTTTCTGCATTTCGCTGTTTTTTCCTTTTTGTATTTAGCTTTTCATTGTTCTTTCCCTTTGCACTTCGCTCTTCATCCTATTTCCCTTCTCTCTCTATACTACATCCATCCCGATTCTCCTTCTGCACCATCCCTTCAGCACTTCATTTTCTACATCTGTGTTTTCGCCTCCTCTTTCTTCAACACTTCATTTTCTGTAGTAGTGTTTCTGCCTTTCTCCTTCAATTAAGCAGTCTTGAGAAACGAAAATCGCCTTCACTATGCCGACCTCCAAGCCGAGATGAAGCAAATCAGAGGACAACTAAAGCTTATGGAACAAAATCATCAAATGGACATTTCTTTCCTCTGGCACCAGGCACAAGCTTATAAGGAGCAATTGAGTAACTCCTATAACCGTTGTGCCCACATGAAAGAGTCAATGTAGATTTTGAAATATATGCTTGACAAGAGATCAGCGCCAATGTCTAGTTCAAAAAATGTTTCCATGGTCAATCCGGGAGAAAATCAAGACAATACTGGCTAATCCACATTCCTCCATCTTTCTCTTTAGATTATGTCTTTTAAATTTGTTTTTATGCTCTCTCAGTTTGTTAGAATATATCAGGATTCTGTCATGCAGTACAGTAGTAATAGTAGTCACAAAGGAGGCTCGGTAGTTTGCCACTTAACCGCACCATGGCACCCTTCTCCAAAACTCGAATGTATCAGGGAATTCTTTCTCCACTTTTTTGAATACTAAATAACAACCGATCCAGTTAAAAAAAAAAAATGTATGTAAAATTGTAAAATTGTAATTGTAATTCTAATTCTAATTCTAATTTTAATTGTAATTGTATGTATAATATTTGTAAACTTTTAATTGTATTAATGTGAAATGATTGTAATTGTATGTAAAATTCTAAAATTGTAATTGTAATGGTATATATGTAAACTTGTAAAATTTTAATTGTAATTGTATGTAAAATTCTAAAATTGTAATTGTAATTGTAATTGTATGTGAAATTGTAAAATTGTAATTGTAATTATAATTCTAATTCTAATTGTATGTAAAATATTTGTAAAATTTTAATTGTATTACTATGAAATGATTGTAATTGTAATTGTAATTGTAATTGTATGTAAAATTCTAAAATGGTAATTGTAATTGTAATTGTATGTGAAATTGTAAAATTATAATTCTAATTTTATGTAAATTTTTTGTAAAATTTTAATGGTATTAATATGAAAATTTTAATTGTATTAATGTGAAATGATTTTATTAAAAATTTTAAATTTTTAAATTTGTAAAATTATAAATAATTGTAAAATAATAAATCTAGAATAATATGAATTTTTGTATCATAATAAAGTTTAGAAAATAATGCAAATAAATTCATTTACTTTAGAATTATCATTATTTTATTATGATCTTACATACAAAAGAAAGGAACTTTATACAGTACGCCATTGTTTTTTAGATCAACATAATTGCAAATTATCAAGTGAAATATTGATTTTAACATTAACACAATGCAAATTACCAATTAATTCAAAATACATATTATAATGTTTCGAAAAAAAGAGTCTTATAAGTTATAAGGTAATTAAGTCCTCTTATGTATAAAAACCCAGCTTAAAAAGTATAAATATTGATGAAATAACACATGTACCATATCACTCTTGGATCTCATGATCACCTCATTGTCCGTAGGACTCTGCTTTGATAATGCTATATCTTAAAAATTATAAATAATGAAATAACACATGTACCATATCATTCTTGGTTCTCATGATCACCCTCATTTCATCTGTTCATTAAGCAACATTAACACCTTTATTTTCTCAAAAATATGTTTTGATCTAGGGTCATGTCTCAATACGAACCACCAATCTCTATCCAACACATCTGGGTAAAAAAACACCTGGTTGCAGTGTTTGGGGAAAACATAAGGCTCCTTAGCTTCATCCCACATCTTTATAGAGTTGATACATATCAGCCTACTATCGCGATCTTCCTTTACATTATTCCGATCAAAGGTGTCCCACCACTTGCACCTAAAAATAACACATTGGAAAGAAGAAAAATCCACTTTAATGATCTCTTGTATCCATGAAGCGGCAACATAAAATGCCTGCTTCTCGGTTTGATCACGGTGGCTAGATCGACTAGATTGATTGAACTCGACTTCCACTCCATAGTCTTGTGTCCTATGTCCATCATCGAAATTTTAGTGCGAAAATGGTGTTCATATGCCCACATAGATGGGAACAAATGCACCCATAAAAAGTTAAAAAATCATAGTGTCATGTGTCTTATAATAACCCAACAGTTTCCCGGATGCGGGTGGTCTTCATGCCTGACAGGTGGCAAGGATGGGCGGGCGCATGGGGTTCTACCACCCCCAGCCTCCTTTGCGTCCTATGCACCATTAACTGCATTAAAATTGCTTCGTCCGGGGCATTTATGTGGCACACTCGTTCAGAACCGCACTCAATCCTTAGAGATATGGCTTCTCCGGGACGCTTCAGATCTGATTTCTTGCCCCTCAGTTCCTGTTGTGCTTCAGTGGTCTCTGAGCCAAGCTCTCGGACCATCACTGGGCGCAGGTGCTGGCTTTCGTGCTGTGTTAATCTTGCTCCTGGATTTCACTTCTTGCAAAGCTCCTTTTGCACTCAGAGTTCTGGCTTTTGCCCTGTCTCTCTCCCTACGGAGATTGATTCTCATCAGACTATGGTCCTCAATCTGGGCACTCCCTGTTCTTCCAAATTCAGCACTTCTCATCGGAATTCCATGCCTCGATTGCGACATAGGATGCGAAGCCGGCGTGGCTCGAGCCGTGGTGGTCCTTCTCGTTGCCCTCCTCCCTCCTCGCCTAGCTCTTCTTCTCCGCCTTCTGATTCCATGAGGGGTCGTTATCCTGAGACCCGTAGTGGTAGGAGCTATCTGATGGGGCGTGGGAGTGCTTTGCAGGCTAGAAACCTTTCCAGTATTCTCCCGGGTTAGCAACACAGAGCTCATTTTCACTTCCCCTGCTTGCTCAATATGCCTACTGTCACTGTTACCATCACCGTTGAATTCAAATAAGAGCCGCCTGATTCTATTGCTAAGATTTTCGACTCTCCTTCGGTGCATTTGTCGTCCGATAGGCCCTATTCTCCTCCTAATTCTGGTCAGAAGCGGAAGCTGGCTGAGGGTGGCTCCTCGCAGGACCCCTTCGTGGATACTGTTGTGGGCATTTTCAAAGGGGGTGGTTCTTCTGTTCCGGTCGTCGAGGAAAGGGTGGAATCCTCCAAACAGGTTGCTCCAGATGATAATGCTGATGTGCAGGATGAGGATGACCACGACGCTCACGCCTGCCCTGTGGTCGAGTCACCTCCTTCTTCTCAAGGTAATTAATGGCCTTTCTTCATTCAGGCTTGTTTTTGGTTGCTCTTTGTGCCAGGCACATCTCTTGTGTTCATCTGCTGACACAGCTTAGATGGTTCTGCTTCTACTGCCTTTTTGATTGCCGGTTTCCCCTTCGTGGGCGGCAATTTACTCTGTATAAGACTGTTCATGTTTACATTTCAGACGCCAAATGCTGTAGGTTGATATACTGTTTGGATACTCGAGCCGGTTTCCCCTATGAGGGCGGCTTTTTTGTGCTTAGATGCCTATCTGTGATTCAGTATTGTAACCATTTCTCGGCACTGTGTGTTGTTATTTTGACAAACCATCATAGCTGTACTAGAATTCCTATCTCTTGGGCCAGAATCTTTGAGGCCTCGGCCTCCATGTAATCCTTTTTTTGTATATAAATAGATTAAACTTACTCAGGAAAAAAATAACCCAACAGTTAAAATATGAAATATAGATGTAATTACATTTGAAAGGTGCATTATTAAGTTTCAAATGTACATATAAATTAAATAGATTATTACCGAGTTGGTACACCCAATCCCTACGTTTAGCGCATCCTCTTCAACACGCAGGTAACAACTAGTTGCACCGTATTTCTCTCTGACTTGGTCAACAACCCAACTGTTGGGGAATATTTTCTTTTAAATGATCAGGATAAGGCACACTTCTACCATTCAACCATTTGAATTATTTCCTAACACTATCCCATTTCATCCTCGTTTGTTCGTATAATGCGACCCACGGTTGTGTCGCTTCAGAATTATAAGGAACGAATTTATTGATTGCTTCAATTTCTGCATTCAGTGATGAAATCAAACTGACATTATATAGTACAGAGATATCAAAAGATACATTATATCGAAGTTCAACATGAATATTTACTTTTTGTAAATTTGAAAAATTATAAGTCGCTTACTCTTTATCAAGTGCTTTTTTCCATTCGTTTGGAGCATCTCCCCTTCTCTTTTGTCTTCATCCCTTTCATCATCCTAAATCATGCACCTAGTCTGTTTTCGATCTGCTTGATGTACTCATTGGAATAATAGAAAGACTCATACGATATGTACTCCTTTTCCATAGACCCCTCGGGTTTTTTCCCTTTATCGAACAAAACCTTTCAATTTATTCATGTACCTCTCTAAGAAGAACATCCAATGACAAGAAACCACCCCAACTAATTCAACCTCATCTACTAGGTGGATTAGAAGATGAACCTACAAGTCCATGAAACTCGTCGACAGTTCCTTCTCTAACATACAAACAATCTCGACTATCTCTTGACGCCATCGTGGAATGATAGCCACATGAATCTCCTTTGACGTGATCCAACGTACAAATGCAGATAATTTAGATATGACACATCATAGGTCTTGGGGGAATTCATGTTTCACACACCCACGCACGAACAAAGGATAATGACACTGCAAAGTTATAAACACGTGCAATAATATACAAAATTAGTTATGTTTTATGATCCCTCCATTGGATAAAATTTATTAATATAACAAATAATAAAATCATGCTTTTGAAATTATACGTACTCTTAGAAGATTCAAATGGTCATGCGATTTCAACCCCGACAAATGGTCATCCACGGTGAAGCAGTTCCGTAGTGAAGACGCGTATGAAGATGGCACCCTCACACCCATTATAACTTCCTTTGCCAAAGAAAGATCATCTTTTTTTAAAATCCATGGGACATCACCTTCTTTGAAATACCATGAATTAGAGGGACCAACACCTCCCTGTGATCCTGTACTTTCTAATTGTCTTGCCCAATGTTTCTTTTTAGTTTTTGAAGTAATAAGATCTTTCCTAATAGCCAATGTGTCACTTTGTTTTGATGATATGTGCCTCCATAAATAAGATGAAACATTTTTAAATATATGCATGGGATATAATAAGTGGGTAATCTTAAGATGCTCCCAATATGGGAGGTTATAAAAGATAGATTTCCTTTTCATCCTAATGGACAATTTCTCAACATAGGTGTCAAAGAATTCTGGATCATCGAACATAGGCTCCCCATTTGAATCGAACATTTCTATGAACTCCTTCTCCTTCTCTCTCTCATATGCTCTAATCCATTTAGATGGTATCGTTATTGGAGGCCTTTGGGTTCTCTCTCATTTACCATTGAAAGTGGATGTTGCTCTTCTGTAAGGGTGTTCTTCTGGGAGGAATACCCTGGAGCAGATATACACTGGATTTCGTAGGTCTTTGGATCATCTAGCTTTCAGAGAAGGTCCACAACACTTACATCCAAAATACCCTTTTGTTACAAGACCTGCGAGATTATTGTATACAATTTATATGCATGGCATGCTAAAGAATATCATGAAGATCATAACAATTACAATGAATTAAATAAATAATATATGAAAGAATATTTTTGCGTATATAAACAAATCAATAAACATGTAATTTACCAGAGCAAACTCCTAAGCCTGGATAATCATGTGTCATGTAAGCCCATATGCCATATGACGTAAAACTCCTCTCTGCTATGATGGGTCTTGATACATCATATACATTTATCCCATCCCATAATTCCTTCAATTCATCTACTAGTGGTTGTAAGTAGACATGCATATTCTTCACTTGTCTTCTACCAGGGACTATGAGAACCAACTAAGATGTTCATTCTTCACAGACAACCATGGGGGGATATTGTTATTAATCACTACTACAGGCTGAATAGAATAGTTGGTGTTCTGGAGGGAATATGGGTTGACGCCATCCATGGCTATGCTGAGTCGTAGACTTTGTACTTCATCCTTGAATTTTTTGGGCCATGTATCCTCTATATGCTTCATGGCTATTGAATCGGTTGGGATTTGCATAACTCCCAAATCACTTATGTGTGAGGCATGCCATCCCTGTAACATAGCTAATTCTTTGAAATGAAAGAGCCTTTGAATCTTTGGGATTATAGGCATGTGCCTCAATATCTTAAAAGGAGGACCACATGATTTACCCTTCTTTTTTTATTTCATATTTGTCATGCCCACATTTCAAAAATATCTCTTTGTCTGCATATTCTCCTCTATATAGAATACAATCATTTGGACATGCATGATATGATATGTACTCAACACCCAACATTTTCAACAATTTCTTTGCCTCTTCCAGCTACGAGGCAAGACATTATCAATCCGAAGAACCTTATCTTTTATAACCTGTAGTTGGTGATCATGGAAAATATTAAATGTAAATTAATGCTGATATAATTATTAACGTTCATAAAATTGACCATTTGTAATGTTCATTGTGTGATTATATTTCTCAAAATTATATAAGGGAGGACTTTATGGTAACTTACCTCCAAATTTATGAGAAAAATGCATTTGACAAGCCAAAATTTTCTTTCAAGTTGTACAATAACATCATTGTCCCCAACTGGGTAGACTTTGACTGACTACCTGGTCCAAAGAGAGGGGTGGTGGAAGAAAATTTAAGGCTTTCGAAAAAGGTGTCAACGATATGAGCATCATCCCCTAGCTGATCATCATTTTGGAATGCATCTAACAACATTGTCTCCTTGATTAAATCCCTTGGTATTCATCACTTCAACCTCTATTTGATTGCCTCCATTACCAGCTTGTGAAGAACTACTATTGTTGTATTCATTCCTAATTGGTGAATCTGGACGTAGTGGGAATTGAATCGGTGGTTGATTCAACCATTCTTGGTATCGCTCCTCTTTGATTTTTTCTCTTAATTCAACCTTCTCTTGATTTTACATTGTCGTGGTGTGCAATGGAAGATGGTAGGTAGGTCGCTCATCATAACTAGAATCCTAATAATTTCAAAAAATATATCTGAACATGATTAGTACAAAATCTATGATATCAATTAGTAAGAATGTTGACAATGCATGATTAATTGGTTTGAATTTGAAATAACTACATTAATATACCAAACAATTATTATTACCATCATTGTCCCCGGATTGTGGATAGAAGATGCAATATTGTTACAATTGGCGGGGTGAAGCGGTTGTCCATTTTCATCTACCAAATGCGCTTTGTGGTATGCTACTCCTGATAAGAGCTTCCGACGTTTTGGAGCTGTTTGAATATTTTGTGTATCTGAACTCAATTCTGAATCTGCATGAACCTGCAAATTTGTATGCATTATAAATTTTATCAAGCTAACTGACATGGATAAAAAACATAAATTCAATTAGATAATGAAAATATAAATAAAATTTGAAGTAAATATTACATCTTGAGATGGATAGGGAAAACTCCGCGATGGAATTTGAGAAATATTATGGAACGAGCTGGATTTTGGAGAATTGTCCATTCGATATAATTATGATATTTTCTCCCTGCATTTGAGCAAAATCAACATTAAATTTTGGTGTACACACCTAAAAGTAATTTCGGTGCCTTAAAAATGGACTTATTGTTTTCGGTGCTAATGAACAGTTAACCGCACCGATGCATTTTAGTTACTGCACATAGGTGTTGTGTTATTAATTAATGCATTGGTGCGGTGTTATTAATTGACGCATCGGTGATGAAAAGCCGCAAATAAAAAAACCGCAACATTATTTTTTTAAAGTGAAAAAAAGCAGTAAATTGAAAAATGGGCGGAAAAATATTTTCAGAAATCTGATTTCATAAAACAATTCTTTAAATACTAAACACTTTTCATTATTTCACTATTTTTGCAAAAAAATTCAGCCATAGATTTTCACGAGACATACCTGGAGCAAGAGAGCATGAGAGCACTGTGGAGCAACAAAATACTTTCAAATAGAACTATTCAGACAATCAGAATTCCAAACCTCTCGTGATTCAAACCTTGTAGCATAGAATTTCAAATGATTTCGTGATTAAATTTTATTGTGTTTTTTACATTTTCTACAGTATTTTTTACACAGTAAGTAAAAAATTTAAATTTACTGTTCATTTTCAGAAGAAATAAACAAAAAAAATCCATTTTACCCTAAGCCCTTCATTCTTTTTGTTTCTGCCCTTTCTTCTTCATGTTTCTGTGATTTCAGAATTAGGGCTTTTCATTTGAGATATATAGGATTTGTATTGCTATATCTATAGGCCTATGACATCTAACCCACAGTATGACTTGCATAGTCGGATCCCAGTCCATGTCGGCCCTTGCGTGAATTTTTAAAATCGGTATGACCTGCGTAACCTACCACACTAGTGCGTTGTCTTATCACAGCGCACCACACACGTACTGTTTGATAAAAAAAATTAAAATAGATTTTTTTTAATCTGTGTGCCATATGTAAAATAGGGCATCGGTGCGCTATTTCATTATAGTGCACCGCGCACATACTGTTTGATAATTTTTTTATTTTTTTTATTTTTTTTTTATGTGGCATCAAATTTTTTATTTAACACATCAGGTCTCCTTGTTGATAGAGAGCACCGTACGGTGGTCCCCTGTTTGCGCGGGGCGTTTATAAGAATAGGCTGCACCGCCCCCTCCACGACACCATATGCTACAAAAACTAACACTAGATGATTTTTATTAATTTGTCCATGTTGATCGGTGTGCTGGTTAACATATAGCGCATCGGTGCTCCTAGTTGACATAGAGCATCGTACGATGTTTTATACTATTTTGGTGGTACGTTTATAAAAACACAACGCACCAACGTCGGTGTGTACAACATTAAAAGCACACCGTTTTCTTGATATATTTTTTTTTACCTGAAAAATTGATGATTTATTTATAAAATATATTAATGAATGATATGGTACAGATTTCATATTGATAAAGAAATGGTTGATAAGAGATCAAGTAACAAAAATATTGATAGCACATCAAGAAAAGCAAAAAATGCAAGTTCTTTGTAAATTATTTACAAAAAATATTAATTTTGAACTATATGTAAGTTTAACTAATATGTATTGTTTACTATGTATCATGCAGAGCCACATAATGACAAAGCTCGATAAGATTATTTCTGATCTAGTACCAGAAGAGCGTAAAAGCTTGATGGAAAAATTGCAAAAGGATGAATCAGGTAAATGAAAAAAATACTATCGATCCAATATGAGTTTCTTTTTTTAATTTTATTAATAATATACTTAAAATTATTAGATAACATGTTTCAAACAATCTGTTAATTCACATATGTTTAATGTTCTATAGTGACTAACAAATCACAAAAGGAATGTTGTTCTAAGAAAAGAAAAAAATAGAACATGCAAATGAAAATGAATTTCTCCTTAGCTCATTTGGAGTAGTGTTGGAGGTTAACGAAAGGGAAAAACTTTTACAAAAGTTTTGAGGGATCTAGTGGAACAAATGTATAGACGTTCTTTCCACTTACAATACAAAAATCAATCCAATGATTCTAAGACCCAAATTTTATCTAAACTACATGAAGAGTTTCCATAGAATTGGTCAATGAGACATGTCAGACTTTTAATAGCAAAAACATACAACAACAACAAAAGAATGAATGAAAAAGTAATACTCTAAATGTTTTTCTAGAATTATTTATAAATATCACTTTTGTTATATTTACTTTTCATATATCAATATATAAAAATTAAATAGTTTATTGTCATGTTACATTTTCAGGAAGATTATGAAAATCTCAAAAAATGAACGAGCTGATATCAGAAACATGCCAGTAGGATGTCCAAAAAGGTGTACAAGGAGATGGTCAAAGAAATAGACAAAATTGCATCGTAGGAGGAGCCATCTCAACAACAACGTTCTTCAAATGTATATGTAATCATTGATTTTTTTGATTAGGTACAATAAATAAATAATTTAGCATTGAATTTTAATTTTCAAGTATTTTCTTGCAGAAAAGAAAAAAAAATGGAACCCATTCAGCACATGAAAGAGGACGACAAGGAAGAAAAGGGTTGATATTTAAGTTTGTGAGTAATTGTTACTTCCTTATAACAACTTAACTAGATTTCATTTTTGTATATTTTAAGTTGTTTTATAACAATCATCATTGAATGTCTTCAAAACATACAAAGAAGTACCATCAGACGAATTGATTGACATTGGGTTAAATATGGGTTTTGAGTATATGTTGGCATATCAAAAATTAATTGTGGAATTTGTAAGCATCTATCGGTCTTATTTTACTTAGCTTTGTCTATAATTAATAGAACAAAAAAATCTTTTATATTAAATATATGATTTGTTATGGGGTATAAAACTTGCAGGAAACAAAATATGGAACTGCGCCAACAGATGAAATCTTGAAAGATGGCATGAAATTTGGTTTTGAAAGAATACCATTATGGATTTACAGACTCAGTTGTTAACTGTAATTAAGTCATTTATTTCTATTTGTGATGTATATTATTTAATATTGCAATTTTCATTATTCTCACCAATGTATATACACTCATTACAATTTATTTTTATGTTTGTAGATGGAAGGTGAAGAAGAAGAAAACAATCAACACCATGAAAAAAATATTCCTCATAATAACCCAAGTCATGGAAGTAGCTCGAGCAGTGACATCAGTTCAAGCAAAGAATGATGATCATTATGTTTGGATATCAAAGCAAGGCGTAGTAATTTTTGGAATATTTGTCTGTGAAATCATACATTTTGTTTAATGTAATGGACACAGTGTCCCAATTGAAAGACAAACGGATACCAATAAATATCCCATTTTGTATGACAAAGACTGTCTTATATATATATATAATAAAATATGTTTTAATTTATTCTATTGCGTTCTCCATTGTCGCTGTCAAATGTAACACCATTGATTAAATTTATGGATGATTAAATATTATAATGAAGATATGTGAAATCTAATGATATGATATAACAAATTAATCCAAACATCACATTCAAATGCACTAATAAAAATATAACTGATATGAATAATGTTATAAGATATGTGTCATGTTTTGATGAATAATGAATTTTAAAAAATCGCAATAATTATGATATGATATAACAAATTAATCCAAATCGTTATCACTCATAATTTTGTGAGTTATTACTTGACATGGTCATATAGTTCACTCCTCAAAAGGGTAAGGTCTCCTTAAACCTTTTTCATGTTGGCATAGGAAATTTCATTTTTTCATATTTAACCTATCCTAAGTTTCAAGACCACCCTCATTTCATCTCAAAACCACCTCCATATAGGTCACATCATGTCCCATCAGTCATAATTTGCTGACATATTCCATTTCCCAAGATTTTGAATTCGAAAAGGTCACTTTAGCCAAGATTTCTTGTTTTCGTAGCGAATTCAGTGTAAAATAGGCAGAAAACGCTACAAAACTGGCTAATAATTTCGTAGCAAATATGAAGCATTTCTTTGTTTTCTGACTTTGAGCAGTCAAATTCAAGGGTGGTTTCTGGGTAAACAGAGAAGTATTTTAGGAAACTAAGAGAGTTTATTTTCAAGCACATATCAGATAAAATAACCTCTTTCACTTTTCTCAAAGGTGCTACAAATTGGGAGATACAGGGATGTCTTTTAGACCTATTTTCAGAATGCAAAATTTTTCGTGTTTTATACATGTTTTTAGAATGTAGATTCTGGACAGTTGGAGATGTGTTTCAAAAAACCAAGAGAATTCTTTCTTCAAGATATACTAACCTACAAAAACCTTCTTCATTTTTTCAATATCTATCAAGGATAGGGAGATAAGAGCTAATCTCTAAACCCTATGTTTTTAGAAAAAAATAAAGTCATTTTAGTGATGAATAAACTTGCTAAAGGTGAAAATGATGTTTTTTCAAGAGGGTAAGAGGCAAGTTTGCATGATCATATTTCATTATATCACTTTTAAGATCTACAGATTAAATTTGGAAGAAAAAGGAAGATTTTGTAATTTTCTTCATTATCAGGTAGTTTCGTAGCGTGCTCCAGGCTTGAAGGCCAAAAAACGCTACGAAAATTCCTGTAGGTGCTTTTTTGCTTTAAAATCCAGTTTTGGCATGATTTATGGGGGGAGATTTATGGTTGCAAGGTTTCATGACATTATGAAGGTGTTAGAACAACAAATAAGTCAAGAAGATTGATGGAAAATCCCTTTTCCCCATGCTACTAAAACATGCTACGAAAATTTCTGAACATGACTGTTTTAGCAGTCAACTTCAAGTTTGATTTTAGACCAAATGAAAACGTATTTTGGAAATATGAAAGAGGTTTTTCTTCAACATAGGTCCATCTACAAAAACCTCTCTCAGTTTCTACAAATCCATCAGGTTTTGGAAATTATACACTCATATTTGAAGCCTATTTTTTTTCAGAGTTTTCACTAACCAGATTTGTGAAAAAAGTGTAAAATTTGACTTGGAGGAGGTCCAGCTCAGCATCCACATGGCATAATGACACATCAGCACTCTAGTACACTCAGAAAATTAGTTGGTTGTAGTTGATAATGATTATTAAATTGATTTTTTGAACTATTAATGAAACAAGAGTCCTTTTTGTATTCAAACTCTGCAAAACAGAAATATCCCTAGGAAGTCTCCAAGTGATGGAATCATGTTTGAAATAGGTCTCTGAGGTGGGAATTCGAGGGGAGTAAGGTAGCATATCATTTTTATGAGTACTCACTCTATAAAGGAGAGAGTTTTAGAGTTAGAAAGGTGATCCGGATTTATGCAAGAATGCAACAGAATACAGAAATAACCATAAACATAGAGATGTAGCAGAGATAATGCATCATTTCATTAATATCAAATAACAGAAATATGCTTACAAACATAATGGAAATAAAATAGCTAGGGTGCTGGTAGCGAATCTATGAGAAGAGATGTGATGGCTACAGACCTCTGAACTGCGTTACAATGAGGCTCGAGGGCCTATTTATTATTGAGATACAATAGAAAAACTGAAACGTCCAAAAACCTAACTGAAGGAGATGAAGCGCGAAAACTGTGGGTCCCGTTTGGGTAAATTGGTGTTTCAACTTCTCGGGGACGCAATTTTGGCATCCGATCTCTGTTTTACGCGCTCAATAGCTCGTTAGAAATATATATCCAAGGAGTACAACTTTTGATGTGAGCAACATCTATCCATGGACCAATGTTGCTCCCGATTTTCCCAAAAACGTCATTTAGGGCCTCAAAACGACTCCAGAAGTTCATGACCCGAAAAAATGCTAAAAATAGTAAGTTTTGCTGCAACTTAAAAAATGAATGAACTAATGGTGGGGGTTCAAATGGAATAGGTGGGTGGCCACCAATATCCACCTGGATCATTAAGGCCCCAAAACGGCTCCGGGAGTGCAGGACTCGAAAACCTGCTAAAAATAGTAAGTGGTGCTGAATGTGAAAAGTTGCAAGAATTGATGGTGTGGGTCCAAATGGATTAGGTGGGTGGCCATCGATATCCACCTGGATCATTCCTCCCTCCCTATGAAGCAATGGTCCCCATTGCGTTGAGATCCTTCCTGAGATGAAGCAAATTCTATTGAACTGGGTATTAGATTTGTTGAAGATGTCATGGACCTGTGGGCAGACATGATGGATGTGTTTAGTAAATTTGGTTTCTTTATCAGCCTCAGATAGTACCTGTGTGGATTCTGTATGTGTATTTGCAGGAGGTATGGCAACATCAGGCGACGGTGCATTGCGGGTCAGATCAATGGAGTGCTTGTCTTGACAATGTAGAGGAACCTATGTGAGTGAGGAGAAAATGTGCTCGTATTCCTCCATGAATTTGTCCATCCGTTGCAGCCGTGCAGGGGAGCCCTGTTTTGAGGTTGTGGCCACAATATTCTTCTTTCCCTGTGAGCGAGTTGTAAGGAAAATGAATTTCCTCATTTGGGAAACAATCTTACTGTGTTGTTTTGCAGTAGTCAAAGAGATGACAGGAGGCAGTACTACCTCTGGTATCCTGTACAAGTTATTTCTCGAAGTAATAATAATAGCACGAGGCCTAGACTCATACGCAGCATTTCACCTCCATAAGTATGGTTGGCCCAATAATACATCATCTACATCAAGAGGAGCAACATCACATAATACCTCATCCGTGAATGGCTTGATGCTGTACGGAAGGCGACACTGTTAGCGGATGTGGATATCTCTCCCTGGGTGAAGCCACCCGATGGTATATGGCTGCGGGTGTGCTATAGTCGGTAGGCCGAGCCGCTTCACGACCTCTGTTGAAACGAGGTTCTTTTGGCTTCCACTATCGACAAGAAATTGCAGTGGAGAACCCTTCACCCACATTTGCGAATGGAAGAGGCACTCCCCCTCCTCTGGATCCTCTGGGTCCTCCCTCTGGATCTTGGTGGTGGAAACAATGGCACTGGGATCCGCATCAATGATCTGCTTCCCTTTTTCATTGCCTTTGTTTGGTTCTGTCTCAGGATCAGAAAATGCCTCTGATTCGAGTGCCTTTAGTTCCAATGACTGTTTGGCCCGACACTCGTTTGTGCTGTGAGTGGGGCTGTTATGAAATTCACACCACTTCCATGTGTCCTTCTTTTGATTTTTGGTGTTTTTTTGAGTAGCACCGTTTTGGCCTTGACCCTTGTTCTTCGGTTCGGGGGCACCTTTCGGATTCGCAGATCCAAAGTCTCGCTTCTTCTGCTTAAATTTCTGCTCGATCTTGGCGGCATAGCGATATGTCGTGCCAAGCAATGTAATGTCGAGGAACTCCATTTCCTCCTGAATGTGTTTGTGTAGACAGGTGTGGTACTTGAGCACCAAATGTCTCTCTGAATATTTAATACCCAACTTTGTGCGCAGGGTACGGAACAGATTCGTCAATTCGTGCACATCTTGATACCTTTATTGCCACAGTGTGGTCCATTGGATGTATTTGTCCTCATAGCTCCCCACGGGGTAATATTGTTCCTTGATGCCATCTCGGAACGAATTCCAAGTGGGTGTGGCTGAGAAAAAAGAGGGTTCCCCTTCGTCCTCTTGCTCATGGTAGGTTTCCCACCAATCTTTGACATGGGGGGTGGCTTTGAGGAGTGCAAAAATAATATTTTCTCGATCAGAGAAATCCTGGACTGAGAAATACCCTTCCAGCAAATTCAACCATCTATCTATGGCATCTGCATCTATTTGGCTTTCAAATACAGGAATATCAAATTTTACCTGTACCTTGAAGGGAGTGGTGCCTCCAGAATGGTTGTTGGATGCAGATGCGCCGTAGGTGGGCAGTCGTTGAAGGATCTCAGCAAAGTTATCCATCATCGCGTTCCTTTGTTTCTCAAGGGCCTCCTCGAGCAATATTTTGATAGGATCTCCTGCTCCCTCGTCTTTCTTTTCTTCCGCCATGGGAGGTCATCGGGGTTTGCGAGGCTGATCTTGCAAGGGTTCAACCGGATCGAGCCTAACTCTTAGCATACCCTAACCACGTTGAGGACATACGAAAAACAACTATAGTAGTTACACTGCGATGCCATGATCCTTTGACTTTGAGGCAACAATAGAATACGGAAATAACCATAAACATAGAGATGCAGTGGAGATAATACGTCATTTCATTAATATCAAATAACAGAAATATGCTTATAGACATAATGGAAATAAAATAGCTAGGGTGCTGGTAGCGAATCTCTGAGAAGAGATGTGGTGGCTACAGACCTCTGAATTGTGTTACAATGAGGCTTGAGGGCCTATTTATTATTTAAATACAATGGAAAAACTGAAACATCCAAAAACCTAACTCTAGGAGATGAAGTGCCAAAATTGTGGGTCCCGTTTGGGTAAATTGGTGTTTCAACTTCCTGGGGACGCAACTTAGGCATCCGATCTCCATTTTACGCGCTAAATAGCTCGTTAGAAAGATATATCTGAGGAGTACAAATTTCGATGTGAGCAACATCAGCCTATAGATGCATGTTGCTCCCGGTTTTCCCAAAAAATGTCATTTAGGGCCTCAAAATGGCTTCGGAAGTTCAGGACCTGAAAAAATGCTAAAAATAGTAAGTTGTGCTGCAACTTAAAAACTGAAAGAACTGATGGTGGGGGTTCAAATGGCATAGCTGGGTGGCCACCAATATCCACTTGGATCATTAAGGCCCCAAAATGGCTCCGGGAGTGCAGGACCCGAAAACCTGCTAAAAATAGTAAGCAGTGCTGAATGTGAAAAGTTGCAAGAATTGATGGTGTGGGTCCAAATGGATTAGGTGGGTGGCCACCGATATCCATTTGGATCAAAAGGGTTGGGATATGTTATGAAGGCACTACTCTTGTAATATTTGTCCAGTAATATACAGTTGCAGTAGCCTATTTCAGACCTAAGATTCTTCTATGCGTTCTTATTGTTGGGGTCCTATGATTTGGCTGATTGGAAAACCAAATGACAAGGCAACATTCAAACCAAGCTTTAGAGCTCTAGGATCTAGCCCTCCTAGTCTCAGAGAGGGATCTCTCAATATGTTTGTAAGGATATAGCTTGATGCTTTTAAGAGGTTGATTTTAGGCTAGTTATTAAGTGCAAGCTTGTTTGTTTTGGTTTCGTTGGTTGGACATGAATGATCTAGGAAACATAGATAGAAAGGGGAAAAATCAAAGCCATTGGGCAATGGAGTCAAGAAGAATTCATAACAAGCTCAATCAATGGATATGGGATATCAAAGGGAAAATCTAACTTGGCCAGTGGATCTTGGGTTTGGTGGATGAAATGAAATGGACATTAAGGATTTAGAACGAGAAGTAGAACTAAGGGCAACTAAGAATCATTAATTAAATGTACTTCTAAATGAAGGGACTTAAAACATTATTTGAACATGAAGAGACATTCCATAGACAGGGCTAACCATAACTTCTAGAAACCACACTTCAGCAAATAATAATTCCAAGACAAACTTTTCAAATGAAATCTAGAAGGCGAGGAACACTCTACTTCTTCTAAATATTTCACTAGCAAGGATTTAGAAAACATAAAAGATTCACAAATAACTCTATCATTGAAGAGGGAACGCCTAAAAATCTCTGATTATAATTATAAAGACCTTCAAAACAATTATCTCAGCAAGAACAAAGGGTATGATCAAAATAGACCTCTTTGGCAGACTATAAACAATGGTACTTTAAAGGGAGACTTTAGAAACCGTTTTAAAGTGGCAGCAAGTAAGCAGGGAAAACCATAAATCATTCTTGAGACCAACTGTTTGAACTATTTATAAAATAAACAAGCATAAGGGTTCAAGAGAGAAATTAAGAATTCTCTAGAATTCCTCAGCAGATGAAAACATAAAGACAACGAAGAGCAAACAGGTCTAAGGTGCTTCTAGGAGACATTTCTTAGCCTAAATATTTTACTCTACTATAAGTATAGAATGATGGAACAAAATGGAAAACAGGAAATAAAAATTAACAGATTAGAATACATCACCAACAACCATGCTCAGGGATCCAATGATAGAGAATTCTCATTAACAAAACATGTCAAAACATCATCAATATTCCAATACTTCAATTTCTTCTTAATCTTCAACCAGACTATGTACAACTTCAAAGAGTTCGAATGCCAGCAACCAACCCCTAACAAAGAGCTCCTCATAGATTATTTATAGAAGAATGAGTAGGTGGAACTCTTTTTAGGGTTCAAAATGTTATTCATTACAGAGTAAAGGCATTCCTAGCCTTGAAAACTACGCAAGGCCTAAGGTAGGAATGAGTTGCACTATTTCTCTATTTAATAAATATGTCTTTACTTTATGAGGATAAAGTAGGTGAAAGGAATGGGTCTTAAGGTTTTCCCATGTCTTACAATAATTGTTCTGACAGTCAAAATATGTTCTGTCAGTGCGATAACTGTCAAAGTCTCTTTGTAGGTGAAAAGCAGGCTACAGGTGGCTTCAGATATTTTGATGAATTAACTGCTCTGTCTTGATGTGCTCGGGGCTGCTTTAGCCTAACTTTTCCTTTAATTTCATCATTAAACTGTGTTAAGGCTTGATCTCACTTTTTGCCTTCATAATCCATCATGCTATCTTTAACTCGTTTCTGATTTATTTGAAACCTTTGTTCATTTGTCTTTCAACTGTGCTTTCATCTTTTAATCTTCGTTTAATCCTTTAATCACTGTCTTCTATACAGGTGGCTTTCTGTGCTGAAGGGTTTTGCTGGAGTAATCGATGTTCATGACGCATCAATTAAACATGGAGATTCAACCCTTAACGTCTTTTTTCTGTGATATTAGACCTCAGAGGATCATCATCCTTGTCCTTTAATTACTTTCTTTGACCGTCGAATGGTTGTTTGATTTAACCACCATCAAACCTGCACAAACCAAACAAATGTCATAAAAAACCTTGCGAATATTGGGTTTAACTGCTTCAGAGGCTCGGCGGAGGTGAAGAAGTTGTACAAAGGAGGGGAAATGCGTGGAGGGAGGGTTCCATGGAGGAAATCCGAGAACCAGGGTTTGAACTGGGGTTTTGGGCGCGAAACAGTGAAAATGGTTTTGGGGAATACTAGGGTGGTATTCGCGTGGCCAGAAGGTGGTAAGTGGTTTAGGCCCATACGAATTCAATATGGCTCTGGAGGTGATACATAAACCCGGCAAAACCAACTATTTCATGTTAGAAACGACTTTGTGCGGGATAAAATCCTGGTCATCCGATCTGCGAGGAGACGTGCAGATCGATGGTCAGCACGTCGCGCGATACAACACTGAGGCATGGGGAGAGGATGGAGTGGGGCCAGGGTGTGACGATTTCTGGCCCGTTGGATTTGGGGGGGATAGATCAACGGTTGAGATTAACTGCGGGGGGACTTGGGGGTACGAAAGGATCTCGTTGGCGGGGTGCCTCCACAGTGAATGGGGAAATACTGGCCGTCAGATCAGGAGAAAATCAACGGTGGAGATTAACTGCGGGGGACTGGGGAGTACGTGCCACTTTGGTCAGATGCCCCCGCAGTGAACCTGCGTCATTGATCTGGGAGGAATGGACGGTCTAGATTGAATTGGAAGATCAAAGATTAAAGATGGTGGATGAGGGGTCAGGGGGATGGCGAAGTTGCGAGGAAGAAAGGGTTGTTAGATCTTGAGGATCAACGGTGGAGATTAAATTGGAGAATGACAGGCAGAAGGGGCTTGGGAACGAGGAAATGGGGATCGCCGATGTGCGATGGACGATGTGATGGAGCGATGCGATGGCTGATAGAGCGAAGTGCAGAGGGTGATGGCTGTTGGATCTTGAGGAATGGATGGTCCAGATCTCATCGGAGGATCGGCCATCGGAAGAAAAAGGAAAATGGAAGCGGAATCGGGGAATAGTGATTTGCGATGGGCGATTCGTCGATGGCCGTTGGATCTGGCGGACGATTAACAGCTGGGATCAAATCGGGGAATCGACCATAGGTGGGAGAGGAGACAGGGGAGCGAGAACTTTGAGAAGTGTGATGCGCCGATGAGTGATGGGCGTTTGGTCACAGGGCGCGGGGTCATATGAAGAAAAGGGACTAGGGCTTAAGCCAAACAGCGCTTAAGGCCCAATTTTTGAAAAGGAGAGGAAAAGGCCAAAAATGAGGTTTTTTAACCTTTTTTAGGGGTTCTGATAGGTATAAAGAAGGGGTTTTAAAACCAAATAAAGAGGATTTATAAGGTTTTAAGAGGATTTTGAAGGAAATAAAGGGTAAAATGAGGAAAATGGGTGGCATGAAGGGAATGTTTTGAAATGGAGAAATGGTGGGAATTATGGCTTTGAAGGCAGTTTTCTTTTTGAATTAGCAGGGTTTCTTTGAAGGATTTCTTGTGGAAACAACAATGAAGATGATTTGTAAGATAAAAGACACCAAGAAGGCTTCAAGAACTAGCAGTTTTCCATGAAGATTGCTTCTTGAAGGCTTAAGAACCTATTTAGCCATCATTTGCTGTGACAAAATTTATAGATGGCTAACAGTGGCTCCACTTGGGGAGGAAAACTTGCTCTTCAAGTGTCCAGAACCTCAGTTTATTAATCTCTGGCTTTCAGCAGACCAGTGTCTTAATCCATTGGACATAATTTCTTTGTTTTCTTGCTAATTTTCTTTGCATTTTTACAATTCCTCAATGACCTGCAACATGAAAACTCTTTAAGATAGCATCTCTACCTACCCAAAACTACTTGTCCTAGCATTTTTCTTCTCTTGAGTGCACTTGGATTGGCATCTCTTTTACATATTATTTTTGAAAACAGAAAGATAAAACTATCTAATGCTACCCTTATTTCTTCCAAGAGTCCAGATTAAACAGTTAAACTCAAAAGCTTCTCTACCTAATCTACTTTCTGTCAAGATTAAGCTGTTTGACAGATCTGCATTTTCTACATTATAAAACAGAAATTTAAATACAGACAAACCAGGATTAAACATTATGATTTGCTGTAATTTCTATGGCATAAGAAACCAGCTGCACATAGACTTTTATTTGCAGAAAATTAAAACAAAACTGTGAAGGCTTAAGATTTGAAAATAAAAGACATCCTTCTTCTTATTTGCTAAAGTTTTGATCTATTTAGAGCCATCTTTTTCTTTCTTTTCTTTGGTTCAGATTTTGAGCATGTTTGAACCATTATTTCTTCTATCCTAATCTATTCTACTGATAATCCAATATTAAACAGTTTCAAAAATCTTCTTCACTAAGGTATTAATAGTAAATTGAAATCTATCTAGTCATGATTAGGCTGTATGACTAGATAACAATGTTTTGTTTTAGTAGTGGCATTTAAGCTTGCACATTTTCAGATTCTTCTTTCCCCCCCTTTTTTTTAGTATGGGGCTGTACCTTTCTTCTTTTAATCTGCCCTCTTTTTATTTTATTTTGTTTTTGTATATATATATATTTTAAAAGCAAAAACAAAAACTAACTAAATGCTCAAAGGCTGAGCTTCATTGCATTCCTATCTAACCTAATCTAACTTGGAAAATTTACATATTTAGCTGATGAACTCCCTTTTCCAATATAGCCAATAAAGTAAATGGTTCCATGATTGGTCTTTGCTCATCTCCTTGAGCATGCTAGACAAACAGGGCCACTCCCATTTCCCTTGTTCTTTAGTAGCAGTGCTAAAACATCTTCTTGCTTTTGGTAATACACTGCTCCTAACAATCTCTATCCCTTCTTCAAATGTCTTCAAAAAATGAGCAAAGGGGTCTTGGAATAATACCTGGTTGGGAGTATTTGACAGGTAAGTTTCAACCAGGGTTATTTTTTCTTCCACTGGATCAAGAAAAAGATTCTTTTGAGAAAGAAAATCTTCCTCATCTTCATTGTGATTTGAACTAGAGGACTCATCATATTTGGCAGTGATGTCCTCTTGTAGTCCCGGGGTATTTTGATTCCATGGACTGAGCTCAGTGAAGATGTCATTATATTCCTGAGCAGGGGTCTCTTTGATTACCCTAACCCTTTTAGGAGAAGGTTCTTTAATTTCAACCGGCTCAAGAAGTTCTTCATTGTTTTCCTCCTCAACCTTTGAGCTAAAAGACTGCTGATTCCAAATCACATGAAAACTGTTACTGATGAGTTGTAATGAAGCAGAGCAAAGATTCAGAGATTCTTCGCCCTCTTCTACATTTTTAAAGCTTTCTTCATCAGTATCGTAAATAGCCTGCTTTGGCTCATTACTTTCTCAGAGTTGGTGGAACTGATCTTCCTCCAAAAAATATACTAATGATGGCCCTGCAAGATCAACTTCTATTTAGAGAACATCATCATCAGACATATCAAAATTAGGAAAATCATTAATGTAAGTAATGTCACCAATCAAACATACTGGATTATCAGCAGGTCTTTCTTATTATGATCTACAAGGGAACTTTCTAAATCTTTACAACAAAGTTCATTAGGTGAATGGGCAAGAGTGTTTGTTTTATAAAAAGTTTCGGAGGCTGGCTGTTTATTGATAATATGATTGATTTCTTCTTCTGTCAAAGGAGGAGATGTTTCTGTGTTTCTTTGAGTAGAAGTACAACAGTTCTCTATCTCTTGTGAAGATTGAATTTGAGGTTGGATGTCTTCTTGAGCCTCAGCTAAAAGGGATGATGAATCATTATTTATGCTTGCAGGGATATCTTGAGGAATTTCTTTTATTCCTTGATTGATTTCTTCCTCAACTGATTCATCTAGGTTCTTGTGATGTTCGTCTTGGGTATGAAATTCATGAATGGCTGCTAAGAGATCTTCAGGATGCATATTAACCAAATCCTCATCAATATCTAACAGGTATTGTATGATGTTGTGAGATTGATCACAACAATTTGCAGTCCATGATAAAGTTGAAGGGTTTTCTTTATATTTTTCATAAAATACTTGGTGCATGTCTTTTAAAGAAAGCAAGCTCTTAGGTTCTAACCATTCATACCAGTTTCTTGCCTTACCTTCTAATGTTGCCATGAACATTTTCATAAGACAGTCCTCATGCCATTCAACTTTTAACCTTCATACATGTATATGAAACTTGATAAGATGTAACAAAGGGTCATCAAACTTTTCATCTTGAAAAATAGGCAGGTTTTTCATCCAATATATTTGAGGCATTTTGTGTGGGAATCCAGGGATATGATCTCTGTTCATTGGAGCATATCTCCTTTGTATCCTTGGATCCATGTTTATAAATCTGAAAGGGTCACTGAATCTTTTCAACCAGTCTAGAGTTCTCTACCAGTGGAGTCTTTAGGTCTTTTGGAGGTTGTGGAGTCACCAGGTGGAAGGTTTGAACTTTGTTGTCCACCAACATCATGATTGGGTTTACTCAATGCATTCCCAGGGGATTTTACAAGGAATAGTGAAGTAATAGGCTTACTATAAGCCAGTGGAGTCGCCAGGTGGAAATTATTAGCTCTTTTGGAGGTAAAATATTCTATGGTCCACCACCAATGTTTATTATGAAACCAATCTGAAATGTTTTGGGTTTTCTGAGTTTTTTGTTTTGAAGGACTAATGAGTCTACAAGAGCTTGCTAGGCTATTATGTACTCAGAAGTCCCACTGTGATCGCCAAAATGTTGGGGTCCTGTGATTTGGCTGATTGTAGGGATCTCTCAATATGTTTGTAAGGATATAGCTTGATGCTTTTAAGAGGTTGATTTTAGGCTAGTTATTAAGTGCAAGTTTTTTTTGTTTGGGTTTGGTTGGTTGGACATGAATGATTTAGGAAACATAGATAGAAAGGGGAAAAATCAGAGCCATTGGGCAATGGAGTCAAGAAGAAGTTATAACAAGCTCAATCAACGGATATGGGATATCAAAGGGTAATTCTAACTTGGCCAGTGGATCTTGGGTTTGGTGGATGAAATGAAATGGACATTAAGGATTTAGAAGGAGAAGTAGAACTAAGGGCAATTAAGAATCCTTAATTATATGTACTTCTCAACGAAGGGAATTAAAACATTATTTGAACATGAAGAGACATTCCATAGACAGGGCTAACCATAACTTCTAGAAACCACACTTCAGCAAATAATAATTCCAAGACAAACTTTTCAAGTGAAATCTAGAAGGCAAGGAATGCTCTATTTATTCTAAATATTTCACTAGCAAGGATTTAGAAAACATAATAGATTCACAAATAACTGTATCATTGAAGAGGGAACGCCTAAACATCTCTGATTACAATTATAAAGACCTTCAAAAAAATTATCTCAGCAAGAACAAAGGGTATGATCAAAACAGACCTCTTTGGCTGACTGTAAACAATGGTACTTTAAAGGGAGACTTCAAGATAGTTTTCAAGTGGCAGCAAGTAAGTAGGGAAAAACATAAATCATTCTTGAGAACAACTGTTTGAACTATTTCTGAAATAAACAAGCATAAGGGTTCAAGAGAGCAATTAATAATTCTCTAGAATTCCTCAGCAGATGGAAACATAAATACAGTGAAGAGCAAACAGGTCTAAGGTGCTTCTAGGAGACATTTCTTAGCCTAAAATTTTTACTCTACTGTAAGTATAGAATGATGGAACAAAATGGAAAACAAGAAATAAAAATTAACATATTATAATACATCACCAACAACTATGCTCAGGGATCCAATGATAGAGCCTTCTCATTAACAAAACATGTCAAAACATCATCAATCTTCCAATACTTCAATTTCTTCTTAATCTTCAGCCAGAATATGTAAAACTTCAAAGAGTTCGAATGCCAGCAACCAACCCCTAACAAAGAGCTCCTCATAGAGTATTTATAGAAGAATGAGGAGGTGGAATTCTTTTTAGGGTTCAAAATGTTATTAATTACAGAGTAAAGGCATTCCTAGCCTTGAAAACTATGCAAGGCCTATGGTAGGAATGAGTTGCATTACTTATCTGTTTAATAACTTTGTCTTTACTTCCAGAGGATAAAGTAGGTGAAAGGAATGGGTCTTAAGGTTTTCCCAGGTCTTACAATAACTGTTCTGACAGTCAAAAGATGTTCTGTCAGTGTGATAATTGTCAAAGTGTCTTTGTAGGTGAAAAGCAGGCTACAAGTGGCTTTAGATATTTTTATGAATTAACTGCTCTGTCCTAATGTGCTCGGGGCTGCTTTAGCCTAACTTTTCCTTTAATTTCATCATTAAACTGTGTTAAGGCTTGATTTCGCTTTTTGCCTTCATAATCCATCATGCTATCCTTAACTCTTTTCTAATTGATTTGAAACCTTTGTTCATTTGTCTTTCAACTGTGCTTTCATATTTTAATCTTCCTTTAATCCTTTAATCACTGTCTTTTGTACAGGTGGCTTTCTGTGTTGAAGCGTTTTGCTGGAGAAATTGATGTTCATGACGCATCGATTAAACGTGGAGATTCAACCCTTAACGTCTTTTTTTGGTGATATTAGACCTTAGAGGATCATCATCCTCGTCCTTTAATTACTTTCTTTGACCATCAGATGGTTATTTCGTTTAACCACCATGAAACCTGTACAAACCAAACAAATGTCATAAAAAACCTGCGAATATTGGGTTTAACTGCTTCAGAGGCTCGGCGGAGGTAAAGGAACTGTGTAGAGGAGGGGAAATGCGTGGATGGAGGGTTCCATGGAGGAAATCAGAGAACCAGGGTTTGAACTGGGGTTTTGGGCATGGAACAGTGAAAATGGTTTTGGGGAATACCAGGGTGGTATTCGTGTGGCCGGAAGGTGGTAAGTGGTTTAGGCGCATACGAACGCGATATGGCTTTGGAGGTGATACGTAAACCCGAAAAAACCACCTATTTCGCGTTAAAAATGCACGGAAGGTGGGGGGGACGAGTTTGTGCGCGATAATATCCTGGCCGTCTGATTTGCAAGGAGACGTGTAGATCGACGGTCAGCACATCACGCGATACAACACCGAGGCATGGGGAGAGGATGGAGTGGGGCCAGGGCGTGACGAGTTCTGGGCCATTGGATCTAGGGGGACTAGATCAACAATTGAGATTAACTACGAAGGGACTTGGGGGCACGGAAGGATCTCGTCGGCGGGGTGCCTCTGTAGTGAATGGGGAAATACTAGTCGTCGGATCGGGAGAAAATCAACGGTGGAGATTAACTGCGGGGGGACTGGGGAGTACGGGCCACTTTGGTCGGATGCCCCTGCAGTGAACCTGCGCCATTGAACTGGGAGGAATGGATGGTCCAGATTGAATTGGGAGATCAGAGATTAAAGATGGTGGATGAGGGGTCAGGGGGATGGCGAAGTTGCGAGGAATCGAGGGCCGTTAGATCTTGAGGATCAACGGCAGAGATTAAATAGGAGAATGGCAGGCAGAAGGGGCTTGGGAACAAGGAAACGGGGATCGACGATGTGCGATGGCCGATGCGATGGCCGATAGAGTAGAGCGCGGAGGGTGATGGCCATCAGATCTTGGGGAATGGACAGCCCAGATCTCATCAGAGGATCGGCCATCAGAAGAAAAAGGAAAAGGGAAGCGGAACCGGGGAAAGAGCGATTTGTGATGGGCGATTCACCAATGGCCGTTGGATCTGGCAGACGATTAACGGCTGGGATCAAATCATGTAATCAGCCATCGGCAGGAGAGGAGACAGGGGAGTGAGAACTTTAGGAAGTGCGATGCACTGATGAACGATGGGCGTTTGGTCGTAGAGTGCAGGGTCATATAACAAAAAGGGGCTAGGGGTTAAGCTGAACAACGCTTAAGGCCCAATGTTTGAAAAGGAGCAGAAAAGGCCAAAAATGAGGTTTTTTAACCTTTTTTAGTGGTTCCGATAGGTATAAAGAAGGGGTTTTAAAACCAAATAAAGAGGATTTATAAGGTTTTAAGAGGATTTTGAAGGAAATAAAGGGTAAAATGAGGAAAATGGGTGGCATGAAGGGAATGTTTTGAAATGGAGAAATGGTGGGAATTATGGCTTTGAAGGCAGTTTTCTTTTTGAATCAACAGGGCTTGTTTGAAGTATTTCTTATGGAAACAACAATGAAGATGATTTGTAAGATAAAAGACACCAAGAAGGCTTCAATAACTAACATTTTTCCATGAAGATTGCTTCTTGAAGGCTTAAGAACCTATTTAGCCATCATTTGCTGTGACAAAATTTATAGATGGCTAACAGTGGCTCCACTTGCGGAGGACAGCTTGCTATTCAGGTGTCCAAAACCTCAGTTTATCAATCTCTGGCTTTCAGTAGACCAGTGTCTTAATCCATTGGACATAATTTCTTTGTTTTCTTGCTAATTTTCTTTACATTTTGACAATTCTTCAATGACCTGCAACATGAAAACTCTTTAAGACAACATCTCTACCTACCCAAAACTACGTGTCCTAGCATTTTTCTTCTCTTGAGTGCACCTGGATTGGCATCTCTTTTACATATTATTTTTGAAAACAGAAAGATAAAATTAGCTAATGCTACCCTTATTTCTTCCAAGAGTCCAAATTAAATAGTTGAACTCAAAAGCTTCTCTACCTAATCTACTATCTATCAAGATTAAGCTGTTTGACAGATTTGCATTTTCTACATTCTAAAACAGAAATTTAAATACAGACAAACCAGGATTAAACGTTATGATTTGCTGTAATTTCTATGGCATAAGAAATTAGCTGCACATAGACTTTTATTTGCAGAAAATTAAAACAAAACTGTGAAGGCTTAAGATCTAAAAATAAAAGACATTCTTCTTTCTCGTTGGCTCAAGTTTTGATCTATTTAGAGCCATATTTTTCTTTCTTTTCTTTGGTTCAGATTTTGAGCATGTTTGAACCATTATTTCTTCTATCCTAATCTATTCTAATGATAAGCCAAGATTAAACAGTTTGGAAAATATTCTTCACTAACCTATCAGCAGTAAATTGAAATCTATCTAGTCATGATTAGGCTGTATGACTAGATAGCAGTGTTTTCTTTTAGTAGTGGCGTTTAAGCTTGCACATTTTCAGATTCTTCTCCCCCCCCCTTTTTTTTTAGTATGGGGTTGTACCTTTCTTCTTTTAATCCGCCCTCTTTTTCTTTTCTTTTGTTTTTGTATATATATATATATATATATTAAGCAAAATAAAAAACTAACTAAATACTCAATGGATGAGCTTTATTGCATTCCTATATAACCTAATCTAACTTGGAAAATTTACATATTTAGCTGATGAAATCCCTTTTCCAATATAGCCAATCAAGTAAATGGTTCCATGATTGGTCTTTTCTAATCTCCTTGAGCATGCTAGACAAACAGGGCCACTCCCATTTCCCTTGTTCTTTAGCAGCAGTGCTAAAACATCTTCTTGCTTTTGGTAATACACTGCTCCTAACAATCTCTATCCCTTCTTCAAATGTCTTCAAAAAATGAGAAAAGGGGTCTTGGAATAATACCTGGTTGGGAGTACTTGACAGGTAAGTTTCAACCAGGGTTATTTTTTCTTCCATTGGATCAAGAAAAAGATTCTTTTGAGAAAGAAAATCTTCCTCATCTTCATTGTGATCTGAACTGGAGGACTCATCATATTTGGCAGTGCTGTCCTCTTGTAGTCCTGGGGTATTTTGATTCAGTGGACTGAGCTCGGTGAAGATGTCATTATATTCTTAAGTAGGGGTCTCTTTGATTACCTTAACCCTTTCAGGAGAAGGTTCTTTAATTTCAACCGGCTCAAGAAGTTCTTCATTGTTTTCCTCCTCAACCTTTGAGCTAAAAGACTGCTGATTCCCAATCACATGAAAACTGTTACTGATGAGTTGTAATGAAGCAGAGCAAATATTTAGAGATTCTTTGCCCTCTTCTCCATTTTTAAAGCTTTCTTCATCAGTATCGTAAATAGCCTGCTTTGGCTCATTAATTTCTCGGAGTTGGTGGAACTGATCTTCCTCGCACAAATCTACTAATGATGGCCCTGCAAGATCAACTTCTGTTTGGAGAACATCATCATCAGACATATCAAAATTAGGAAAATCATTAATGTAATTAATGTCACCAATCAAACATAATGGATTATCAGCAGGTATTTCTTTATTATGATCTACAAGGGGACTTTCTAAATTTTTACAACAAAGTTCATTAGGTGAATGGGCAAGAGTGTTTGTTTTATAAAAAGTTTCGGAGGCTAGCTGTTTATTGATAATATGATCGATTTCTTCTTCTGTCAAAGGAGGAGATATTTCTATGTTTCTTTGAGTAGAAGTACATCAGTTCTCTATCTCTTGTGAAGACTGAATTTGAGGTTGGATGTATTCCTCAGCCTCAGCTAAAAGGGATGATGAATCATTATTATGCTTGCAGGGATATCTTGAGGAATGTATTTTATTCCTTGATTGATTTCTTCCTCAACTAATTCATCTAGGTTCTTGTGATAGTCGTCTTGGGTATGAAATTCATGAATGGATGCTAAGAGATCTTCAGGATGCATATTAACCAAATCCTCATCAATATCTAACAGGTATTGTATGATGTTCTGAGATTGATCACAACAATTTGCAATCCATGATAAAGATGAAGGGTTTTATTTATATTTTTCATAAAATACTTGGTGCATGTATTTTAAAGAAAGCAAGCTCTTAGGTTCTAACCATTCATACCTGTTAAACACCATGTTGAAGCACACACATGGTGTATGAGGAAGAAGAGCACACACACAAGAGAAACAACACACAATGAAAGATAAGCGTGAGGCTTTCTTATTTTCCATTATACAAAGATGTACATTTATAATACAATGGTGTGACTCTTGGTTTCATATTCCAAGGTCACTTGGACTCCATTGTGACTTTTTGCATTCCACACCTACCCATGTAGGATTAGGTGTTCCAACATCCCCCCTTAATGCGAAGGGGTATGTGTGAGTCCAAGAAAAGAGTTGTAATACAAATGCCAAAGTATACGTAAGGCACTTGAGGTGGGAATCAACTCTCACAAATGTTGGAAAAGAGGTGGTTTTGGGATGACCTGAAAGCAGGTGGAACGCAAAATACATGCCGGTTCCGGAACTCTTCAGCGGCAGAAGCTGAAAGCACGCTGAAAGGGGCTGTCTCCGCAAAAAAAGGAGGAGACCGACTAAAAGAAGGAAGTCGACCTGTGGTGGTTTTAGGTTGTCCACCAACCAAAGATGATGGTTTTAGGTTATCCACCAGCTAAAGAGGCGGTTTAAGGTTACCACCAACTCCACCAACCAAGATGATGGTTTAGGTTATCCACTGTAGAAAGTATTGGTTTAGGTTGCTCACATAGTAGAAGGCATGCTCATGGGCATCTGTGTCTTTGGCTACATCTCTGAATCTGGAATGACGAATTGTGGCTCAGGCTCGTTTGAACTGCTGTGTCTCTGGCTACAACTCTGAACATGGAATGAGATATTTTGGCCCAGGCTCATTTGATCTGACGTCGAAGCTTGTACATGACCACCATTTTCCCCCCTGTCAAGGACAAGGTGAGATGATGGCAAAAACTCAACTACAAGTTTGCTCAATATCCATGAACAAGTTTTGACATGTGTCTTAAACATCTTCTTGGCTGCTGATGCCCATTGCCAGAAATGATCCATCCAAGATGAATCTTGGTTCTTGCGGAAGCTTGTGTACGAAGCATACGTACGAAGAATGGGTGTCACGAAGACGGTCGCATAAGATGAAGATCAAAACAATGATCTTTCATATGCCAACTCGATCACGGTGGTGGCATTTCACAATGCATTGTTGTGGAAGTGGAGCATGATCTGGAACAGCTGCAGGTGAACTGTCATACATGAATCCGACACTCTGAAATATGATGGGCTTTGTGTAGTCTGGAATATGAAAGGACACATCCTTGTCATATCCAAGACCAGTTCGGTGCTTGTTGTGGACAAGCTCTTCCCAAGGTCTGATGATGGGCTTGAGAAGTGCGAAGTGAAATTTCTTTTGTCTGCCTTGTCTATTTATCTACGAGTGATGAATGTGAATCAAGCGCCTATTACTTCTTTCTTCGATGAGATTCCTTCACAATCTTCGAACGGAAACGGGTTAGAATGGTGACTCTTTCGTAGAAAATTCATCTCGTTGGGCCAGAGAAGTAGCTGTAAAACTCAATCTTTTCTTGTGCATCTAGCAAACAAATTTGAATGTTACAAAGAGCATGCTTGCTCATTTTTATGATATCATCAACATTTGAATGAATGAGGCTATTCAACAACACTAATGCCTCATTGATTTTAGCCATTTCAACAACTTAGGCTAAAAAATGAAAGGGTGTCGGCTTCGACCGAAAATGCACCCGTTTACAATGTGATTCAACAACAAATACAAATGACTCAAGAAATTCTCAAAGTACAAAGTGTGCTCCTCAAATGATGGAGGGAAATCAACAATCCAACAACTCAAATACTAATTGCAACTATGAAGAAGCTACAAATTCCACTCAAAATACAACGTCATCTCAATACATATCTCTGCAAAATATTTGTAAATGTGTAGCTGAAAACACTTGTGCAAGAATCTTTTTATGGCAGCTAAATTTTCTTCTTCAAATAGTTGTTTTCAATGATGGCAAACTTGTCTTCAAATGTGAAATTCTTCAAAAAATCACCCTTATGCCACAAATCATAAAATGTCAAATCTGCAATTTTCTCTATGTATAGTCCATGTGCTCCATATGTCAATTTTCTCTTTTTCTGCTGTTCAAATTTCTCTCTCTCCTCTCTCTCTGCTGTTTTTTTTTAATTAATTAAAAATTAATTAAAAAATATATTATTTGGGATTTAAAAAATGAAGGGAATCAAAAATTGAATTTAAAAATGGGAAGGGGAAATTTATTGGGAGGAATGGCAAGGGAATAGAAATAGTTATTATATGAATGGGAATATAAAAATCGAATGGTGTGAAGGGCAATCTAATGTTATGAAGGGAATAGTTATTATATGAATGGGAATATAAAAATCGAATGGTGTGAAGGGCAATCTAATGTTATGAAGGGAATAGTTATTATATGAATGGGAATAATGGGAATGAAAAGTTAATTTAAAAGGAGGGGAGGGAAGGGTATTATATTAAATAAATTTAAAAAGGAGGGAAGAGAATTGTAATGAAATGGGAGGGGTTTATTAATGAGAGTTTAATTAAAAAATTTAAAAGTTATGAGAAGAGGGGGGGTATTGAATTAAATGGAAGGAGGTATTTTAATTTAATGAAATGAGAGGGGAGGGGATTTAATAATGGAGTGGGAAGTCATATTATATGGGAGGGGAAATCGTATTATATGAGAGGGGAGTTAATTAAAATAAATTTAAAAGGAGTAGATCCGTAGGGGATAGACAAGAAGGCGGAGTAATAAGGGTGGATTAATATAAATGGAATCAAATTAAAATGGAGGGAGGGTTTTATAATATGGGAGGGGCGGCTATTAAATAATCTATATATATATTTGTGAAAGTGCGTTAAGGGGGAGGCCATGGAGAGTAAGGGCCGCGGAGAGCAAGGGCCGAGAGTTGAACGATGAGTAGGGAGATCTGCGTAGGGAGAGTGCAGAGCGTAATGGGTAAGGAGGAGCAGGTCGAGTGCTGCAATGTGAGTGTGAGATGTGTAATTATGTGGAGGGGTTTATGCAGGTAGGAGGAAGCCTGTGTGGAGAAGGGAATGACAGATGCGTAGAGCGCAGGAGTAATGGGGAAGGCCGTAGGCCAGGAACTATTTTTTTTTATTTTTAAATTTTTAATAAAACAACAGAGAGCAGAGAGATTCCAGAATTGCAGAAAGCAGCAGAATTTTTTTTTTTCCTTTCAAATATAGAGCAGAGTTTTTCTGGAACATATAGCAGTAAAATTCCAAAATTTTGCAGGAATCTTCGAATGAAAAACTCAGAAATTCTCCAGTAGTCCAGCAGCTCAGAAATTTTTCAATGAAAACCCCAGAATTTCCATAATATTATAGCAGCAAAAAATCCAGTAGAAACTCATAATTCTTTTGCAGTGAAACCACAAACTTCTTCAAAAAACCTCTTTAAATAGCATTTTCCAGCAACTCTTTAAAATGCAGAATAAAGGCAGAAATTGCAAGCAAAATAAGCAGTGAGAAAACCTTCAGATGTGTAGTGCTTCCTTTCTTCAAAACCGCTGCTGCTCTTCTTCAAAACAAATTCTGAATGCTGCTCTTTCTTCTGAGTGCTGCTCCTTCTTCTGAATGTTGCTCCTTCTCCAAAACCACTTTCTGAGTGTGGTAAAAAGACTGCTACAAACACTTGAGTGCTGCAAAAAAAACCAACAATTTTTTGCAGATATGCATAGGCCATAAACACAAATGGCTCACTCAAAGTGGAGCAGGGCCAGAAATCGCCCGCTCTGATACCATGTTAAACACCATGTTGAAGCACACACATGGTGTATGAGAAGAAGAATGCACACACACAAGAGAAACACACAATGAAAGATAAGCGTGAGGCTTTCTTATTTTCCATTATACAAAGATGTACATTTATAGTACAATGGTGTGACTCTTGGTTTCATATTCCAAGGTCACTTGGACTCCATTGTGACTTTTCATATTCCACACCTACCCATGGAGGATTAGGTGTTCCAACAATACCAATTTCTTGCCTTACCTTCTAATGTGGCCATGAACAATTTCATAAGACAGTCCTCATGCCATTCAAGTTTTAACCTCCATACATGTATATGAAACTTGATGAGATGTAACAAAGGGTCATCAAACTTTTCATCTTGAAAAATAAGCAGGTCTTTCATCCAATCTATTTGAGGCATTTTGTGTGGGAATCCAGGGATATGATCTCTATTCATTGGAGCATATCTCCTTTGTATCCTTGGATCCATGTTTGTAAATTAGAAAGGGTCACTGAATCTTTTCAACCAGTCTAGAGTTCTCTACCAGTGGAGTCTTTAGGTCTTTTGGAGGTTGTGGAGTCGCCAGGTGGACGGTTTAAACTTTGCTGTCCACCAACAACATGATTGGGTTTTCTCAATGCATTCCCAGGGGAGTTTACAAGGACTAGTGAAGTAATAGGCCTACTGGAGGCCAGTGGAGTCGCCATGTGGAAATTTTTATCTCTTTTGGAGGTAAAATATTCTATGGTCTGCCACCAATGTTTATTATGAAACCAATCTGAAATGTTTTGGGTTTTCTGAGTTTTTTGTTTTGAAGGACTAATGAGTCTAATGAGTTTACAAGAGCTTGCTGGGCTATTATGTACTCAATAGTCCCATTGTGATCGCCAAAATGTTGGGGTCCTGTGATTTGGCTGATTAGAAAACCAAATGACAAGGCAACATTCAAACCAAGCTTTAGAGCTCTAGGATCTAGCCCTCCTAGTCTCAGAGAGGGATCTCTCAATATGTTTGTAAGGATATAGCTTGATGCTTTTAAGAGGTTTATTTTAGGCTAGTTATTAAGTGCAATTTTGCTTGTTTGGGTTTGTTTGGTTGGACATGAATGATGTAGGAAACATAGATAGAAAGGGGAAAAATCAGAGCCATTGGGCAATGGAGTCAAGAAGAAGTTATAACAAGCTCAATCAATGGATATGGGATATCAAAGGGCAAATCTAACTTGGCCAGTTGATCTTGGGTTTGGTGGATGAAATGAAATGGACATTAAGGATTTAGAAGGAGAAGTAGAACTAAGGGCAATTAAGAATCCTTAATTATATGTACTTCTC
Organism: Pinus albicaulis; assembly: GCA_034641835.2. Lineage (NCBI taxonomy): Eukaryota > Viridiplantae > Streptophyta > Pinopsida > Pinales > Pinaceae > Pinus > Pinus albicaulis. The sequence goes on along the minus strand of CM076574.1, from coordinate 1,349,224,352 downwards.
AATGAAGGGAATTAAAACATTATTGGAACATGAAGAGACATTCCATAGATAGGGCTAACCATAACTTCTAGAAACCACACTTCAACAAATAATAATTCCAAGACAAACTTTTCAAATGAAATCTAGAAGGCGAGGAACGCTCTATTTCTTCTAAATATTTCACTAGCAAGGATATAGAAAACATAAAAGATTCACAAATAACTGTATCATTGAAGAGGGAATGCCTAAACATCTCTGATTACAATTATAAAGACCTTCAAAACAATTATCTCAGCAAGAACAAAGGGTATGATCAAAATAGACCTCTTTGGCACTGTAAACAATGGTACTTTAAAGGGAGACTTTAGAAACAGTTTTCAAGTGGCAACAAGTAAGCAGGCAATCCGAGAACCAGGGTTTGAATTGGGGTTTTGGTCACAGAACAATGAAAATGGTTTTGGGGAACACCAGGGTCGTATTCGTGTGGTCAGAAGGTGGTAAGTGGTTTAGGCCCATACGAACGCGATATGGCTCTGGAGGTGATACGTAAACCCGAAAAAACCACCTATTTCGTGTTAAAAACACACGGAAGGGGGGGAGGGGGGGACTATTTTGTGCGCGATAAAATCCTGGCTGTCTAATCTGCGAGGAGACGTGCAGATCGATGGTCAGCACGTCGCGCGATACAACACTGAGGCATGGGGAGAGGATGGAGTGGGGCCAGGGTGTGCCAAGTTCTGGGTCGTTGGATCTTGGGGGGCTAGATCAATGATTGAGATTAACTACGGGGGGACTTGGGGGTAAGGAAGGATCTCGTCAGCGGGGTGCCTCCGTAGTGAATGGGGAAATAATGGCCGTCGAATCAGGAGAAAATCATCAGTGGAGATTAACTGCGGGGGGGCTAGGGAGTATGTGCCACTTTGGTTGGATGCCCCTGCAGTGAACCTGCGCCATTGATCTGGGACAAATGGATGGTCCAGATTGAATCGGGAGGTCGAAGATTAAAGATGGTGGATGAGGGGTCAGGGGGATGGCGAAGTTGTGAGGAAGCGAGGGTCTTTAGATCTTGAGGATCAATGACGGAGTTTAAATCGGAGAATGGCAGGCAGAAGGGGCTTGGAAATGAGGAAACAAGGATCACCGATGTGTGATGGCCGATAGAGTGGAGTGCGGAGGGCGATGGCCGTCGGATCTTGGGGAATAGATGGTCCAGATCTCATCGGAGGATCGGCCATCGGAAGAAAAAGGAAAAGGAAGCGGAACCAGGGAAAGAGTGATTTGAGATGGGCGATTCGCCAATGGCCGTTGGATTTGGCGGACGATTAACGGTTGGGATCAAATCGGGGAATCAACCATCGACGGGAGGAGACAGGGGAGTGAGAACTTTGGGAAGTGCGATGCGCCGATGAGCGATGGGCGTTTGGTCGCACGACGCAGGGTCATATGACAAAAAGGGGCTATGAATTAAGCCGAACAGCGCTCAAGGCCCAATGTTTGAAAAGGAGCAGAAAAGGCCAAAAATGAGGTTTTTTAACCTTTTTTAGGGGTTCCGATAGGTATAAAGAAGGGGTTTTAAAACCAAATAAAGAGGATTTATAAGGTTTTAAGAGGATTTTTAAGGAAATAAAGGGCAAAATGAGGAAAATGGGTGGCATGAAGGGAATGTTTTGAAATGGAGAAATGGTGGGAATTATGGCTTTGAAGGCAGTTTTCTTTTTGAATCAGCAGGGCTTCTTTGAAGGATTTCTTGTGGAAATAATAGTGAAGATCATTTGTAACATAAAAGACAGAACTAGCAGTTTTCCATGAAGATTTCTTCTTGAAGGCTTTAGAACCTATTTAGCCATCATTTGTTGTGACAAAATTTATATATGGCTAACACTTATGTATGTTTCTTATATCATCATTTTACTTTTTCTCCAGTTTTCTAGTTGTATGATCACTTGGAATTCATGATTACATGCACCAACTTCCATTTATACGCCTAGTCTATTTTTTTGTCATGTTTTATTAGTTTGCGTATGTATAATCACTTGGAATTCATGGGGACATGCTCCAACTTCCTGTATGCATATATATTGTTGTTCTATCCTTCATGTGTGGTTTTATAAGAACATAATTGTTGTAGGAATTTACACGGTAAGTTCCTCAAATCAAGAACCAAAGGTCATTGCTCACAAACAGATCACAAATCAGTACACCAGTATAATCACATGGTTAAAACCCTCGAAGAGGGAAACAATCCACGGCCTGAGCCAACGCGACCACTTTAGGAAATTTATTAATATAAAAAGAATATTTACATATGTTTCTCTCATAAAAAGTTACCAAAAAATGACCCTCCATGCTCTTTAAATGGGTGTTAAGCCACAGATCAAGTGTCGTTAACACTGAGGAGAGAGATAACCATCGGATCACTACAAATCGTGACCGTCAGATTATAAGTTACAAATTTACATGGTAAATAAACACACTTTAACTAACTCTACACTAGACTAAGTTATTCTTAACTTTTTCCTATGTGTCAGAATATCCTAACATCCCCCCTTAAGAACAACTTGGGATAGGATTGAAGGATTTACAAAAGTGACACAAAAGGAGCCTATTTCCTATGTGTCGAAATATCCTAACATCCCCCCTTAAGAACAACTTGGGATAGGATTGAAGGATTTACAAAAGTGACACAATAGGAGAAGGAAGGATGCATTAGAGCATATCCCCCTTGTTAGTGTCAGTCTAGTCATATTGCCTTCAGTGATCAAAATTTCTCTTTTGCATTTGCATATTAGGAGTCCCATACCATAAATTTTCACCATTCCATTAGGTCATGGATTCATTGATGGTAGTGGTTTTTCATCAGTTTTCCCTCATGTAAAACTTGTTGATTCTCCTCTCTATGGTCGTAGTCAATGGTTCACTTTCACTCTCAATCCATATTATTAGGTCATAGGGTTGGTCTCATTAGGTTCTAGGGTCTCGTCATGAGTCAAGTGTCAATAAATATCAACAAAGTCATGAGGAAGTCTAATAAACCCAAAGTCACAACATCTGGGAAGATCAAAGAAATGTTTTATTCAACTTTATGTAATTTTCACCTCAAAACCATGTTTTGAGGTGAAAACATGATACTTTACTTTTATTATCATCTTTATGTAATTTTATGTCATCATATGTAATAAGTCACACTTCGGAAGCTGCTATCTCCACAAAGTCACCACCCTGCCCTTCAGAGAGGTTTTCCACAAAATTTTCAGTCTAGAATCATGCTCTAAATATGTCCATCAGAAAGAGCCCAGAAAGATCTTTCCAATGGTATATTACACTCTCAAAACTGACTCTTGGATTGAAATTTATGCCTAAGTGAATAAAGCTCCCCTATACCCTAAACCAACCCCTTTTCTATCTTTCCCTTAAAATTTATTTCATTAAAGTTTAAAGTTTTCTTTTATAAAACCCCTTTTCCCCTACCTGATGGCTTGATCTCATTCGTAAATTTCTTTGACTTATAAGAATCCCTGATGCGATTAAAATAAAACCACTTCCCCTCATGCCCCTTAAAATTTATAATAAAGTTTTAAGTTTTATATTATAAATCCCCGCTAGTCCGATCCAATCCCTTTCCCTTTCCCGATCACAATTGCAACACTTAACATGGCATTCCAATTAGCCCTTGTAAAAAAATCTGATGGGATTGAGTCCCTTCCGATTGGACCCCACCCAATTACATCCTGACCATTGATCCGATCGACAATCGGACGGCCCATACTCCATCGCTCTATCACAATCGACAATTTCATAAAGTGTTACACCCGATTGAGTCCCGCCGATTGCAAACCCCCGATTGCACCTCCGCCGTCGATCTGCCCATCCAATCGAATGGCCCACAAGCCATCGTGCTAATCATAATCGGCGTTTCCAAAGACCATTGCTTCCCACTCCCCCTCCGATCTTCCGATTGCGATCAAGGGGACCCCACCTTAAGCTCTTCCGCCCATTCATAATAAAAGGGCCTTTTCCCTTTGTAAAAATCAAATTTCATTTTATTTCATTTTACAAAGTACTTCCCCCTCATGGCTTTTTCCCAATCGCATCGGTAAAATTCTTTTGTGTAATACATCCACCCCTCCCTTGCGATTGCGATTGCAATTGTCCTCCCGGTCCCACCTAAAATCCTTCCCCATTTTCAACGTAAAATCATTTTCTCCTTTGCAAAGCGCCAAAACATTTAGCATTATTTTTTTTCTACCCCATTATCCCTTTGGTCTACTCTTTTACCCTTATTACATTATTCTAATCGCATCAGAGGTTTTGTGCCTTGTTCCAAATATATCCACCCCTCTCCCGCTCCGACCCCGATTGTGATTACACTATCGGACCTCTTTTCCCTCATCCCTCCATTGTATTACCCAATCACATCAGGATTTTTAAGCCTTGTTCCAATATCCCTATTCCCCCTCTTCGATTCCCGATTGCAATTGCACCATTGTATAGCATATTTCAATCGCTCTATTATATATTGTATCCCTTTCCTCCCCTCCGACTGCGATTGCAATTATGATTCGAACCCCACCGCCTTTCCCTTTGCCACTTATATCCAAAGGGGTATTTACGTCATTTAAGGCATAATTTCATTTCCATGGTTACAAAAGAATTTTTATTAAAAGTTGGTTTTCTTCAAAGGACAAAGACAGAGAGACAGTCAAAGGCCGAGAACTAATTTTGAACCAGTAAGACATCTCCAGCAGCAGTAAAATAGGGATCTGTTTTTTAGATTGCCTATTTTCCTTTCATCCAGTGTAACAGTGAATCCATAGATGGTCAAAATGTATTACTGTTCCTTCCTTCCTTCCAGGGGCAGTATGTTGGTTCCTTTTCCATGTTCGGGTTTTAGTTCTTGAGCTGGAAAACAACTCCCTTTTTTTGTGGATCTACTTCCCACAATTCTGGTCTATTTAATGTAATTTTGAATCATTTGTAAAGCATTCTGTAAGTTAGCAAGTAAGGGAATAGTGTGGAGATCAAGGAGGATGCTCTGTGCCCCATTGTAACAGTTTGACAGGGAATTAATAAGATATGCAGCTCTGATTTGTGGGATCTATGTGGTATGAATTTGAGCATTTGTTCTCTCCTTTGTGTTCATATGTATATTGTTATGTGTACCATTCATTCATAAACATTTTGGTTGAAATGATTTCAAGATAGATAGGTAGAATCCATTTTTAATGCTCTGCCTTGGGAAATCATTCAATATTCTGTGTTTTCTTCTGTTTGAAAAGGATCCATCTCCTATGCCCTTTTCAGCTCCTCACCAGTCTTTCCATTCCATCATTTTTTAAACTTAATTGCTAAAATTTCCTGCCTACCTTGCCCCATGAAATAACCTGTATCCCTGATTTGATTCCCCAGTTTCAAACTGTCCCATTTGTTCCATACATCCCTGAAACATTCATTCATTAAAACATTTCCCATTATTATACCTAGCCTAAAATCCGTTTATAATCATACTTTTTTGAATATCTTTTCACGGAGAGAGCCCTCTCCTGACCTTGTAGGGCTAGCTACAAGGCTAAGTGTGGTTTAAAGGTTATCCTGATTTTCCTTTTCAGCCTGAGGTTCAAATTAGGTGCTAACACCCCCTTAATGACAACTTTCCTGAACTCCAAGCATGGATCGGTGATCTGAATGTGATCGATTAAGTGTTGAGGTAGTTTGATTAGTTTGTCATTTAAGATTGATTGTTAACTGAAGAAATATTTAAGTGAAAAAAAACATAAACCAACAACAAATAAATGATTAAAACAAAACATAAAACATATAGAAGAAGAAGCAAACAATTGATTACGGAGTTCGTCCCTAGTGGACTACATCTCTGGGTCCGCTTTATTAGGATTGAATGTGAGGAATTTATTTACATAGAAATGAATAAGAACGACTGTGCTCACAAGCACTTCTATACTTTGTAAATAGAAAGTACACCCTCTCACATTTTCGACGCCTGTCTCTGCGCTCAATTCTGCCTCCAAACGGTGGAGCTGTGCTGGAAACTAAACTGCCTCTATCGTGCTGAAATTGAACTCCAAAACATCCATGTCCATCAAAAAACAATTTTTCATGGCTTTATAAGTCTACATCGAACCACTGATAGCCAAATTTGGCATTTGGTTGAGCTATTTGAGTGATAAAGGTCTCAAATCCCTCATATTCATAAACCTATGGATAAGGTTGTTGACCTTAGCGCTATTTTAATTACAAAAACCCAGAAATAAACATTATATTAAAATAACCTTAGCCGCAACGCTAGCTAACTGGGCGGAAACTTTAATGCTGAACATGTGATCAGGGATCTTTGTCCGGCGGTTACGCATGGCGGTCACGGTTTACACCTGGAGGTTCTGGCTTATCCCCGGTGGTTCTAGCGTGACCTGTCACATGCAATCTCATGATGCGGCTTATACGCGGTTTACAACTGTTAACCAATTGCATTCTATGACGTATTTAGACCCGTTCACATTGCGTTTACAGACTCCGACGCGGTTTGTAACTGGCGGTTTTGACGCGATCTTATCACAGCACGTTAACAACTGTCAACCATTACAACCTGTCACATGATTTAACAACTCCGACGTGGTCTGCAGTTAGCACTGTGACATTTGTTTTATAATAAAGTTCGAAAGGTTTTAATGTCTTAGGTTTTGAACCATGGGTTTTTAAAACATAGATAAAACACCTTTGTGCTAGGACTTTAACATAGGATTTGAACTTAGGGTTTTAGGTCTAGGTTTGTTGCCTTTTACATCAATATGAACCTTTTTACAACATTATGACACCAAATTGGAACCACATAACCATGACATCATATGAGCCCAAACTGAACCATGAACAACTAGAGGACATCTTCTTCGGACGATACTGGAAAAACTGATGGATTGGAGATTGAACCGGACATCAGACTTCTGGAGCTGATTGGACCTCTCCATTGAACTGTAATGAATAAGATCCTCCTGGATCAATCAAAGTTTGGTAAACTTCACTTCTGTGAGAGCCTTTGTAAAGATATCGACTACTTGATCATTGGTTGTGTTATCACCAAAATCGTACTTGATTGGTTGCTGATCAGACAACTTCAGTGTAACTCTTTCAAACCAATATTTTGACTGAGGCTTAGCCTCCTCAACCTGAGAGGGCTGTCTCAAAGGTTAATGATATTGAGTAAAGATGTAGATAGATGGCTAACTCTATGTGTTTTGATTTTTTATGTTTACAGGTTGAAAAGATGGAGGCTTTCTATCATTGGGCTATGGAGTCAGTGACAGGGATAAAGATAACAATAACTCTTCTAGTGGAAGCTGAGGCTTGTATATATTTCAATGAAAGAGTAACACATTTAGGAAAATTCCAATAACTTGAAATTTCAAAGGAAGTCAGAGCATGTAATACATGAATTTTGAGTAATGAGAAATCAAGGCTATGGAAGAGAAACATTTCAAAGATAGGGCATAAAACTCATTGAAAATACACTAAGAATCTCAGGTGAAGAAAAGTTGTATGTTACTGTATATATCAGTCAATCCAAAGCTTTACAAAGTGGTCTGCTTAGATAACATTTTCCAACCTATAGGTTGAAACCAACATTAGCATGTACACATTGGGCTTATGGAGTCAAAGCAATATTAGAAAATCAGTGAATCTAATTGACATGGAATTTGAGGCATATCAGGGTTTTTAGTCATGAGACATACACTTGAGACATGTAAAAACACAGTCAGTCCATTTATAAAGGAAGTTAGAGCATCTAAAGATGATTTCTGAGTAATATAGATGAAAAAAAATGCAAATAAGATATATAAGAAGCACTTATAGAATAGGAAAACACTAAAAACCCCTTCTGAATCTCAAGTTGGTCAAGTAGAAGCTCTCTGCATTAGCTGAAACAATATTTTTACAATATGCACCAATTTTGCCAAAAAGTCTCCAACCCTTTGCTAATTCGACCTCTTGGCCTTTAATAGACATATTACAACATCAGATGATCTCCTCTTAGGCTAGATACATCGAATTTCTAACTACTGACACCTTGCACAACCATAAAACATGAAATTTATGACAAACATACACCTATCCTACTTGACAGTCCTATTTCAACTAAGACTCAAACTCCTTATTACTATCTTTAATAAAATTATCCTAACAACCTTATCTACTTGAAATTACGTCATTTACAAGTATGTCATCACATGGTCGAATTTGGATGATGGGCTTGAGCTCTTCATGACCACTGTGTTGACCTCCTCAAAAGCAGGAAACCAAACCCTTTTTTTAGGCATATGGTATTTTGCATTCATTGAACATTATGACCATCATGTACTCTTCATTTCGTGGTCCTTTGCTGTTGGAAGTTAAATTAACACATGAAAAAATTCCTCCCTAGACTCCAGCTGTCCAAAACCATCATCAAACTATTCAAATAAGTTGAAAATAGACTGCACTACGAAAACAACACAGTTTCGTAGCGCTACCCTTTAACCCTTTTTTATTCAAAATATTGACTTCTTTCCTTCAAAATTATCTTCATTACCTTTATATATATCCTGCTTAGCAATTTTAAACCTTAATTCATATTTTTACCCCCCAAAATGTGATGAAAAAGGGAAAAAAACGCTGCTAGAACATTTCATAGCGCTTTTCTCCCTTTTTACACTATTTGCGCTACGAAACTGCTGAGTGAGCAATTTTGTCCAAAATTTTCCAAAATGAAAATTGAAAATGTGCTAAAAACTTAAAATCAATCTAATTTCATCATATCACTTGAAAAACAGACTCATTCCAGCCTTCTTGAGGTCCCTCCTTCATTTGCAATAGGTTGGCCTATTGGTTTTTCCTGTTTTTTCCTGAAAAATAGGTCTTGGGACAGAGCCTATATCTCCTAATACATGATGTATTTTGAGAAAATGAAGGATGTTTTTGTAAGCCATGATGTCTGGAATAAAACCCTCTCTTGGTTTTTTGAAACACATCTTCTGCTATCCATAACCTGCCTTTGAAATACATGTGTAAAATAGGAAAACTCTGTTTCTGAAAATAGGGCTTCAAAGAAAGCCTTGTAACTCCCAATTGATAACACTTGTGAGAAAAGTGAGAGAGGTTATTGTAGTTGGGGTTGTGATTAAGACAAATGTCTGTCAGAATTCCAAAATACTTTTTAATTTGGCCAGAAACTGAACTTGAAGTTGACTGCTAAACAATCATGCACAAGACAGTTTTGTAACAACAGTTTCGTAGTGCGTTTTAATTTATCAATTTCGCCCACCTCCTAATGAATTTGAATAAAATGAAAATTTTTATAGTTAGGCCTGTTAGGAAGAAAAACCTCTTTCAGGTTTCCTAAATTCGTTTTCAGTTGCTCATTAACCTCCTTGGAAGTTGACTGCTCAAAACCAGAAAACATAGTTTTTTCTTCATGACTTTCAGCAATTTCGTAGCACAAATCAACATTTTTGAACTAGTGGTGCTACGAAAGTAAGGTTTCTTGGATAATTGGCTAGTTTTGATGAAAAAACTTAGGGAAATGAAATGAATGATTAAATGATGAATGAATTGACATGAAAAACCTTTAAAATGGATTTGTTTAACACTAAGGAAGGTTCAAACCTAAAAATCTAATCCTCCCTTTTGGTCAAATTCAAGAAAAGATTCCTAAGGCCCTATTTTGAACCATGATAAAAAAAAAAACTTGACACAATGATGTTTTGAAATTTTTTTGGGTGATAACAGTGGCTCCACTTGGGATAGTGTTCCCCTGTGGTACACTAAGAACCTGTAGCTCTTGTGCTGCTATCCATCCTTGTTAGGCCCCTATATTACTAGTATAGTCCCTTATTGTTATTAGTGTAACCCCCTTATTGTTATTATTGTACCCTTGTAACCCCCATTTTGTTATTATTGTGCCCTTAAATTATTATTTTTAGGTCGGCTAGGATTACATTTTGGCCCACTAGGATTACATTATGGCCACATGGACTCCTATATATAGAAAGGAGGTTTTGTAAATTGTATCATCCAAGAATTGTTCATTTATGTAATGTATTGGAGGTTGCCCCCTCGAAGTGGCTTATTTCTAAGGTGTTGATATATTTTTTCTTCTATTTTGGAGATGGTTACACAACATTTGGTATCAGAGCTTTGGATTCTAGGGTTTCGCTGCTCCAAACAGGTCATCGTGGAATTTTCGCTATAAATTTTTTTCTACGAAGTTTCAAAAGCTGAAATTTTTAGGGTGAAGGTGACATGCGAGAAAGATCTTAAAAATTTCGAATCTTGGTTCGCAATATTTTCGGAGATATGACAAGTGCAAATTTAGGTCTTTTTCGAGCTCCTAAAAAAGGTCATCGTGGAATTTGCGCTATAAATTTTCTCCCAGAAGGTTCGAGTACGAAGTTTTTAAGGTGTGACTAAAATCTGAGGAAACTTGAAAAATTTTAGAGCTTGGTTCACAATATTTTTGGAATGGCGGTCTGTGGAAGGTAGTGCTTTTAGGGCTCGAATTTCATCTCAAAGAGGTGATCATGGGAAAAATTCAATAACTCTCTCTGAGCATCGGATTGGAGTGTCGTAAAAAGTGGTCACAAGTACATAGACTTTATTTTTTTTTTTTCTGGAACAAAGTTGATACAGGGGAAATGATTCCTAATGGCGGAAATATAGGAGAAGAACCTCATGATGAGAACAAAATAAATGTTAATCGTGATTTCATAAACTCGAATGTTGTTGGGAAGAACCACCATATTCCAAAAATGGATATGAGGAAGTTTGATGGAAAGGATCCTGTAACATGGATACTACAGATGGAGCAATATTTTGATATCCATAATGTGCAAAACACACAAAAGGTACGCATTGCAACTTTACATTTAGAACAAAATACATTTGTATGGTATCGATGGCTTTGCTCCCGTAAAAAAATTGTCACTTAGTCAATTTTTACGGAAGAAATGATAGCACATTATGAGGATACAAAGAGCAACACCTTCTTTAGCCAATTGATAAATCTCAAACAAAAGGGTTTAGTGGGGCAGCACATTGAGGACTTCCAAAAATTGAATATAAGGGTAACTGATATTCCGGAGGAACACAGGATCGATCTCTTCATAGGCACTTTAAAGGATAACATCCAACATGAAGTTCGCATTTTGGAACCGGATTCATTGGAGAAGGCATTCGGGTTGGCAAGAAAAGTTGAATGTAAAATAATGGCGACAAGGAAGCCTACCACTCAATTCTATAAAGAAGGAAGTGTTGCTACGCCTAGATTTCCACAACCTACAAGGTTGACACCACGACAATTGGAAGAAAAAAGAGCAAAAGGGCTTTGCTACAGTTGTGATAGCAAATACACTAAAGGTCATAAGTGTGCTGAGAAGAAATTATTTTACATAGATTGTGAAGAGGAAGAAGAAAATGAACAAGAAGAGGATATACACCAGGAACCAAACCTAGAAGAGGAAGAAATGAATCCGACCATATCGTGTAATGCACTGGCAGGAATTACCACTCCTCAAACTCTCAAGATAGAAGGACAAATCAAGAAGAAAAAGGTATTAGTGTTGATTGATTCAGGTAGCACCCATAATTTTATTCATTGTAAGGTAGCCAAGGAATTAAATTGTTTCCTATACCCAGCACCAGAATGTCAAGTGATGGTTGCAAATGGAGGAACTATAAATTGCTCTGGAAAATTCCATAATATCAAGCTAACCATGGGGAATATGTATTGACTAGTCCAATGCTTTCCATTCCTATGGGAGGTGCTGATGTTGTACTAGGAGTACAATGGTTACAATCTTTGGGGACGGTAGCTTTTAATTTTCAAGAACTTTTCTTGAAATTTTTTTCAGAAGGAAAGGAAGTCGAATTACGGGGTATTGCGGGGAAGCCAGGAAGGATAATAAGCTCTAATGTCATGACAAAGCTTCTAAATAAAGAACAGCGAGGCGTAATTGCACAATTATGCTCACTAGAAGTTCCAACAACAAAATCATCTATTTCTGCAGATCTCCAACAAGTCTTGGACAATCATTCCAAGGTGTTTGAAACTCCCAAAGGACTCCCACCTATTCGTGATCATGATCATGCTATTAATTTGATTCCAGGAAGTGTTCCTCCAAACATCCGGCCTTATAGATATCCTTACTTCCAAAAGAGCGAAATTGAACGTATGATTGCAGAAATGTTAGAGGCGGGTATAATTCAACCTAGTCAAAGTTCTTTCTGTGCTCCTGTAGTATTGGTACACAAGAAGGATGGATCATGGCGAATGTGTCCGGATTATAGGGAGCTCAATAAGCTCACCATTAAAGACAAATTTCCCATTCCTGTGATTGATGAATTATTGGATGATTTACATGGAGCAATTTATTTTACCAAGTTGGATCTTCATTCAGGATATCATCAAATTAGAATGAAGACTGAAGATATTCCAAAAACAGCGTTTCGAACTCATGAGGGTCATTATGAATTTTTGGTCATGCCTTTTGGCCTTACCAATGCACCTTCTAAATTTCAAGGGTTGATGAATTCCATTTTCAAACCCTTCCTTAGAAAATTTGTGCTTGTATTTTTTGATGATATACTAATCTATAGCAGGTCTTGGAAGGATCATGTTGAACATGTTGACAGGGTGCTCAAACTATTGCAGGAGAAACAATTATATGCAAAAACATCCAAATGTTTCTTTGGAGTACAAGAGGTGGAATATCTGGGTCATATTGTATCTCACGAGGGTGTTAAAGTAGACCCTAACAAAATTCAAGCCATTAAGGAATGGAAAGTCCCCACAACCATAAAGCAGTTGCGAGGATTTCTTGGGTTAACAGGGTATTATCGCAAGTTTGTTAAGAATTATGGGAGAATAGAAGCACCTCTAACAACATTGTTGAAGAAAGATGCATTTTCATGGACTCCTGAAGCAACTAAGGCCTTTGAACATCTTAAAGAGGCAATGTGCCTAGCACCGGTCTTAGCTACGCCAGACTTCACAAAAACCTTTGTTGTGGAATGTGATGCCTCAGGAAATGGAATTGGTGCAGTTTTAATGTAGGAAGGAAGACCCATTGCTTTTGAAAGTCGTCCAATCAAAGGAAAGTATTTACAGAAACCTATTTATGAGAAGGAAATGTTAGCAATATTGCATGCACTAAAGAAATGGCTAACTTACCTAATGGGAAGACACTTCAAGGTAAAAACTGATCATGATAGTCTTAAACACTTTTTGGAACAAAGACTATCATCAGAAGAGCAGCAAAAATGGGTCACAAAGATGTTGGGTTATGACTTTGAAATAATCTACAAAAAAGGGAAGCTTAATGTTGTTGTAGATGCACTCTCAAGAAAGAATGAAGAGGTGGAAGCATTTCTTTGTGCCATTTCTATTATCCAACCAGATTGGATAACCGAAGCAAGAGATGAGTGGAAGAAGGACAAAGAAGTATGGACACTCATTCAAAAGTTGCAGCAAGATCCTAGTACATATGATACGTTTAGTTGGAAAACTGATTCTTTATGGTACAAAGATCACTTATATCTTTGTAAGAATTCCCAACTAAAACAAAAGATTCTTTTGGAATTGCACACTTCTCCTTTAGGAGGACACTCATGATTTTTAAAAACTTACCACAGGGTGAGGAAAGATTTTTTTGGGATGGCCTTAAATCTAATATTCAAAAGTTTATGGCGGAATGTTTGGTTTTCCAGTAGAATAAAGTTGAGACAATTAAGACCCCGGGACTTCTACAACCCTTATCCATTCCAAGTCAACATTGGGAGCATATTTCAATGGATTTTATCACAGGTTTACCAAAGTCCGAAGGAAAGAGTGTCATCATGGTGGTAGTTGATAGAATTACCAAGTATGCACACTTTTGTGCATTATCTCATCCATTTAAAGCAAGTACAATTTCTACTACATTTATGGACACAATTCAAAAGCTAGATGGAAACCCAAGGGTTATTGTGAGCGATAGAGATCCCATTTTTACTTGAAATTTTTGGACGAAGTTATTTTCTTCTTTGGGTACTCAATTAGCTCATAGCTCATCTTATCATCCTCAATTTGATGGTCAAACTGAGATAGTAAATAAATTTTTGGAAGGATATCTTTGTTGTTTTGTATCTGATAAACAAACACAATGGGTCAAGTAGTTACCTCTCGCTGAATGGTGGTATAACACTTCCTTCCATACTGCAGCAAAAATGACCCCATTTATGGCAATTTATGGATATCATCCACCATCCATCACATCATATTTAGTAGAAAATTCGAAGGTTCAAGCAGTGGAAGATCACATCGAGCATCAACAAGAAGTTCTCCAACTCTTAAAGGATAACCTGAGTTTGGCACAAAATCGAATAAAACAATAGGAAAATCAACATTGCAGCGAGAGAAGTTTTGATGTAGGAGACTAGGTATTTTTATGGCTACAACCATACAAACAATTGTCCCTCAAGCAAGCTAAGAAGGATAATAAATTATCGACAAAGTACTATGGTCCTTACAAGGTGTTGCAAAAGATTGGTACTATGGCATACAAATTGGAGCTTCCTGCTTCTTCACGAGTGCATCCAGTTTTCCATGTTTCATGCTTAAAGAAGGTTATAGGTGAAAATATTTCAGTTCAAACAATATTTCCAGAACTTGATGAGGAAGGAAAAATCATATTGGAACCTGAAGCGGTCACGGAAACAAGAACTCGACAACTACGGAATCGATCAATTTCAGAGTATCTCATCAAGTGGAAGAACTTACCACTGAAGATTCTACATGGGAGGATGAGAATTTTATACAGAAGCACCCAGAGCTACTCAAGCGTTGAGGACAACACTTTTTTGAAGGAGAGGGGCATGTTAGGTCCCTATATTACTAGTATAGTCCCTTATTGTTGTTAGTGTAACCCCCTTATTGTTATTATTGTACCCCTGTAACTCCCATATTGTTATTATTGTGCCCTTAAATTATTATTGTTAGGTCGGCTAGGATTACATTGTGGCCCCATGGACTCCTATATATAGAAAGGAGGTTTTGTAATTTGTATCATCCAAGAATTGTTCATTCATGTAATGTATTGGAGGTTTCCCCCTCGAAGTGGCTTATTTCTAAGGCGTTATATCTCTTTTCTTATATTTTTGGAGCTGGTTTCAAAACATGAAGACAAACCTCTGTCATAATTCCAAAATACTTTTTAATTTGGCCAGAAACTAAACTTGAAGTTGATTGCTAAACAGTCAAGTATAGGACAGTTTTGTAACAAGAGTTTCATAGTGCGTTGTAATTTATCAATTTATCCTACCTCCCAATGAATTGGAATAAAATGAGAGAGTTCTTTGTATATAGGTCTATTAGGAAGAAAAACCTCTTTCAGTTTTCCTAAATTCGTTTTCAATTGCTCAGAAACTGCCTTGGAAGTTGACTGCTCAAAACTAGAAAACCGAGTTTTTTCTTCATCACTTTTAGCAGTTTCATAGCGCAAATAAACTTTTTTGAACTAGTGCCACTACGAAAGTAAGGTTTCTTGGCTAATTGGCTAGTTTTGATGAAAAAAATTAGAGAAATGAAATGATGAATGAATTGACATGAAAAACCTTTAAAATGGATTTGTTTAACACTAAGGAAGGTTCAAACCTAAAAATATAATAATCCCTTTTGGTCAAATTCAAGAAAAGATCCCTAAGACCCTATTTTTATCCATGATAAAAAAAAAATTGACACAATGATGTTTTGAATTTTTTTTGGGTGATAATAGGTTGGACAGTACTGCACTTCAAGAACACGATCATGAATGAGCTTTCTAATGAAGTGTATGTGGAGTTCAATGTATTTCATACGCTGATGTTGAACATGATATTTGCATAGTTGAATGGCACTCTGATTATCACACCAAAGTGTAGTTGGATGCTGCTGATGGAGACCAAATTCAGACAGGATCTGACGAAGCCACATGGCTTCCTTACTGGCTTCAACTGCACCATGATACTCTGCTTATACTAAAGAAAGAGAGATGGCACTTTGTTTCTTACAATACCAAGTAATAGGTCCTAAACCAAGAGTGAATACATATCCTACAGTATGCTTTCGATCATCAGGGTCACCAGCCCAATCAGAATCAATGAAACCAATCAACAATGGAGATGCTCCAACACTGTAATGAATCCCGAACTGAACTGTACCTCGAATATATCAAAGTATTATTTTAGCTGCTTTCTAGTGACTTTCATGAGGTTGGTGCATAAACCAAGCGATAAGACCAACGAAAAAGTAAAGGCCAGGACGGGTATGTGTTAGATACAAAAGTTTACCAACAAGTTGACGGTATAAGGTAGCATCAACTTCAGGGGTAGTACAAGTGACTGAAAGCTTGAATCTAGAATGAAAGTGAGAAGGGGCTAGCTTACAGTCTTCCATGTGAAAGTGGTGTAGAAGATCACATGCATACTTGGACTGAGAGAGGGTAATGCCTTCCTTGGATTGCAAGACTTGAAGACCAAGGAAATAATGGAAGTGTCCTAAGTCTATCATTTCAAACTGCTTTTTGAGGCTAGAATTCACATGGTTTGTATGGTTTGGATCACTACTAATAAGGATAAGATCATCAACATAAAGAACAAGGATGGTGAAGGACTTACCCACTTTCTTGGTGTAGATAGTGTTGTCAGAATGACACCTAAAAAATCCATTATTTAAAAGATATCTATCCATTTGGAATACGAAGCCCAAGGAGCTTGTTTGAGACCATAGAAAGACTTCCTAAGGTGACAAAAAAGGCTAGATTCATTTTGGATAAAGCCAGGGGGTTGTTCCATGTAGATTTCTTCATGCAAATCTCCATGTAAGAAGGAAGATTTAACATCCATCTGATGGACTTCCCATTTAAAAGAGGCAGCAAGGAAAAGAACAAGGTGGATATAATTCATTTTGGAAACAAGGGAGAAGGTTTCAGTATAGTCAATGCCTTCAACTTGTGAAAATCCTTTAGCGACAAGGTGAGCTTTATGTCTATCCACTTTTCCATCTGGTCCAAAATTTGTTTTGTAAACCCATCTGCATCTGACAAGTTTCTTCCTTTTGGAAGAGGAAAAAGAACCCAAGTATCATTCGCCAATAAGGAACGATATTCTTCATTCATAGCTTCATCCCAATCTGGACGACCAGAGGCTTCTTCAAAGGTTTATGGATCAGGATTTTTTGGAACTTGAGCCAATAAGGAAGAGGCTCTTTCGAACTGAGAATGAGTACGTCGTCGATCTTCACGGTCACCTGCAAGAGAACTTGTTGCATCCCTAGTAGAGCGGACCCATCTTGGAAGTTGTGGAGTAAAAGGAATAATTTCAAGAGGTGGAGGATTTTCATCCTCACTATCATCATCTAAACTAGAAGGAATTCTATTAAAAATAGAAGAGGGAGAGAGAGGTGCCACATATGCCTAATCAGGCTCGTAGGCCAAAGGTGGCACACCCGCCGAACTAGGCATTGCAGGCCGATATATTTTCATCATATTTTACATCTCTTCTAATGATTATATTTTTGGATTTTGGTTGAAGAAGTCTATATCCTTTGACATGTTCAGAATATCCAACAAAAATTCATTTTTCACTCTTAGGTTCTAAGGCTTTATGTTTCGCATCTGGAATATAGGCCCAAGCATCACTTCCAAAAACACAAAAGTGACTTAAATTTGGTTTGATTGAGCTCCAAGATTCTTCTAGAGTAATATTCTTTAAAACCCTAGTAGGAGTGTGATTTACTATGTAATTTTCACAGTTAATGGCTTCAGACCAAAAATTGAGATCAAGTCCTTTAGATTGAAGCATACAATTAGCCATTTATTTTAAGGTGCGATTCTTCCTTTCAACTACACCATTTTGTTGTAGAGTATATGGAATAGTATGTTGCAATTGAATGCCACACTCAGTGCAAAATTTGATAAATTTGTTGTTAACATATTCTCCTCCATTGTCTGATCTTAACTTAAGAATTTGATGTCCAGATTGTTTCTCAACAAAGGCCTTAAAGGCCAAGAACATGTTAAAAAATTCACTCTTGAGTTTTAAGAAGTATACCCAAGTGCATCTAGAAAAGTCATCAATGAAAGTTAAGAAGTACTTGCAACCAAAGAAAGAAACAACAGGAAGTGGACCACATAAATCAATGTGCACAAGCTGCAAAGGGGTTGAAGCGTGCTAAGAGGCACATTTGTCAAAACTATCCCGATGATGTTTTCCGAGTACACATCCGGAGCAAACACCATCTCGGCAAGATACCATAGGAAGACCTGTCACCATATTTTCCTTACATAGAGTTTGAAGAGAGCGATAGTTTAAGTGACCAAATCACTCATGAAAAATTTTGCTCACTTCATCATTATGAGCAACAAAAACGAAGGGAAGACATGATGACCCAAAGTTGTCAAACTTATACAACCTTGTGGAATCATCATCAATGCCAGTAGCTAAAATATGTTTAAGATCTTTGAGGTCCTTGATTACAACATCATGAGGTGAGAATTCTACTATTTTCCCTTCAACTGAATGAGTTATCTGATAAACAGAGAGAAGGTTGCATGACAAGGTAAGAACACATAGTACATCATTAAAATGACCATTATCGAGATGAATGGTTCCAGATCCTACAACACTAAGAGATCTATCATCACCAACATAAATATGTTTAGTGTTACAATCATTTAAAGAAGAAAACATGGCTTTATTTTTGGCCATGTGATAAGAAGCTCCAGAATCAATGAGCCACTCATGAGAATGAGAAGAGGAAGATACATTTAATGCATAACCAGATCTTGATGCTTGACAACCACAAGAAGAAAGTGCCATTCCTGAAGATGAAGGTGAAGAGTGCTCCAAATTGATGTTGTTCTTCTTCATTGCTGCTTCTAAGGCTTCCATCTTCTTAAAACATTTGGACTCTATATGGCCATCACGATTAAAAAAGTTGCAATGTCTATCAGTCTTCTTCCCTTTGTTTTAATTTGCCTTATCATTTTGGTGAGTTGCTTTTTCAATTTGTGGCTGAATTGCTTAGGACCCTTTGTTGGTTTCAGACCATATTTTTTAGGATACTGATTCTTGGGATTCTTTTGATATGATAACTATTGGGCTGCTAAGGCTTTCTTAGAAGCATTTCCAAGAGTGATAAGACCAAGGTGTAAGAGTTTTTCTTGTTCTCTTATCAAAGAATCAAAAAAGGAATCAAAAGAGGGATTCTTGTAGGTGGTTCCTGAAGAAATGATGGCTTCTCTAGTGGAATGGAAGGCAGAAACAAATACAGATTATGCAAGGCCAAGCTTAGCAAGAATGCAATAGATGAGGTTACCATCTTCCTTTTTGACCTTACAACCTTCTAAAAGAAGTCTAAGGATCTTGAATTTGGACAAAAAGTCTTCAATAGAGGAGAAATTATTAGGGTCCAAAGTAAGAAAATCATTTTTAAGTTGGTGAGCCTAATTTGATTTTGAATGCCAAAAACAATATTTAGCTTGTCCAAGGCTTCATGAGGGGTGTCAATGTCAAGGATATGAAATCAAAGATCTTGAGCAATGGATATTCCTATCAACCCTCATGCTTGATCTTGTTTATTTTCCCATTTAATGACTTTATCATCATCAGAAGGTTTAGTTTCTTGTCATGTGGCTATTCTATAAAGCCCTTTACTTCTAAGTATATCTACCATGTGAGGTAGCCATTGGAAATAATTGGTGCTGTTAAGAATAATCGGGCATGCACTTTCCATTTTTTAAAAATTGAACTGGAGAAAAGTTGAAACTAAATGCTCCAATGGAAAGATCTAAAAAATTAGGCTGATAAAAAAAAAAACGGCTCGAAAAATGGCTTCTGGATGAAGAAGTTATGCCTTTTTGAAAAAACGAGTTGAAGATGCCGAATAGCTATGGGAATAGTTTGAAATTTGATGATGAAGTTCGACTTTTAAAAAAAAATTCCGCCCCTTTAACAAATTTTTTTTTACAAAAGAAGCTTGAGAAAGAGACTTGAACCCAAGATCTCTATTCTCATAAACTAACTTCTCACCAAGTGAGATAGTAAAAGGATTATGTAATTGTTTGAAAGGAGGAAGGTTTTTTTTTTTTTTTTTTTTTTTTTTTTTAAATTACTCTTCGGTGTGCGTGCTTTTTCCTGAACAAAAAAACACAAAAATTCGAGCAAAAAAAAAATGAAATGCAAGCCTCACGGAATATTGTTAAATTTTCAGTTACCCTTACCGGAAACTATCTATTTTTTCACTATCTCTGGTTTCCCGAGATCGCACAAAGACGCGGGGAAAGAGCATACGTAGCAAAAAAAATCCCTTCCTCATGTTTCTGATTTGCCGAGATCGCACACAACGCAGAGAAAAGAGCATACACAGAGAAGAGGGTATAGATCTGGAAAATAAATAAAACCTAATACTGAAAAAAAACAGAGGGAACCGAAATAAGAAATAAGTAGAAGTTTTAACAAATAAAACTGAAAAACAAATACTTTATACCTCCAGATCTAAACTGACATAACGTGGGCAAGCAGAAACCTTTTCGAATGAAACGAAAGGTGTTCCTCACTATAATAGACGCTCCAAACACAATAGATTAGTTCTCCAAGCCTGAAAAAGTTCAGAAATAGATCTAGAAAACGGTAGTCACATGTAGTTAAACTGGCTTCAGATTTTGAGCAACAATGGATGCAACCCTCAAAATAGCTCTGATATCATGTAGCGATTTACAGGGTAAGTTACTTAGATCAAGAACCAAAGGTCACCGCTCAAAAATAGATCACAAATCAGTATTCCAGTAAAATCACATGGTTAAAACCCTCGAAGAGGGAAATAGTCCACGGCCTGAGCCAACGCGGCCACTTCAAGCAACTTATTAATATAAACAGAAAAGTTACATATGTTTCTCTCATAAACGGTTACTGAAAAATGACCCTCCATGCTCTTTAAATAAAGATCATGGACCAATCAGGTGTTAATCCATGGATCAAGTGTCGTTAATACCAAGGAGAGAGATAACCGTTGGATCACTACAAATCGTGACCGTCTGATTATAAGTTACAAATGTACATGGTAAAGAAACACACTTTACCTAACTCTACACTAGACTAAGTTATCCTTAAATATTTCCTATGTGTTGGAATATCCTAACAATTTCCTTAGCTTCCATGAGATAGATTGCCTTGTGACTTAGTTATCATATTGACTCCATAAGCCCAATGGTAGCAAACCTTATACATCTTTCACCTACATAAAAACACATTCAATCCAATTTAGAGCTAGCCATCTGCTTTCAAGTTGTTCATTGAATATTCTTTATCCTTTTGAGAGAGCTCTCTGAGATTGGAAAGGTTAATTTCCAGTTACAAGTGGTTTGAAATAGTTACTCCAAGTTGACCATTGAAGCAGCCCAACAGGACTCAATTTGGTGATAATACAAATATCACATTTAAATTCACTAATAAAAATTTAATTGATATGAATACTGTTATAAGATATGTTTCGACTTTTGATGAATAATGAATTTAAAAAAATCACAATAATTGCACTGTCACAGGTCGATGTTTCTAAAAAATGAAAAATGAACACCGGTGCGTGTCAGTTACTGTACACCAGTGTGTTTGCATGATAAAGTGCACTAGTGTGTTTCTATGACCTATGGGCACCGCACAAATACCAATACCAATTATAACTCTCGGTGCATTTGTGCGATACTACGCACTGGTGCGTTTATGTGAGACTTGTCATCGGTGCGTTTGTACGACATATGGGCACTGCACAAATACCAATATGAATTAGAACCATTGGTGCATTTGTGTGATATTGTGCACCAGTGCCTTTATATAATACTACGAACTGGTGCGTTGATACGACCTATGGGCACCGCACAAATCCCAATACCAATTAGAACGGCCTAGTGCATTGTATCACCTACAGTGCTCCCAGTGCGGTTTAGACCTTTATGGCCCGGTGCATGTACCTTCGACTGCCCCCGGGCTGACCGTCTGGATGACACGCACCGAGACGTTTACTCTAAAATGCATTGGTGCTTTAGCACCTGAATATCGCAACGATGAGAAAAACATCCGTAATAACCTCCAGTCACCCCGTTTTTTTAGTTGTGTTGAAATTCCGTTAGAAGCTCCACCAAAACCTCCGTTGGCGAAAACAAATGTTGTATAAAATGTTTTTTTGACAATTTTGGCCAATTTTATAACACTAAAAACCTCCCTTATAACCTCCGCTAGAGGGTCTTTTCCTTGTAGCGGGTTTTTCAAGGGACATTTGTCCGAAAAATTTGTGTCCTTTGTCTGGTTGTTCCTCTTAATTTGCAGTACTTGATCTATATAATTGTGTAGGATGTAGTGTGTTTGCATTAGTATTTTTACTTAATATTAAGAAAAAATAACTTGTAATTTAAATAAGTCAAGTAGGTAATGCAAATCAGATTTATTGTAGTATCCCAAAATGGGAATGCACAGCAGTACCTAATAAAATAACGCACTTCTGGGAAATTTGTGCACATAAATGAGTTTGTAGCTCCTGGATCCCTTAGATCAGTAGATCTGGGGTCTAGATCCAAAAGGAGAGCAAAAAAAATCAAACTAGGTGTGGTAAACAGATCTCCCACCACCTAGTCTAGCTGGAAAACCCCCAAAGAGAGGGGCTGCAGCTATGTACTACAAACTGCTTTAGAAATAACGCAGTCTTGGAAAGCATGAGTAGGAGGCCATCAAATAAGATCAAATTTTGAATATACAACAAAAAATAAGATTTATATTGATGCTCTTACATTATACAACAGAATACAAAAGACAAGAGAGGAGGAAATCTTTAGAAAAGAAGGCTGCAACTCATGTATATACTGCAAAATGGCTTAACAACGTTATTTAATGGAGTTGCAACAACTGAATGTTAAAATTTAGATTTAGAGCAGATCTGTGCACAAAAGATCAGATCCATTTCATATCTATACACTAGGAAGGCTCTATTATAAGACCCCCTTAGGGTTTTGACCAAATCATGCAATACAAAGAGTAGATACGAGTTTCAAGTAGCAGATCTACAATATTATTCAAAAATTTCTAAAGATGATTTTACATTAGAACAGATCATATCTATACCAAACATGGATCAGCAAGATAATCCATGGATCACCAAAGTGAAAGGAAAAGCCCAGCACCAGAGATATCTCATAAAAAATGGGATCAAAACACCCTGCAAAACCTCCACTGAAAATAACGCAGTCCCTGAAGGGAAACTGTGTTGTAGCTTGAATAACTAAGTTGGCCTGATGCCAAGATACAAATCTAAAGCTCCACAGCTAATGCACTCTTCGAGGAGGTTAAAAGACACAATCACTAAGAAGAGGCACTAGTACAATCTAAATCTGAGCAGATCTAGTGTTTCCACTTGCTGCAGCTTACAAAAGCAACCCAACCCTCACTGGATCTGCGTTGCAGTTGGAAGTAGAGCTTGGCCAAATGCCTTATAGTAGATAAAATCAGCAATACTCCTAAAAAAAATCCTCAAGGGAAGAGATAGAATCCTTGCATAGGAATCCCCAAGTGCTAAGCATCACTATTCTCAGCTAAACAACAGAGAATGGTATTTGTCTAAACAGACAAGATACTCAGAAAATATGCATAATCAACAACCCTCTCTTGTTGCCTCCCCTTTCCTTTTATAAGATGAAAGCCTTTTCAAACCCTAAAACACCTTGATGAATTAGCTCCTTTCATATGAGGGACCTCCTTCTAGAACTGCGTTGTCCCTTCATGAGGTTCATTGTATCTAGACAACGCTGTAGATTTGGTCAAGGTTGACCTAGTCTCATAGCTCAAACCCCTTTCACACCTGCAAGTATTTGTTTACATGGCCCAGATTTATCCTTGTTCATATGGGCATTGATTTATTCATTATTTTCAGGAGTTTTACATGTCCTCCTTTATTCATTTATTCATGCAATAGAAAATAAAACAAAAATGTATATTCCTCTTAGCTTAGGCTAAGTAGGAATATTATAGTCCTCCCCTCCAAAATGTTGCTTGTCCTCAAGCAACTGATGGGGTGAGTGCTGCAGTCCTTCCACTCCTCCATTGGTGACACCATCAAGGATCAAGTCCTCCTCATAAGCCAAGTGTTCACCAAGGCAACACATCATGAATTGTTCCTCCAAGGTCATCATAAGGGGTGCATAGTTCATCCCTCAAGGAGTGAAAAACTCAATAGAAATAAACATGGATGGAGCAATGCTTTCTCTAAAACATGTAGCATGAGGTACATAGAGAAGTTCCAGTCCATGTGGTACATACTAACTGCTCTTCCTCCCTCCATACAATCCCATAAATAGTACAACTATATCATCCAAGTATGGGAGCAAAACTACATATATACAAACAGAAATTTGAGCTTGAGGAGGTGGGTCAAAGTCCCACATGTGATGCCAACACAGTGCATCTCCTGCCTGCATTAGATCAAGGTGTGGCAAGTGGCATTCCCACCACACATTTTCTACATGAGTCATCTTAACATAGCTGAAGATGTCAGATATGTTTGGTGCCTTTGGGAAGAACCCATCATGAAAAGGAATCTCCCTTTGCACAACAAGGGAGTGGCCAAGTTCAGAATTTATATTTGCCCTCCAAAAGCCATGAGATCCACATGATCTCTCACTCCCTTTAGGAGTCATAACCTACAAAAAGATGGTGAAAGAATGTGATAAATCAGAAAATAAAACTTGCTTTGCATGATCAGATCCTTTACCATCATAGTTCTTCATACACATGGAGTTGTGCATGGGCATTCCCCTCCTCTCAAAAGAAGGAGGAACTGGCTCAAATGACTCTTGCATAGTGTCCATTGGCTGTGCCAACTCCACATATCTCATGCACTCTTGAAAGTGCTGATGTAATTCCTCTCTCAACCCTTCCCAATCAAAGCTCCTCATGATCAAGGTGTAGATCTCCATTGAATGCATATGGCTGAGAAAGAATTCTTTGTGTGCCCCTTGTAGCATCTTCTGCTTGAGCTTGGAAGATCTAGACAAGAAGACCCTACCATGATAGTATATGACTCCCCCTTGGACTAAGTAGCCCTCTTCTTGCTGCATGCCATCTAGTATCATACAGGTGTGGAGATCTTTGGAATACTCTATAAGCAGTTGAAATTTCGAGTACAGATCCACACTGCTCAACAATGACAGCCCTGATGATACCTCCATGGAAGTGTCTGTCATGTTGCTGATTTATTCTCTGATATTTCCCATGCCAAAGATGTGTGTTGGAAGGCTGATCCTCCCATTCTCTTCCTCCCACAACGCAGATTTGGAAATGAGAGGGGGTGATAGTGATGAGGGGAGAAGATTCTCCTTACTCTTGATCTGTCCCAAGCCTCCCAATGTTGTAGCTTGGTCTTCCATTGCTCCAATCCCTCCTGGATCTAAGTTTGGAGCAGCACTTTGTGAGGCCTCCCCCACAAGATCTAAATCTGGTGGCCTCCCTGGTGGTTTTCCACTAGATAGGAGTGTCCCATGCAAAATTCTCATGAACATAAAAGAAGGGACTGTGATATCCTTGCTTCCTGTTACACCATTTTTTTGGTCATCTAACCTATTATCATTAGATGAACCCAAGTACACCGTGTAAGACCAATTTTACCCTAAGTAAAATTGCTTTCACTATGTGAAATAACTTAGTAAAACACCTTTATTAAGTTGCTTATGGCCTAAACAGGACACCCCAAAAGGAAATAATAAACAAATCTATATTTGTTTATATTTCCTGGTCATATTTAACCCAAAACAAGGAAATCAATTAAATAAATCCTTATTTATTTGATTATTTCCTAGGAATAAGTTATTTAAATCCTTATTTAAATAATATTCCTAATTAAATTTGACTAAATCATTCATAAATAATTAAATAAATAATTATTTATTTAATTATATCCTCACCATCCCCTTAAAATAATAAATAAATCATTTATTTATTTATTATTTATAAATAAAGGAATTGGCCCAAGTCAAAAATCCTTTTCCCTCCAACAAATATAATAAAATATTCCTAAAGGGTGTTTCTAGAATTTGATTAATAATATTTTATTCATGCACCAAGTTCTAGATAACTCTAATATTTTGTTATAAATAGAAGGGTTTTCCCCATTCATTAGTGACCTTCCATTGCATTAGATCACTCTGGATCTATACTTGGTCACATTTTCCATTTTTGCCTTGTGAGCTCTCTTTGAGTTCTATGTTTGTCTGGGTTTTCTACACCAACAAGAGAGAGAAATTTTAGATCTGAAATGCTGAGGAATTTCAAGAACCCATCCCATTGAGGAGAACCGGAAAACAACTTTCTTGTTTTCCTCTTAGGTGCCCCTTTTTTTAATACAATATAAAAATTCTTTCAAATACATTGTTCTTGTCTTGTCTATTGGATGCATGGAGCCACATTTTACTTTATCTACTAAATGTCTTTTATGCTTAGATCTGGATTTGTGCAGCATTATTTGGATCACCTAATTGCAGATTTAAAGATGTTTGGCAGCCATAATTGATTTTAGGGCTATTTGTTATGCGTAGCTAAAGTGATCTTTTACGACAAAAGATTCATACTAACAATTGGCGACTCCACACGGGTTTTCTTTTGCGACCGCTGTTGTTTTAAATATTCCTGCATATCCAACTGTTTTAGACCCTAGGGTTTCTCTTTAGTATTATGTTTTTTCCTATTTTTATGGTACTTTTCACCTCTAAAACCCTCAAACATTAAATTTTTTAACTTTCGTGTGTTTTTGGCCCTATTACGCAGGTGACAGACATCAGTCGCAGCTGAGATGACAATTTTTTCTGAAATCTGCCATCGAGAGACCCGGATCTGCAAGTCACACTTATCGGCCCAAAAACTGCGACCTGGCCTTGAGGTCGCACTTTTATGCCCCAAAACTATGACCTGGACTGAAAACAGGTCAGAACCTGTGACCTGCACTTTTTTCTACACTTTTCTAGCACTTTTTTTGGGTTTGTCTGAAGCTTTTGTCAGGGTTTTCCAGCCTCTGTCTCCGCCCGTTTAGACCTGTTTCTGATCTTTTTCACTCAACTAAGTGTGAATCTTGCCCCTTAGGGCTCTAGTACCCTCCAATTTTTGTGGGAGAGTTTTCTCTGTTTCAGAAGTCTAAATTTCCAGAGTTTCAGCCTTATTTCTTTCAGATCTTATACCTCCTTTTCAGATCCCTACAAATCAACTCTCCTCCCTTTCAAAACACCTCATATAGTTTTGTTTGGGTTGATTTTAGGGCCGCCTCCTTGTCCCTTCTACCTTTAGCTGATCCCCTCATTTCTAGCAGCAACCTTGCCTCTGCCTCTTTGCTGTTATCTACACCTCTTTTCAGCAGATTTCTCCTTTAGATCCCCGTCCCTCCCAACCTTAGTTCTATTGGCCTCTTTTTAGCGTGCTTTGATTAGTTTTTTCCCTCTTATAGACTAGTTTTGAGAGACCCACCTTCTTGGGTTAGATTTATGCATTGTTAGCTGTTAATTTTCTGTTCTTTCAGTCTTATTTACTGCAGATTTATTTTCAGTTATGCATCACACTTTTTCTTTTACTCTCAAAACGTCTGGGTTTAATCACTTAAAATTAACGCACACCACACACTGACCCTAAGTGAAGAAGAGCCCGGTTAACACCGCCTGGCAAAGACTTTAAAATCAATTCACACTGCACCTCTCTTCCCTTGTTTCGACTTGATTTTGCACCTCCCTGCCCTTGTCGGTTTTTCTTTTTCCCGTCATCATTGCGCCTCCAAGGCGTTTGTCCCGGAGACTTCTTGGCCTTCACCCTCAGTTTCCGCTTGGTTGACTTCCTCCTTCCCGTCGTCATCGAGTAATTCCTCCCCCAAGTCCGCACTCTAACTCTTCTTCTGATTGTTCGGGTTCTCCCTCTACTTCTGGTTCTCCCCCAGTTACTTTCAACATGTATAGTTCAGGACCTACTGCCAGCAGCAACCCCAGTTCTACTGTTGGGTCTGTTTCCACCGGAACCACTACGGGACCTACCTCAAGTGCACCTTTTCTCCCTTATATGGCCGGTCTCAGTCTCCCCGATTTCAATCAGCTGATTAATGATCCTATCTGCCATGATGTCAGTTGGCCTGCTATGCCAACCAAGCTCCCCTCCGACATTCCCAAGTTCAAAGGACTTGCTAGCGAAGATCCCTCCAACCATATCCGATCTTTCCACATGTGGTGTTCCTCCAATTCCATCACCGATGATTCCATCCGTCTTCGATTGTTCCAATGCACGCTTATCGGCGAAGCTTCTAAATGGTATGTCGATCAAGCCACCTCTTCCCATACCACCTTTGCGACCATTACCCAAGCCTTTTTATCTTATTTCTAGCTCCCTCTCCGATACGACACTGGTACTGAACTCTTGACTTCTTTTCATCAATCCTCTTCGACCCGCCTTTCCGCTCATGTCCAGGAATGGTGAAGAAGACGAAGCTTATGTCGCGCTCCCCCCTTTGAAGATCGGGTTTATATGGACTGGTTCCTCCGCTCTCTCTTACCTCCCATCGGCAAAGATGTCGCATCCCATTTTCCCCAAACCGAAGAAGCCGCCCTCCAAATAGCCCTGAAATATGACCTTATCTATGATCAACTGGTTATGTTTATACCGTCCTTCCTGACCTCCCCAAACCTGTGGCCCTAACGCCCCGGGGGCATCTCACTCTGCCGAAGGTATCATTGGAGCTCTTTCTCATACCTCTGTTCAACCTCTTATGGCCTATGGTTTCCCTCCAGGATGGGCCAGCACCTCCAGCACCTTTCCCCCTCCAGGTAACATGTATCCGGGATACGACATGCCTCATTCTTTTTCCCACACTCCTGCTTACCTCAATGTTGCCCATCCTCACCCTTATCCTTATCCACAACCTGGTGTCCCATCTCCCCCAGATTTTGGACCTCCCACTCCCTTGCCTTCTCTACCCTCGCAACCGCACGTACTACCCCCTCTAGGGCAAGTATTTGCACAGCAGGGTGCAACTACTCTTCCTTCTCACAGAAAGAGGAAAGGCAATCAATCCGCTTCTAGTAATCGTGGATCCCATCCTTCAAGTATTGATTCTAACTCTGTCAACCAGCCACAGGGCTCTCAGCCCAAGCCGGATAGGCTGCTTCGCACCAATAAACCCTGTTCGTGTTGTGGTGTTTATGGTCATTACACTCACGATTGTCCCCTATTACCACAAATGCGGTAGATGTGGGAGTCTCAGGCCACCGTGCAGGGACAACATTCCTCCCCTATTGTCCCTCCCAATACGGTTACCTCTCAACCTACTGTGTTTACCGATCCTTTCCCTCAACAAGGATTCGTGGCTACTCAACCACCTCATGCCCTGGTATCCACTCAAACTTCCCCTTCTAGTTCCTCCGATTACCGGATCCTCATGATGGCCTCTGACCAACCTCTCACTGTCGACCTTAACCTTCAAACTCGGTCTCGTCAGTACTCCACACCCCCCGCTCTGTCTGTCTCTGAGTCCCCATCTTCAGGTCCTATAGAGCCTCTGTCGACACCCAACGGTCCCTTACAAATCCCTCCGCCCAAAACGGAGGTTCATACCAAGATTCCTAAGGGCCCATTACGCCGAAATGCTGCCTCTGGTCGGGCTGCCCATTCATATAGCATAGTAGATGATCTGGCCCAATCTCCTGTTGCCCTTTCAACACTGGAACTCCTCTAGTCGCGTCCTTCTCAAAAGAAGGCTCTACTATCCACCGTGGGTGCTGTAGATCCTGCTGATGACCAATTGATTATTTTCGATGCCCGTCAGTCAGACCATCCCCCCCTTCATGCCTCTGTTGCTTTCCAAATCCCAGTCAAAATCCGAAATGCCAATGTCGCTCGGTGTATTATTGATGAGGGGGCATCTACCTGTGTGATGTCCGCTTCGGTTTGGAAACAACTCGGATCTCCTGAGCTGGCCCCTTCCACAATCACCCTCCGTGCGTGGGATGGCCATGCCTCTCAGCCCATTGGCCTATTCCGCAACTGTCCTATCACCCTTGCGGGTAAGACTGTTTGTGTCGACGTTGAAGTTATCGACGCCCCTCTCGACTATAACATTATTCTAGGGCGTAGTTACACCTATGCAATGTATGCTGTCCCATCCACAGTCCATCGCAAGATGTTTTTCCCCCATAACGGAAAGATTGTCACCATCGACCAGTTAACTTATCATGAACCAAAATCTCAGACCTCCCCTAAGTCCACCATCTCTACTGTCACCAATAAGCAAACTGTTTATTCTTTGACTAGTGTTTCCCTCGGCGTCTATAAAGACTCCTCTTTGCTTGGAACCTTTCTAGACCCTCCTCCCGTATCTGATCCTAGCTTGGCGAACATTTGCATGATGCAATCATCTTGGGTTGACCTTACACAGCCCACTTTGGCTAGTAAGCAACCTCAACCTCACCCACCCCCACCAGCTCCTAGCCCTTCGCCCCCGCTAGCCAACCGTCTTCCTTCGGAATCTCCTTCCCCAAATTATCCTCACGCGCCCCTCTACCCTCCTGGGTTGATTCCACCCGATATAAACCCCCTTGGCCCCATTCCTCCTGGCCATTTCCCTGCTGGTCAAATTCCTTTCCTTGCTCCCCCTCCCAGAGCTTCTTCCGCCCCTATCTTGGCCATTCTATCCCTCCCCAAATTAACCTTGGGTATACCCGTCTCGTACCTTAACCCCCCAGCCACTACCCTGCCTGGTCAACCCAAACCATATCTTGCTTTGACCCCGGTTCAACTGATCCCCATGACTTCTCCCACTACACTAGCACCTCAGTCACCTCGTCCGGCACCTCCTCCTGTTGCGACCGTGTCAGGTAACAATAACAAAGCTCGTAGGGGGGCATCAAAGGACAAGGTTGCCCCGACAAACTCCGCCCCTCCTCGACCTCCAAAGCATCCCATCTAGTGTGCCTTGTGCGATGTTGTCAGCCACGCCACCCATACCTGTCCTGAATTACCACATCTCAAAAACATGGTCAATGACACGTTTCCGGAATCTGATATCCCTGAGGTCTATGTCACCATACCTGATTCCCTTCCAAAACTTAAAAACTTGCGCACCAATCACCCTTGTTCTTTGTGCGATTTCCATGGACATTATACCCACCTTTGCCCCTGCCTTGACGAGTATCGTGCTTGTTTAGCTGCATACCGCCAATTCGAAGCTGCACTTGCCTGTGATCCTTCTTCTCTAACACCAGACCATCTGTCTACCCCAATTACCATTTCTCATCCTGATATTGAAATGACCGAACCTTCAGCCACTATTTCTTACCTTTCCTCATCACCACGTTCCCTGGAAACCGACCCCTTAGTACCTTCCCCCAAGGTTTCGCCCACTCACTCATCTGCTTACTCCACTATCACCCCTCATGAAGACGCACATATGAGCCTTTCCCCTCAAAATCAGGTGTCTCATATTTCTACCTCCTCAGGTCATCCTATTCCATCCACTCTTCCCATCTTCCAGTCCGATGAAGACATCATGGAAGCCATGACCGAACCTGAATTTCCGTGGGACGATATGCACCATCGTGCATACTTCCTTCCACATCAATCCCATGACCAATATGCTCTCGAATCTAAAGACTTCATTCCCGATAAAGTCGATTGGTTCAAAAACACCATCCCTGCACCTAACGCTTTCGAAGAAGGCAATATAGCTAATATCTCCCCTACCATCAAAATAGACATTTTTGTCAAACCAGGTATCGAAGAACATATAACCATGGGCGCCCAATGCACTCCAAAAGAAATTGAAGCCTACACCAAACTCTTCAAAGAATTCCGTGATATTTTCGCCTGGTCCTACTCAGAAATGCCCAGACTCGATCTTTCCATTGTCAAACACCACATCGACACATGGCCTGACGCCACTCCGGTTTGTCAAAAGTTGAGACCCATTCATCCCTCCAGATGTGAAGCCATCAAAGCCAAAATCGATAAGCTCCAGCAGGTTGGTTTCATTTATCCCATCGAATACACCACTTGGGTGTCAACCCAGTTCCCGTCCTCAAAAAACAAGGCACCATTCGTGTTTGCACCGAATTTCGTGATCTGAACAAAGCTTGTCCCAAAGACAACTTCCCCACACCATTTATTGACCAAATCATTGATGAGTGTGCAGGGCACAAGGTTCTATCCTTTATGGATGGCTTCTCCGGATACAACCAAATCATTATCCGTCGTGCTGATCAACTTAAAACCGCGTTCATTAGTCCGTGGGGCACTTTTGCATATCGAGTCATGCCATTTGGCCTTAAAAACGCCGGCGCCACTTTTCAACGAGCCATGGCTTATTGTTTCCATGACTTAGCTCATATTATCCTTGCCTATTTAGACGACCTTACTGCGCGTTCTAAACATCGGGCGCAACACCTCCATGATCTGCGTACCATTTTCCTCCGATGTCGCAAGTATAACATCTGCCTTAACCCATTGAAATGCGTCTTCTGTGTTCCCGCCGGTTGTCTCCTCGGCTTCATAGTATCTAAAGATGGGATAAATCTCGACCCTTTGAAGGTTCAAGCCATTCTTGAACTTCCTATTCCTTGTACCTTACGCCAGCTACAAAGTATCCAAGGTAAAGCTAATTTTCTTCGCCACTATGCCACTACCGCACACGGTTTCCTTAGACTTCTTTGATCCCACACCCCATTTGTCTGGGATACCTATGCTCACGAGTCTTTTTATGCCCTCAAGAATGCTCTCACATCTACTCCCTTGATCCGTCCTCCTGACTTTGACCGAGATTTCATCCTATACATCTCCGCTTCCACATATTCGGTTGCTGGTGTCCTTATCCAAGAGGATGATAACGGTATCGAACATGTGATCTATTATGTCAGTAAAAATCTTGCTGTTCCACCTGTTTCCTACTCACATGAATAAAAATTAGCGCTAGCTGTTGTGTTCTCGGTCCAAAAACTGCGTCATTATATCCTCATGCGTTCCACCAAGGTTGGGACTGATTCCAACCCCATGGCTTTCCTATTGAGTCGACACATCCTCAGTGGGAAGTACGTTCGTTGGGTCGTTATCCTCCAAGAATTCGACCTGGAATTTTTTACCCCAAAAAGTAAGACAGGTTTAGTCCTCGCTGAACTCATTTCTGATTTGCCTACCGGGATGCAAGATACTCCAATTAATGATGCTCTTCCCGATGAAAATTTATTTGCCATCACCACCGAAGATCCTTGGTACAGTGACATCCTTACTTACTTGCGAACCCAAAAGTTCGCCCTTCATCTTGATCGTGATGCTCGACGACGTATCCGACACCAAGCCTCTCGCTACCTTCTAATCAGTGACGACATTTATCGTTCTGGAGTCGATACTTCCTTCGTCGTTGCCTCACACACGCTGAAGTCGAGCAAGTCCTCAATGCCTGTCATAGCGGCGCTTGTGGTGGCCACCTCTCCGGCCTCACCACCGCCCAAAATATCATGCGCGCTGGGTATTTTTGGCCTTCTCTCTTCAGTGATTACATTGAAGCCGTCAAACATTGTTCCAATTGCCAACATTTCGCCCCCAAGGCACGAGCTCCCCCCGCTCCCCTCCATCCTGTCATCACCGCTAGTCCTTTTTGTAAATGGGCCATTGAATTTATGGAATGTCAACCTCCATCTACTGGTAACCACAAATATATCATCGCGGCAGTTGACTATTTCACTAAATGGGCCGAAGCTATGCTGACATTCAACAATACGACAGCCACCGCAACCCTCTTTTTCTTTAACCACGTCATTGCTTGATTCAGAGTTCCAAAACAATTAGTCTCTGACCATGGCTGAAATTTTGAAGATGAGATTTGGCATGAGATATCCTCCCTATTAGGTTTTGAGCACCAATATTCATCTTCCTATTACCCCCAAGGTAATGGCCAAGTTGAAGCGGTCAAAAAAATTCTTAAGACCATGCTTCAACGAACGGTGAATAAGCACAAAACCAATTGGCATCTCATGCTCTTCCCTGCTTTGTGGGCTTATCGTACTTCTATTAAAACCGCCACCGGTTTCACTCCTTTCCACCTTGTCTTCGGCGAGGAGGCAGTCTTACCGATCGAGTGTGAAATCCCTTCCCTTCACTTGGCCGTCGAACTTCTCCCTGATACCCAACCTCTAGAACAATGACTTATCATGCTCGAGCGTGCCTCTAAAGACCGTCGTGTTGCATTGAAAACTCTTGAAGTGGCCAAAAAGCGCACCAAAGCTCAGTATGACCAAAAATTACACCCTCGTCCCTTTCATGAAGGTGACCTTGTTCTAGTATATGACCAGGCCCACGATACCCTCGGTCATGGGAAGTTCGACTCATTATGGCTAGGTCCTTACATTATCAGTAAAGACCTTGGTAAAGGGGCATATCTTTTAGAGGACTTTGAAGGACACATCCTTCCTAATCCTCGCAATGCACTCTATCTTAAGAGATATTACCCTTAGCATTTCCCGTTTGAAATGCATGTTTTATTTTCTTTTAGATAGCGAGCACCTGTTTGTTTTCACATTTTGCCACTTCACCAGGACATCTGTTGTCCATGAAGTCTGTCTTCACCTCTCCTTAAAATCAAATTTTCTCACTTACAACACATTTCATTGGGGGCACCACTTTTCCTACATACTCATTCCTATTCATGTCAATTTCCGTCATGAGATACCATTTTGTACTCATGTTTTTTATGGTCCCCTTTGGATCTTCCCCCATTTCATTATCATCATTAGTGTCTGTCTGTTAGTCGCTCTACTATTTTATCTCGTGCCTTAGTTGGAGATCCCTTATGGCAGACCTCCTTATGTCGACATCAACTCATTTACTCCAGAAGCCAAGTCTAGAGGGCAGTGTACCTTGGTTCGAACTCCTTTTAGCATGATCGTGATCCGTATACTTGATGGTCCAGTGATGCAGCATCAACTATTGGTGATTCCCGGTTGTGTGTGAGATGTTTCAATCCTCATAAGGGGGTGGCTCTGCAGGTAACCCCCCACATGCCCGAACAACTTCTTCATTTCAGCCCTTAATGCAGCTCCTTCCATTTGATGATATCGGCCTCAGCCGTTTGCAACGCCGTTTCGACTTGCATGTATCAGTCAGATTTTGCGAGCCCTTCCCTGTGTGTAGGGGGGATTTGGGTTGTATTTGTATCTCATGTACTCAAATATTATTGTATAAGTCCTGACTATTATTCTAGGCACTGCTTATATGTGGGATTCATCCTTCTATTTTTCTGGCTCGTATGTATGCCAGCATGTAATTTCTAGTTCGGTTCCTTGTTTACTGGACATACTATTCTTTTGTACTTTGTCTCGGCGGGCATAGGTATGCCTCCCCTGCCGCCTTTAGCACAGGTACCACTTCATAAACTAGAGACTTGTTGCACCTGTAAGTATCGTCTCCTCAGGGTCTAGTCCTTTAGCACATTCGACTACCTTACATTTCTCTCTGTGACTTCTTGATGTCTCGTACGTTGGGGGGAAATCTGTTACACCATTTTTTTTGTCATCTAACCTATTATCATTATATGAACCCAAGTACATCGTGTAAGACCAATTTTACCCTAAGTAAAATTGCTTTCACTATGTGAAATAACTTAGTAAAACACCTTTATTAAGTTGTTTATGGCCTAAACAGGAAACCCCAAAAGGAAATAATAAACAAATCTATATTTGTTTATATTTCCTGGTCATATTTAACCCAAAACAAGGAAATCAATTAAATAAATCCTTATTTATTTGATTATTTCCAAGGAATAAGTTATTTAAATCCTTATTTAAATAATATTCCTAGTTAAATTTGAGTGAATCATTCATAAATAATTAAATAAATCATTATTTGTTTAATTATATCCTCACCATCCCCTTAAAATAATAAATAAATCATTTATTTATTTATTATTTATAAATAAAGGAATTGACCCAAGTCAAAAATCATTTTCCCTCCAACAAATATAATAAAATATTCCTAAAGGGTGTTTCTAGAATTTGATTAATAATATTTTATTCATGCACCAAGTTCTAGATAACCCTAATATTTTGTTATAAATAGAAGGGTTTTCCCCATTCATTAGTGACCTTCCATTGCATTAGATCACTCTGGATCTATAATTGGTCACATTTTCCATTTTTACCTTGTGAGCTCCCTTTGAGTTCTATGTTTCTCTGGGTTTTCTACACCAACAAGAGAGAGAAATTTTAGATCTAAAATGCTGAGGACTTTCAAGAACCCATCCCATTGAGGAGAATCGAAAAACACCTTTCTTGTTTTCCTCTCAGGTGCCCCATTTTTAATACAATATAAAAATTCTTTCAAATACATTGTTCTTGTCTTGTCTATTGGATGCATGGAGCCACATTTTACTTTATCTGCTTAATGTCTTTTATGCTTAGATCTGGATTTTTGTAGCATTATTTGGATCACCTAATTGCAGATTTAAATGTGTTTGGTAGCCATAATCGATGTTAGGGCTATTTTTTATGCGTAGCTAAAGTGGTCTTTTACGACAAAAGATTCATACTAACACTTCCACTGCACAAATCCGTCTCTGTTGTTTGTGTGGAAGTGCTAGGTGAGGGGTAAGTATGCATGCCTTGGATCATTTGAGGTTCACCACTCTTCTGTCCACCCATTCCATTTGCAAGATCTTCCAATCGGTAGTGGCTTTCCCCAATGTAATCAACCATTGGACACCCAAAATGATGTTGGTGTCTGGTATGTCAACTACAAAAAAGTGATCCACCAAAGTGTAGGACCCCATGGTAACTGAAAGTGATGGGACATAGTGCATGCATTGCATTGTCCTATCTCCTAGGACCAAAACAGAGAACCCCTCAAAAGTATTAGTGGGGATTTGTCTCCTCTGCACAAGATGAGCATCAATAAAGTTGTGGGTTGCCCCACTGTCAATCAGTACATATACCCTCTGATTCATGATTGAACCTTGTACTCTTAAGGTTAAGTACTTGGGTACTCCTCTCAAAGATGCAAGAGTTCCTCCTATTGGAGCAAAGGCTCCATTCCCATCTCCAGATGGTGTTGGATCTCCCTCAACATTGTCATTGCTATGTCCTCTTCTTTGTTCATCATCTTCATCTTCCTCCTCAAAATCTAAGAAGACTTATTTGTAGTGTGCTTTCCTAGCAGCACATCTATGTCCAGGTGCCCATGAATCTTGGCAAGTGAAACATAGTTTCTTCTTTCTCAGCTCCCTCTTGACTTCAATATCAAGAGGCTTCTTGAATGAGCTCTCCTTGGAAGGAGTATCTTTCTCTTCCTTCCCTTTACAAAGTTAAGGGGCCTTGCTCTGAAAAGTTGCCTTTGATTTTGGCAAGGCATCTTGGAGGTCTCTAGCCCTCTCAATGGAATCATGCAAAGTGATGGGCTTGGTAGATTTAACTAACCCATGCAAAGGTTCATCCAAGCCATCGATGAACATGTACACCCTCCTTGCTGTAGACATGTTAGGAACCATAACAAATAATCTTAGAAACTCAAAGATATAAGTTTCTGCATTTCCTGATTTCTTCAAATTTTCAAGGCTCATGAAAGGTGCTTCTGGATCCTTTCTGTCAAACCTCTCCACCATTCCTCTAGTAAATTCAGAATAGGCAGTCACATTGGCATGGCCCAATGTAGACAACCCATGGAACCACCAATTGTGTGTTTCACCTTCAAGGTGCAGCGCTGCAATCTTGATGGCTTCCATCTCAGGGACTTTGTTCAACTGAAAGTAGATGTCCAACTTTTCTACCCATGCCTTGGCAGAACTGGTGGAAGATCGATCAAACTTGGGCAAAAATAATCTGCCCATAGAGTGATGTCTATCATGATTATGAAGAAACCCACCATCTCTATGCTGATGCCTTGGTCTTCTTTTGTCCTTGAGGTGACAAAACTCTTGAAACCTCAAGTGGTCCTTGAATCTCTGATTCTGAGATTCATATTCCTCAAAGTAGTATTCAAGGGATGCTTGCTCTTGTGACCCTTCATTCTCCACAGCCAAGAAGGTAGTCATAGTGGAGCTTTGTGGAGCTTGTGGGGCTTGTGGCTGGTTCACTGGTTGACCATTCCAGTGGTGAGACATGCCAAAGATTTCCCCATGATGAAGTCTCCCAGGAGATTCCCTCATCCTGTCCATTCTCATCTCTTGGATCTCTCTAGCAATATCTTGCATGGCTACCAAAAGAGTTCTTGCAAACTCTTCTCCTTCTTTATCACTTCCAGTTTCAGGGGATTTACCCTTGTCTTGATACTCAGTGGTGTAATCAAAATTCTTGTGGCTTCTATTCTGATACCTCTTCTCCCTCTCAGTAAGAGGCTCATCTTCTTCTGACTGCAACATGGCTATGGTTCTCCAATGAAAGCATAGGCTGTGCCAAGAAAGGAGCTTTGATACCACTGTAGTATCCCAAAATGGGAATGCACAGCAGTGCCTACTGAAATAACGCACTTCTGGGAAATCTGTGCACAAAAATGAGTTTGCAGCTCCTGGATCCCTTAGATCAGTAGATCTGGGGTCTAGATCCAAAAAGAGAGCAAAAACAAATCAAAATAGGTGTGGTAAACAGATCTCCCACCACCTAGTTTAGCTGGAAAACCCCCAAAGAGAGGGGCTGCAACTATGTACTAAAAACTGCTTTAGAAATAACGCAGTCTTGGAAAGCATGAGTAGGAGGCCATCAAATAAGATCAAATTTTTAATATACAACAGCAAATCAGATTTATATTGAAGCTCTTACATTATACAATAGAATACATAAGACAAGAGAGGAGGAAATCTTTAGAAAAGAAGGCCACAACTCATGTATATACTGCAAAATGGCTTAACAACATTATTTAATGGAGCTGCAACAGCTAAATGTTACACTTCAAATCTAGAGCAGATCTGTGTACAAAATATCAGATCCATTTTAGATCTGTACACTAGAAAGGCTCTATTACAAGATCCCCTTGGGGTTTTGATCAAATCATGCAATACAAAGAGTAGATCTGAGTTTTAAGTAGCAGATCTGCAATATTATTCAGAAATTTCTGAAGATGATTTTACGTTAGAACAAATCAGATCTATACAGAACATGGATTAGCAAGCTAATCCATGGATCACCAAAGTGAAAGGCAAAGCCCAACACCAGAGATATCTCATAAAAAATGGGATCAAAACACCCTGCAAACCTCCACTGAAAATAACGCAGTATTTGAAGGGAAACTGCATTTTAGCTTGAATAACTGAGTTGGCCTGATGCCAAGATACAAATCTAAAGCTCCACAGCTAATGCACTCTTCGAGGAGGTTAAAAGACACACCCACTGAGAAGAGGCACTAGTACAATCTAGATTTGAGCAGATCTAGTGTTTCCACTTGCTGTAGCTTACAAAAGCAACCCAAACCTCACTAGATATACGTTGCAGTTGGAAGTAGAGCTTCGCCAAATTTCCGATAGTGGATAAAATCAACAATACTCCTCCAAGAAATCCTCAAGGGAAGAGATAGAATCCTTGCATAGGAATCCCCAAGTGCTAAGCAACACTATTCTCAGCTAAACAACAGAGAATGGTATTTGTCTAAATAGACAAGATACTTAGAAAATATGCATAATCAACAACCCTCTCTTGTTGCCTCCCCTTTCCTTTTATAATATGAAAGCCTTTGCAAACCCTAAACCACCTTGATGAATTAGCTCCTTTCACATGAGGGGCCTCCTTCTAGAACTGCGCTGTCCCTTCATGAAGTTCATTGTATCTAGACAACGCTGTAGATTTGGTCAAGGTTGACCTAGTCTCATAGCTCAAACCCATTTCACACTTGCAAGTGATTTGTTTACATGGCCCGGATTTATCCTTGTTCATATGGGCATTGATTTATTCATTCTTTTTAGGAGTTTTACATGTCCTCCTTTATTCATTTATTCATGCAACATAAAATAAAACAAAAATGTATATTCCTCTTAGCTCAGGCTAAGTAGGAATATTACAGTCCTCCCCTCCAAAATGTTGCTTTTCCTTCCACTCCTCCATTGGTGACACCACCAAGGTCATCATAAGTGGTGCATAGTTCATCCCTCAAGGAGTGAAAAATTCAATAGAAATAAACATGGCTGGGGCGATGCTTTCTCTAAAACATGCAGCATGAGGTACATAGAGAAGTTCCAGTCCACGCGGTACATAAAAACTGCTCATCCTCCCTCCATACAATCCCATAAATATTACAACTATATCATCCAAGTATGGGAGCAAAACTACATATATACAAACATAAATTTGAGCTTGAAGAGGTGGGTCAAAGTCCCACATGTGATGCCAACGCAATGCATCTCCT
The DNA here is from genome assembly GCA_034641835.2 of Pinus albicaulis. Taxonomy (NCBI): domain Eukaryota; kingdom Viridiplantae; phylum Streptophyta; class Pinopsida; order Pinales; family Pinaceae; genus Pinus; species Pinus albicaulis. The sequence continues at coordinate 1,349,183,951 of CM076574.1, read as the reverse complement.
GCCTGCATTAGATCAAGGTGTGGCAAGTGGCATTCCCACCACACATTCGCTGCATGAGTCATCTTAACATAACTGAAGATGTCAGATATGTTTGGTGCCTTTGGGAAGCACCCATCATGAAAATGAATCTCCCTTTGCACAACAAGGGAGTGGCCAAGTTCATAATTTCTATTGGCCCTCCAAAAGCCATGAGATCCAGATGATCTCTCACTCCCTTTAGGAGTCATAATCTAAAAAAACATGGTAAAATAATGTGATAAATCAGAAAATAAAACTTGCTTTGCATGATCAGATCCTTTACCATCATAGTTCTTCATACACATGGAGTTGTGCATGGGCATTCCCCTCCTCTCAAAAGAAGGAGGAACTGGCTGAAATGACTCTTGCATAGAGTCCATTGGCTGTCCCAACTCCACATAGCTCATGCACTCTTGAAAGTGTTGATGTAATTCCTCTATCAACCCTTCTGAATCAAAGCTCCTCATGATCAAGGTGTAGATCTCCATTGACTGCATATGGCTGAGAAAGAATTCTTTGTGTGCCCCTTGTAGTATCTTCTGCGTGAGCATGGAAGCTCTAGACAAGAAAACCCTGCCATGATAGTAGATGACTCCCCCTTGGACTAAGTAGCCCTCTTCTTGCTGCTTGCCATCTAGTATCATACAGGTGTGGAGATCTTTGGAATACTCTACAAGTAGTTGAAATTTCCAGTACAGATCCAACTGCTCAACAATGACAACGATGATGATACCTCCAGGGAAGTGTCTGTCATGTTGCTGATTTCTTATCTAACATTTCCCATGCCAAATATGTGTGTTGGAAGGCTGATCCTCCCATTCTCTTCCTCCCACAGTGAAGATCTGGAAATGAGAGGGGGTGATAGTGATGAGGGGAGAAGATTCCCCTTGCTCTTGATCTGTCCCAAGCCTCCCAGCACTGTAGCCTAGTCTTCCATTGCTCCAATCCCTTATGGATATATGTTTGGAGCAACACTTTGTGAGGCCTCCCCCACAAGATCTGAATCTGGTGGCCTCCCTGGTGGTTTTCCACTAGATAGGAATGTCCCATGCAAAATTCTCATGAACATAAGAGAAGGGACTGTGAGATCCTTGCTTCCACTGCGCAAATCCATCTCTATTGTTTGTGTGGAAGTGCTAGGTGAGGGGTAAGTATACATGCCTTGGATCATTTGAGGTTCACCACTCTTCATGTCCACCCATTCCATTTGCAAGGCCTTACAATTGGTAGTGAATTTCCCCAATGTAATCAACCATTGGACTCCCAAAATGATGTTGGTGTCTAGTATGTCAACTACAAAAAGGTGTTCCACCAAAGTGTAGGACCCCATGGTAACTGAAAGTGATGGGACACCATGCATGCATTGCATTGTCCTATCTCCTGGGACCAAAACAGAGAACCCCTCAAAAGTATCAGTGGGGATTGCTCTCCTCTGCACAAGATGAGCATCAATAAAGTTGTGGGTTGACCCACTGTCAATCAGTGAAGATACCCTCTGATTCATGATTGAACCTTATACTCTTAAGGTTAAGTACTTGGGTACTCCTCTCAAATATGCAAGAGTTACTCCTATTTGAGCAAAGGCTCCATTCCCATCTCCAGATGGTGTTGGATATCCCTCAACATTGTCAGTGTTGTGACATCTTCTTGGTTCATCATCTTCATCTTCCTCCTCAAAATCTGAGAAGACTTCTATGTAGTGTGATTTCCTAGCAGCACATCTATGTCCAGGTGCCCATGACTCTTGGCAAGTGAAACATAGTTTCTTCTTTCTCAGCTCCCTCCTGACTTCAATATCAAGAGGCTTCTTGAATGAGCTATCCTTGGAAGGAGCAACTTTCTCTTCCTTCCCTTTAGAAAGGTAAGGGGCCTTGCTCTGAAAATTTTCCTTTGCTTTTGGCAAGGCATCTTGGAGGTCTCTAGCCCTCTCAATGGAATCATGAAAAGTGATGGGCTTAGTAGATTTAACCAACCCATGCAAAGGTTCATCCAAGCCATCGATGAACATGTACACCCTCCTTGTTGTAGACAGGTTAGGAACCATAACAAATAATCTTAGAAACTCAGAGATATAAGTTTCTGCATTTCCTGATTTCTTCAAATTTGCAAGGCTCATGAAAGGTGCTTCTAGATCATTTCTGTCAAATCTCTCCACCAGTCTTCTAGTAAATTCAGAATAGGCAGTCACATTGGCATGGCCCAATGTAGACAACCCATGGAACCACCAATTGTGTGCTTCACCTTCAAAGTGTAGCGCTGCAATCTTGATGGCTTCCATCTCAGGGAATTTTTTCAACTAAAAGTAGATGTCCAACTTTTCTACCCATGCCTTGGCAGAACTGGTAGAAGATCCATCAAACTTGGGCAAAAAGAATCTGCCCATAGAGTGATGTTTATCATGATTCTGAAAGAACCCACCATCTCTATGCTGATGCCTTGGTCTTCTTTTGTCCTTGAGGTGAAAAAACTCTTGAAAACTCAAGTGGTCCTTGAATCTTTGATTCTGAGATTCATATTCCTCAAAGTAGTCTTCAAGGGATGCTTGCTCTTGTGACCCTTCATTCTCCACATCCAAGAAGGTAGGCATAGTGGAGCATTGTGGAGCTTGTGGGGCTTGTGGCTGGTTCACTGGTTGACCATTCTAGTGGTGAGACATGCCAAAGCTTTCTCCAAGATGAAGTCTCCCAGGAGATTGCCTCATCATGTCCATTCTCATCTCTTGGATATCTCTAGCAAGATATTGCATGGCTACCAAAAGAGTTCTTGCAAACTCTTCTCCTTCTTTATCACTTCCAGTTTCAGGGGATTTACCCTTTTCTTGATCCTTAGTGGTGTAATCAAACTTCTTGTGGCTTCTATTCTGATATCTCTTCTCCCTCTTAGTAAGAGGCTCATCTTCGTCTGACTGCAACATGGCTGTGGTTCTACAATGAAAGCATAGGCTGTGCTAAGAAAGGAGATCTGATACCACTGTAGTATCCCAAAATGGTAATGCATAGAAGTGCCTACTGAAATAACGCACTTCTGGGAAATCTGTGCACAAAAATGAGTTTGCAGCTCCTGGATCCATTAGATCAGTAGATCTGGGGTCTAGATAAAAAAGGACAGAAAAAACAAATCAAAATAGGTGTGGTAATCATATCTCCCACCACCTAGTCTAGCTAGAAAACCCCCAAAGAGAGGGGCTGCAGCTATGTACTACAAATTGCTTCAGAAATAACACAGTCTTGGAAAACATGAGTAGGAGGCCATCAAATAAGATCAAATTTTGAATATACAACAGCAAATTAGATTTATATTGATGGTCTTACATTATACAACAGAATACAGAAGACAACAGAGGAGGAAATCTTTAGAAAAGAAGGCTGAAACTCATGTATATACTGCAAAATGGCTTAACAATGTTATTTAATGGAGCTGCAGTAGCTGAATGTTACACTTCAGATCTAGAGCAGATCTATGTACAAAAAATTAGATCCATTTCATATCTGTACACTAGAAAGGCTCTATTACAAGATCTCCTTGGGGTTTTGACCAAATCATGCAATACAAAGAGTAGATCTGAGTTTTAAGTAGCAGATCTGCAATATTATTCAGGAATTTCTGAAGAAGATTTTACACTAGAATAGATTAGATCTATACAGAACATGGATCAGCAAGCTAATCCATGGATCACCAAAGTGAAAGGAAAAGCCCAACACCAGAGATCTCTCATAAAAAATGGGATCTGTTAGGTCTCTGTAATTTTCAAGTTTGGAAAATACAAACTGCAGAGCCGACATATGAACCACTTTGGGATTCTAGGATCTAGCCCTCCTAAATCTAGAGAGGGATCTCTCTATAAGTGATTTTAAAGATGTGATCTTTAAGGCTTGAAATGTGATATTAGGCTACTTATGAAGAGCATGGGTTTCGTTTGGTTTTTTGTTTTGGTTGGGCACATACATGATGAAGGTGAAGGCAGTTTAAATGAAGGGTGAAGGTGTATGCAAGTGAAGGGATGATTCAGCTGATAAGACAGGAAAAAAGAAGCTTCAATCCATTGGGCTATGGAGTCATAAGAGGATTTAATTGGACAACAAGGTTCAGGAGTGGTCCATGGGGCAAGTTATCTATGTCAAAGGATCTCTTTTTAGTTGATTTTATGGAATGAAACAAATGGGAAATGGAGAACACACAAATGAGGAACAAAGAGTAGCCTAAGATCGAGTAAGTACTTTGAAACTATCCTACTTAGGCATGCACTTAAGGAAAAAACATAAAAGTAATCCAAGATCAGGTAAGCACTTTGAAACTAGCCTGCATTGATGTACTTTCAATAGAAAACATTTAAAACACTTAGAATGGCTTAAGATCAAGTAAGGACTTTGAACCTATCTTGCTTTCAGCATATTCCATGGGAAAGGGAAACTTTCAAAGGAGGAAAACATAGAAATAAAGCTTATCAGTGAGAGTAGGGTACTGTTAAGAGTAATTCCTAGCTCTGTATTTGCTGTTCTTTATCAGAGAGAATGGAAAAAATGAAAATGAAAATAAAAATAACAATTAATATTAAGAAAACACATCACCATTGACATAGACAAGTATCCCATAAATCAGCTTGTATTTGATGTTCAAACCAGCTACAATCATCAAGCCCGATGGGTCTCTACAACTTCAAACTTCTCATTTCAGCTTATGTATCTTCAATTGCAAATAGGGCTTTAGTAGCTTCAGAAAACTATTAACATGCAATCAGATATCCAGAGACCAACCATTACAATGTGTTCCTCAAGGAGAATTTATAGGAAAATGAGGAAGTGGGATAATTTCTAGGGGTCAAGTATCATTAATTCCATAATAAATGCAATGTCTATCCTTGAAAACCATGCAAGGCATAAGGCAGGAATGAATTCTACCTATAAATCTGCTTCATAACTCTGTTTCTGCTTTTCTAGGCTTAATGGACGAAAATATTGACTTTAGGGCTGTTTTTTATCTTTAAAATAGCTTTGCTGACAATTGGAAATAAGTTATTTTTATTTGTATTAACTGTTCAGCTGTCTTTAGGCCAATATCTTCTGTTCTGGAAATAACTAGGCCTTCTTTGATTTCTCTGAGGCTGCAGGTGTCTTTTGGTAGTTGGAGAGGGTTGGCTTTTGGTAGCTGGAGAGGGTTCAATTGGCCTCTGATGTGGCGGTGGAGGCTTCTCAGACTGATAGATTTCTTTGTCTTTCCCTAAAACACATTTAATTTACTTTATCCCTGTGTTTTAGGTCTGATTAGGCTTAATCTTTGTCTTCGGGTCTTCATGCTATCTTTATCTCCTTTAATCACTGGATTATGTCATTAATCTTCAATAACATGCTTTTAATCCTTTGCTGCTTCTTGTTGGCTGTTTCTGGTGCCGGTGGAGGTTTAATGGCGCAGGGGGATTTAAATCAGGGTTGACACTGATCCTTGAATGAAACACACGTTTAAAACCTTCTCAGGTTTCTTCCCTGCAATCTTCAGTTCAGAAACATGAAATTCCACACTCTGTATTATCATGACAGAGACTGTGTAGAAAGAATAATCTTCCACCATCTGTAACCCTAAAAAACCCAATAAACATGTTAAGGAAATCAATGGAGTGGAGGAGGATTTGCTGTGGAGGACCATGGGGATGGTGGTGCGACGATGATAATGGTGGATGTGGTGAAGAAAACGATGGAAATCATTACAGAATGGTGTAAAAATGGTCTGACGGAGGTTTGGGGCATCGTGCGATCTAGATCATCGGATTAGAATAATCCCTGGCGATATATGGTCTGTTATGGCCTAAATCTACCTCAGGCTGAGAAAGGAAGAATCTAGGGTAACATCAAACCAGGCTTAACCTGGTAGCTAGCCCTACCAGATCGGGAGAGGGATCTCCCCTTGTCAATCTCAAGAAAAAATAAAATAAATGATCAATGAGGCTGGAGATGACTGAATAAAGGCTTATTTTAGGCTAGGTATATATGTAAATGAGTTTGATTTGATTTTGAGGGTGTTTGTTGGATCAAAGGGAAAGACATATTTTTGGTCTGGGGAATGAGGCCTAGTTTTTGCAGAGATATGAATGGGGCAAGGAAGGTAATTTTTTTGATGCTTCAATTTAAATGAAATGGATAGCTCAGACCGGTGAGGAGTTGAAGAGGGCAAGAGACTTTTAGGAATCCTCTTCAAACAGTCGAAAACAGAGAAAATTAAACAAAACTCAAGGTAGAGCACTGCAAATCTAATGAATTCCACCTTTATCCTTGTTTGTTTAACTTAAGAAGAAATAAGAGGGAAGATGATACACATAAAGCACTAGTAAACTTACATTAACAGAGAGAAACACATAATCAAAACAAAGATCCACATGAATCCCAAGGAGTGCTGCAAACCCTGGTCTATTCCTTTGCCAAACTGCATAGATGAATGTACAATGATGCTCAAAGAAATCCCAAGTGTCCAACCATGCTAATGACTGAAAAAATACAAGATATAGACAAGCATAACCCATCCCTAGCCTCTAGGGGTCGAGCTCACAAGTTTAGGAGCTGTTTCAACAAGATCTAAACTAAGAATTGGAAAATAGGCAGTGGAACAACTTGCCTCTATAAGATAGGAAACTGATTCATTCAGTTGCAATTCACCTTTTGATGGATGAATCTACTTCCATGAGTAAAAATTTTCAAAAATTACATCAATACCCATAAAATTACTTCAAATTACATCATGAGTTTAAAATTTGGAGATAAGAAAGTCAAACTGCCCAAAACTAGGCGAAAAACAGAGTTACTGAGTCAAAAATGAGCAAAAATCCCAATGCGTCGCGCCAGTTTGGAGCCAAATTTGAAGGCCTTCCTGGTGTCCAAATTTTCTCCAAGTAGGCTTGTTGGAAAGGTATGCCTGTCTAATTTCCAACACAAGTGGAATTTCTGAATTTTACTGCCATTTTCCCCTCCAAAAATGAGTTTTCCCAACACTGCTTCCTATGTGTCCAAAAAGGGGCAGAAAGGTCATTTTTAGGGTGTTTTTGACCCTTCCGGAAGACCAAAACCTGTCAAAATATCTTTGCCATAGGTAGGAATGCATAAATTTTCATGATAAATCCAAAAATGTAAATTTTTCCCCAAGAGGAGCTCCCAATCATAAGCGCGTGCCAAGTGGCACGATGCGTTGAGCTGAAAAATCTGTGTTTAGGCCAAAAAAATCAAAATTTGTAAAATGTGTCCCAAATTTCTTGAAATTTGGGCTGAGTGTCCTCCATCATGTACTATGCTAGGACAAGGAAGCCTCAGCCAAGATTTTAAGTCTATCATTCCTTTTCTGACGTTTCCTCGATGCCTTCTTCATCTCTGTCATAAGAGAAATCTGTCTCCATGTTTGCCAAAGTCTATATTGTCTTAGATGAGTATGAAGAATTTTTGGTTTTTGTTGCCAAATGTGTGATAATATGTGAGGGAATATGAAGGGAGAGGATGAGGGGAGTTTAAGGAATATTTCTAATTGAAATTTTCCAATTAAAGAGTTTTAGGGGCAGCTTCTAGGCTTTTTGGGATAGCATTGGGGGTTGGGGAATTTGTAACTTGGATTTGGGATAATGGGAATTGGGATAGGGAATAAGTGAATTTTAGGGATATGGGGGATAGAGAAATGTGCTGATGGAACTAGGAAAATGGTGAGGAAACAAAAGGATGTGGGAGTGATGGCATAAAAAACCAATGTATAAACCCTAGGCTATGATTTATTGAGCAAGGAAGTAGGGTTTGAATTTGTTTTATTAAATCCTCATAAACATCATGAGACACACGTTTATTGGCAATGGAAGAGGTTACTTGAATTACTTGGACAAAGAGGAAACCTAGAAAATTGAATTTTTGAATGAAATTGTGGTGAAAAGATCTTGTAGCTCTATGCGCTGTGCCACAACCCAACGCATCGCGCCACAAACCCAACACGTCGCGCCATAAACCCAACGCATCGCGCCCTTTTGCAGGAGAATTTTGGAGGCCTTATCGGTGTCCAAATTGGGCGTGGGATAGCTCGTTGGAAATATTATTGAGTCTAATTTCCAACCCAACTGGAATGTTTCAATTTGGAGTTCATTTGCCTTGTCAAAAATCAAATCTCCCAAGACTGGTCAAAATGAGCAAAATGAGGCTGCCTCAAGGCAGAGTGCTGTTGCAGTCAACTTTTGAAGGTCTTACTCAACTACAAATTGAGCTCATGATAGCTCATTGGAAATATATTTGTGTCTAGTTATCATTTGAATCATCACAAAAGTCATTTGGCCAACCAAGCTAGGAGAAATCCTGATTTTCCCAAGGTCACTTCAGAGGTGCATGAATTCTCCTGAGGCAACTGTATTTTTGACATTTATCTAAAACAATGACACCTGTGTAAAAAGTGAAGGAGGTGTTTCTTCCTTGGCCTATTTTTGACAAAAAACTCTCTCAGTTTTCCCAAATTCATCTTTTATTTTTCAGAAACATCATTGGAGTAAAACCTATCCCGATGTATGGAACAAGGGATTTGTCGAAATGAAGCGAAATGAAGGGGATAAGGGGATTATAAATTATTGAGAAAATTTTGGGAAGTAGGGAGGGATTTTAGGAAGTAGGGGAAAGTGGAATTTCAAATATTTAGTGAGGGGAAGGGGTCCAAAAAGGCAAAACACAGGCCTAGCCTAGAAAATTGCCAAGTTGTAGCAAGAAACTAGGGTTTGTGCGAAAATGAGGAATTTGGGGGATCTCAGAGATGGGAAGTGTTTAATAAGGTACATTAAGGATAGGGGAAGGTGTATGAACATTAGGATACAAGTTTTGCTGATGATTTGACCATCCAAGAGAAATTACCTCCAAAACCCTAGGAGAGGGAAATGAACCTTACCTAGGCACAACTGAAGCATTAACAAGGTGTAAAATGACCCAGTGGAACCTGAAATGATGATGAAAACCCTCTGAATGATGGTACACTTAGCTGAATGGTGACATGGACCAACATTTGGACAACTTTGAAAGGAGTGAAAGCAAACCCTAGACCTAATACTTAGTGACCAAATTTTGCTTGAAGACTCACTGAAATGAAAAAAATTGACCTTGACACCTTAAAATCACCTTGTAAGAGCATGTTTGATCACTAGAGGAAGGCTGCAAAGACTGACACTAACATTGGCTCCAATGGGGATGGTAGCTCCTTGGAGGTGCCAAGAACTACAAATCTTTGGAAAGTAGACAGTGCCTTCATCCATTGGGCAATGGAGTCAAAAACTCAAGCTGGAATGCATGGCTGAAAACTGACGACTTGATGACACAAATTGACTCTCACTCAACTAAAAACTGACTCGATACTTAAATACAACCGAAAAACTGGAAAATATTCTCAATATGAAGCTTATTTAATACAACCTACTCTAGTTGTTCCATTCATCACCTGATCAAGTGAAATGAAACAACGAATGAAACCATGTAAGCATTCCGGCTACTGTTTGGATTCTCCGCAAGTGCTCGCTTATGAACAACAAGAGAGAACTAGTGAAAGGAAAATCCCATGAAAACTTGTGAACAGATCTGTTGAATACTATGGATTCTCTATCCGCCTCCAAAAACACTGCATAAGGATCTTGAAGTTCATGCACACTGGGACTTAGCTCATCTAATGGATTAGTTTTCTTCTCCTCATACCATGAATGCAAACTTTGTTTTGAGCTTTGTGACGAGACTCATGTTGAAAATGACAAAGAGACCGGTTGCCAGATTGAGTTTGTATCAGTACACATTTCAAGCTTACATATAGTCAATGGAGAAAGGCTTTGACTGCAGAAATCATCCAACACATAAGCTATTGGATCGTGAAAAACTTGAAAAGACTGTTGCAACCCATTTTCTATTGTTTCTGATGAGATTACATGATTTTATACAAGCTGCTCATTTGAAGATTTACCATGCAATTTACCCTTCAAAAACTGAAATGATTCAAAACAAAATGGTATGGAGTCATCTTGTATCATTTGATCATATGTGCCAGCTTCCAAGTCTTCATCTGCAACTTGACAATCAATGGCATTCGAGGGTTGCAAATCTGGACGTGAGAAGTCTTCAACAAGGTTTTCATTGCCCTCAAGATGGTCCAGTTCAAGACTTGTCGACAGTTGATTTCAGATGGTATGAAAGTTGTCTCTGATGAACTGAAACGAGTCAAAACAAAAAGGCAAAGATCCTTCACTTACTTCAAAATTTGCTGCACTTTCCTAGTCATTTCCATAGCTGATATGTGATGGCTGAACATTGTATTCGAACTACTGAAAGTGAACTTCCTCCTTCCACAAACTAGCTGATGATTTGTCTGCAAGATTAGCTTATGTTTGGAGAACATAATCATCATAATACTGATAAAACTGAGGCAAATCATCAGTAAAAAACACATCATCAAGCATACATGTCATATCAACATATCTCTCTTCTCCAAGATGATCTACAAAACAATCATTATCGGATCTATGACAACTGGGATAAGAAACAAAATGTTTTGGATCAGCAACTTGTTCTTCTTCAATCAGCGAGCCATGGGCTTGAACATTATACTCATTCCTTGTGATGATACTTTGCATCATCTCTTCCACTGCACTTACCAAAATGTCAAGCTTTATCTATAGAGATGTCGATTCCTCCAGATCTATATGTTTCATCTCTTCTTCCTTCAACTTTGCCCTTCGGATCAACAAATGAGCCTCTACATCTACTGCACTGTTCTGCATCTCTTCAAGTGTTGCAAGATTCCTTTCTCTCAACTGAAACTCCATTTCCAGATCAAAGGCACCCGGGTAGGGCAAGAGAGCAGATCCAGGAGGAGGTCTTATATTAACTGGCATCGAATAATAAACTTGGTTAAATCTGGCAGAAAAATGTTGTACTGTATCCCCTGGAAGTCTTTTCAGCTGGTTATACTCTTCTATAATCAAGAAAGGGTTCTGTCTTGTTAGTCTCCTATACCAATAGGAGTCATATTTCATGATTGACTTGATGAACTATGTAATATGTTCAAACCTTTTTCTTGGTGCAAAGGTGTTCCATATTCTCAAAAAATAAAAATAAAAATAAAAAAAAATTTAAAAATGTAAAGAGGGTATACCCTAAAAGAAAAATCAAAGGGTGAAAAGAATAAATTGGCCAAAAAAGTGAAAGAAAATGAACCCCACCAAAAGAAAGGCCAAAGAAAGTGTGCAAGTCTAAATGCCACTACTTTTTGCTCTGATGTAATAAACAAAATTGTGTGCAGTTTGTCAAACTTTTGCCACAATTTATGAAGAGTCAAACAATTTAAACTTGACTTTTTCATTTTTCAATTTAATGTTGTAGAATAGTGAATAAATATCTGACCAAACAGTTTAATCTTGGTAGATAAGTAGATAGGTAGAGTTAATAAAAGGTGCTCAACAGTTTAATCTGAGCCGTTGGATGTGATAAGTGTAGAATTAGATAGGTTTGCCATGTAAAAGAAAAAGAAGATTGATAAGGGTTTGCCAGTCTAAGTGCACCCTAATAAAGGAGAGAAAATGGTAGGGTAGGTAGATGTTGTTGCAGAATTACATGTGATGAATGATGGTTCTAAATGTGTCCAATTTTACTTTCATCACAAGTGCAAAGGCAGATACTACATTGGAAAAGTTCACAGCAAAGCAAAGTCAAGATTATTAACTTCCCCTTCATTTTTCCCTAAATATTTCACTAATTTCCCCTAAGTGCTAAGGAATTTGAAGATTAGAGGGGCTCAAGGCATTTCCTTGACTTTTGGAGGGACCGGACCCTCGGCCCAATAATTGGAAAAAACCTAAGTACTTAAAATCATTCATCATCACACTCATTTACTTCAAAAAATTTCTTTCCTAAGTAAAATCCCATTTTACTTAGGAAAATCATGAGATATTTCATAAAAACCCTCAAAATCACATTTTATCCTAAGTTTGAGTGATGAAGTGATTATAATGAAATTTGCTTCTGAAAACTTCACTTTCTTAGTTATATTAATGTATTTTGAAGTTCACCTTGTCCCCTTATCATATTAACTCTAATTTATATATTAACTCCTTATAAAAATCCCATTCTCCTATTATGTATAACTCCTTTGAATATAATATCCCCAAAACCCATATATTACAACTTTAGCCAAAAGTACTTAATCCCCACTTATTCAAATAAAAAACCCACATTACAATCCCTTTTGGCTAAATATATCTATATAATTATTCCGCCCCCTATAGTAAATAAATCGCATTGATTTAATTACTGTATAAATAAAAATATGAAAAAGCGTTTAAACATATCATATATGTTTGAAAATAAAAATAAAATAATTCCCGGCCATCCACCGTACCATGGATTAATTAATCCACACGATTAATTAATAACCGACCCTAGCAATCAAATTCCACCCGATGAGTTTAATTAACAGTTAATTACATTGGGCCGCGTCGTTAATTCCCCGCCATCTCCCTGTCCCGTCGACCGTCCGATCGACCCATCAAAGATCTACGGCCCTCATCCATTTCGCTGGCCATCCGCGTACGAAAGATAATGCGCGATGGCCAAGCGGTTTTCAAACAGTGTCGTGCTACGTGTCAGTCGTTGTATCGCATCGCTGCCCTTCCACCTAAAACCGCCTTCCCTCATAAGCGGTGCGATAGAAACCGCTTACCACCTTTCCGCTCGTGACATATCCACTGTACCATGCTGACGTCATCCAATAAAATAATAATAAAATTCCGCCACCCATTGACTTTGTGAATAAAACAAAATAAGCCCGCGTTTTTCATTTTTTCATTCGCAGAGAACGACTACGCTTCCATGCACAGTAATTCAAAATTTTCATAGCTGAAGACCGCCAACCTTTGTCTCGTCTAAGAAAATTGCAGTCAAGCATTCAAGAAATCATTCACCTTATCCAGTACCTATTTGAAACCAGTGTCATCCTCAGAAAAACAGGTATTTACCCTAGAAAATCCCACTAAACTCTGTAATAAACTTGATTTTTGTACTCTTTCACTAAAGCAGGTTCAAGCTTTATTTTTAGTTCATTTCTAAATCCTGAGAAGTGTAATTATATTCCCAAAACTTGCAATTGCACCTGTTTTTCCCGTCAAAACTCGAATTTCCATTTTTGAATCCACAAGAACCAAAAATGGAAGTTCCTGTGGTTTTAAACGTAGCACCTTGATCCAGGTGGATATTGGTGGTCACCCGCCTATTCCACTTGGGGCTCCACCATTGTCTATTTCAGTTTTTCAGTTTCGGCACAGTTTACTATTTTTAGCAGTTTGTCGGGTCCTAAACTTCCGGAGCCGTTTTGAGGCCCTAAACGATGTTTTTTGGGAAAACGGAGAGCAACATAGGTCTATGGACTAATGTTGCTCGTTCCAAATTTTTAGTCCTCGGATATATCTTTCTGACGAGGTATGGTACGCGTCAAACAGAGATCGTATGCCAAAGTTACGCCCCTAGGAAGTTGAAACACCAATTTACCCAAACGGGGCCCATAGTTTTGGCGCTTCATCTCCTAGGGTTAGGGTTTTGGTTGTTTAGGATTTCCCATTGTTTCTAAATAATAAATAGGCCCTCGAGCCTCATTGTAACTCAGTTCAGAGGCCTGTAGCCGCCACATCTCTTCTCAGAGATAGCTACCAGCGCCCCAGCTAGTTTTATTTCCATTCTGTCTGTAAGCAAATTTCAGTTCTTTGATATTAATGAAATGAAGTGTTATTTCCGCTGCATCTCTGTATTTATGTTTATATGTTTATTATGTTGCGTTCCTGCATAAATCCGGATCAGTGGTATCAGAGCGGTCTGCTTTTTCTCGATCCTTCTTTGCATGTCCCCAACGAGGTCAGGGTATAAGGAGCTAGGGCTCAATCTGGTGGAACCTTTGCAAGATCAGCCTCGCAAACCTCGACGGACGCCCATGGGGGACGAAAAGAAAGATGAGGGAGCAGGAGATCCTATCAAAATATTGCTCGAGGAGGCCCTTGAAAGACAAAGGAATGTGATGATGGATAACTTTGCTCAGATCCTTCAACGGCTACCCACCGGCGGCGCATCTGCATCCAGCAGCCACTCTGGAGGCGCGACTCCTTTTAAGGTACAAGTAAATTTTGACATTCCCATATTTGAGGGTCAAATAGACGCAGATGCTGTAGATAAATGGTTGAATCTGTTAGAAGGATATTTCTCGGTTCATGACTTTTCAGACCAGGAGAAGATTATTTTTTCACTCCTCAAAGCTACCCCCCATGTTAAGGACTGGTGGGAAACCTACTGTGAGAACAAGGACCAGACAGAACCCTCTCTGTTCTCGGCCGTACCAACTTGGAATTCTTTCCGAGACGCCGTCAAGGAGCAGTACTATCCCGTGGGGAGCTATGAGGACAAGTACATACAATGGACCACGCTGCGACAACAAAGGGATCAAGATGTGCACGAGCTGACGAATCTGTTCCATAACCTGCGCACAAAGTTGGGTATCAAAGATTCAGAGAAACATTTGGTGCTAAAGTATCGCAGCTGTCTGCACAGATACATTCAGGAGGAAATGGAGTTCCTCGACATCTCCTCGCTTGGTACGGCATACCGGTATGCTGCCAAGATTGAGCAGAAATTCAAGCAGAAGAAGCGAGACTTTGGATCTGCGAATCAAAAGCAAGGGAAAGGTGCTTCCAAACTACAGAACAAAGGACAGAGCCAAGGCATGGCGGCTAAAGACAACTCATCGAAGCCACAAGAAAAGAACAGCACCGCAAAGCCAAAGAAGGACACGGGAAAGTGGTGTGAGTTCCATAAGAGCTCCACTCACAACACAAGTGAGTGTCGAGCCAAGCAGTCGCTAGTGGCCGAGATGAGGGCTTCTGAGTCAGATGCATGCTCCGACTCCGAATCAGAACCTGAAAAGGGGAATGAAAAAGGGAAAAAGATTATTGATGCGGAGCCCAACGCCACTGTTGCCACTACAAAGGTCCAGAAGGAGGAACCGGAAGATCCAGAGGAGGAGGAACGTCTCTTCCACTCCCAGATGTGGGTAAAGGGCTCCCCTGTACAGTTCATTGTCGACAATGGGAGCCAAAAGAACCTCATTTCAGCGGACGCCGTGAAGCGGTTGGGCTTGCCGACCACAGCTCACCCACATCCATACACCATCGGGTGGCTTCACCAAGGACGAGATCTCCGCGTCAGCCGACAGTGTCGCCTTCCCTATAGCATCAAGCCCTTCACGGATGAGGTATTATGTGACGTTGCTCCTATTGATGTTTCTGATGTATTATTAGGACAACCATACTTGTGGAAACGTCATGCTGTGTATGAGTCTCGACCTCGTGCTGTTATTATTACTTTGGGAAATAAGTTGTACAGGATACCAGAGGTACCACCTCCTACGACTATCTCTTTGGTTACTGCAAAACAATGTAGTAAGCTCATTTCCCAAACCAGGAAATTCGTTTTTCTGATGATCCGCCCCGAGGGCAAGAAGAAGACTGTGGCCACGACCTCCAGACAGGGCCCCTCTGCACGACAACAACAAATGGATAAGGTCGTGGAGGAGTACGGGGACATCTTCACCTCACCCACAGGGGTTCCTTTGCACTGCCAGGTCAAGCACCCGATTGATCTGACCCCAGGTGCGCCGCTACCCAATGGACCGATCTATCGACGCTCTGTTCTGGAAAATGATGAAATCAAGAGGCAGATTCAGGAGCTTTCTGATGATCCGCCCCGAGGGCAAGAAGAAGACTGTGGCCACGACCTCCAGACAGGGCCCCTCTGCACGACAACAACAAATGGATAAGGTCGTGGAGGAGTACGGGGACATCTTCACCTCTTATGAGGTTCCTTTGCACTTTGAGTCAAACGGCTCGTGATGCGACCCCGTGTCTTATATTCCTAATGGGCCGTCTATCGGCGCTGATGCGGAGAATGACGTGAGTGAGGCGGGTCGAGGCTGTTGCGAAGGTCACATCGGACCAAGTTCATCGCCCTGTGGGAGCCCGATCGTGTTGGTACAGAAGAAGGATGGGACGTGGAGACTCTGTATTGACTATCGGGCGCTGAACAAGATCACTGTTCAGAATAGGTACCCAATCCCACGGATTGATGACCTTCTGGACCAACTCAAAGGTGCAAAATATTTCAGCAAGATCGACCTGAAGTCTGGGTATCACCGGGTACCAATTGAACCCTCGGATGTGTGGAAGACTGCCTTCAAAGCCAAGGAAGGCCTTTTTGAATGGTTGGTCATGCCTTTCGGGTTGACGAATGCTCCCGCAACCTTCATGAGGATGATGGACTACATCTTGCGGCCATTCACCAACTCATTCGTAGTGGTGTACTTGGATGACATTCTGATCTTCAGCAAGACTTGGGAAGAGCACCTTCATCACATCCGACAAGTCCTCCAAACACTGCGGCAACACAAGTTGTGTGCCAATTTGGAGAAGTGCACGTTTGGCATGACCCAGGTTCAATATCTGGGATACATTATTGATGAAGGGGGGGTGCATGTGGATCCAGCCAAGATCCAAGTCATTCGGGATTGGCCAGCCCCAACCACTATAACAGAGCTTCGCAGCTTTCTGGGTCTTGCTAATTTCTATCGGAGGTTCGTGTTGGGATTCTCTCATATCACTTGGCCCTTGAGTCAAGTCACCAAGGGAGGAGCGAGATAAATTTTTTTTTGTCGGAACCTCAACAGAAGGCGTTCACAGAACTGAAAAACCGCCTCTGTTCTGCCCCAGTGCTCACTTTACCAGACTTGCAACAACCACTTGAGATCGAGACAGATGCCTCTGACTATGCTATTGGGGCAGTTCTTACTCAACAGGGACATCCAGTGGCATTTCACAGTGAGACATTGTCTGACACAGTTCGCAAGTACCCCACATATGACAAAGAAATGTACTCCATTATGCAAGCTTGTCGACAATGGAAGCATTAAATTTTGGGGAAGGAAACAATCATCCACACAGACCACAGGCCCCTGCAGTTCATACAGACACAAGGGAAGTTGCAGAATGATCACCATCAGAAGTGGTCTACATATCTGCAACAGTTTCATTTGAACATCAAGTATAAGAAGGGTAGCACCAATCATGTTGCAGACTGCCTCAGCCGACCACCGATCGTGGCGCTCACCATTGTGCTCAACTCTTGTGGGCACGAGACTTCTGATTGGCCGCTTCTCTATGAGAGTGACCCAGAATTCGACCAAACTTACAAGGCACTCTTGGGGGGTACACAAGTTCCAAATTTTCACCTCCAAGATGCACTTTTATGTCACATGGGACACCTTTGTGTTCCTTCAAGCGAGCGTGCCAAGATGATATGGGAAGCACACTACAGTCGAGTCGCTGGGCATTTCGGGGTCGAGAAAACAGTAGCAATCCTGCGGAAGTATTTCTATTGGCCGAACCTTCGAAAGGATGTCGAGAAGCACATTAGATCCTGCACTGCTTGTGCCATTTCCAAACCGACCATCAAGAAGCAAGGCCTATATACTCCTCTACCTACCCCTAGTAGACCTTGGGAATCCATCTCCATGGATTACATGTCGAGCCTGCCTTCTACTAAGCAGGGAAATGACTATGTTTTTGTGGTCGTCGACAGATTCTCGAAGATGGCCATTATGGCGGCCTGCAAGAAGAATATCACAGTAGAAGCCACTGCTAAACTCTTCTTTGAACGAGTGTGGGTGCACTTTGGGATCCCACAGTCTATCATATCAGATCGGGATAGCAGGTTCCTCAACAAATTTTGGTCCAGCCTCTGGTCGATGTTGGATACCAAGCTCACCAAGTCCACAAATTTCCATCCCCAAACAGATGGCCAGACAGAGGTCGTCAACAGAATGATTGTACACATTCTGCGCATGTACAATTCAAAGCATCCACGCACATGGGACGAGAGCCTCCCTTATGTACACCATAGTTATAATCGGGCTCTCCACAGTTCAATCGGCCATAGCCCCTTTCAGGTGGGCTTGGGATTCCAGCCACTATGTCCCATTGACGTAGCCATGCCATTTGCAGCTGCTCAGGCCAATTCAGCTCATGTCCAGTCTGAAGTTGACAAAGCCATTAGCTTCATCGAGCGCATTCAACACATCCACCAATAGGTTCATGATATATTGGACAGAGCCAATGCCAAGTACAAGCAACGCCATGATCAACACCGGGTGCCACACAACTTCCAGGTGGGTGACAAAGTATGGCTACATCTGCAGAAGGAGCGCCTCACTGGACCCCACCGCAAGCTTCGCCCGCTCCGATACGGGTCGTACACCATCACCAAGGCTATAGGGAACAATGCATTCGAGCTCAGTATTCCACCATTCCTTGGTCTGCACCCAGTCTTCAATGTGGATCGCCTTCGTCCTTACTTCCCACCTCTACTGGACACCTCGGACATTGCAGAACAACTCACACCAACTGAGTTAAATCCAGACTGCATGGAACAGGCCACCACAGATTGCATCATGGACATGCAAATCAAGAACACTCGCCAGCAGAAGATCCAACTATATCGGGTTGTCAAAGCTGGCCAACTCCTGCACCAAGGAAAGTGGTTCACCGGGGACCAAGTTCAGCAGAAATTTCCTCATCTCATGGAGGAACTTAACGCAATGGGGACCATTGCTTCCTAAGGGGGGAGGAATGATCCAGGTGGATATTGGTGGTCACCCGCCTATTCCACTTGGGGCTCCACCATTGTCTATTTCAGTTTCGGCACAGTTTACTATTTTTAGCAGTTTTTCGGGTCCTAAACTTCCGGAGCCGTTTTGAGGCCCTAAACGACGTTTTTTGGGAAAACGGAGAGCAACATGGGTCCATGGACCGATGTTGCTTGTTCCAAATTTGTATTCCTCGGATAGATCTTTCTAACGAGGTATGGTACGCGTCAAACGGAGATCGTATGCCAAAGTTACGCCCCTGGGAAGTTGAAACACCAATTTACCCAAACGGGGCCCATAGTTTTGGCGCTTCATCTCCTAGGGTTAGGGTTTTGGCTGTTTAGGATTTCCCATTGTTTCTAAATGATAAATAGGCCCTCGAGCCTCATTGTAACTCAGTTCAGAGGCTTGTAGCCGCCACATCTCTTCTGAGAGATAGCTACCAGCGCCCTAGCTAGTTTTATTTCCATTCTGTCTGTAAGCAAATTTCAGTTCTTTGATATTAATGAAATGAAGTGTTATTTCCGATGCATCTCTGTATTTATGGTTATATGTTTATTCTGTTGCGTTCCTGCATAAATCCAGATCAGTGGTATCAGAGCGGTCTGCTTTTTCTCGATCCTTCTTTGCATGTCCCCAACGAGGTCGGGGTATAAGGAGCTAGGGCTTGATCTGGTGGAACCTTTGCAAGATCGGCCTCGCAAACCTCGACGGACGCCCATGGGGGACGAAAAGAAAGATGAGGGAGCAGGAGATCCTATCAAAATATTGCTCGAGGAGGCCCTCGAAAGACAAAGGAGCGTGATGATGGATAACTTTGCTCGGATCCTTCAACGGCTACCCACCGGCGGCGCATGCATCCGAGGCCACTGCGGAGGCGCGACTCCTTTTAAGGTACAAGTAAATTTTGACATTCCCATATTTGAGGGTCAAATGGATGCAGATGCCGTAGATAGATGGTTGAATCTGTTAGAAGGATATTTCTCGGTTCATGACTTTTCAGACCGGGAGAAGATTATTTTTGCACTCCTCAAAGCTACCCCCCTGTTAAGGACTGGTGGGAAACCTACTGTGAGAACAAGGACCAGACAGAACCCTCTCTGTTCTGGGCCGTACCAACTTGGAATTCTTTCTGAGACGCCGTCAAGGAATAGTACTATCCCGTGGGGAGCCATGAGGACAAGTACATACAATGGACCACGCTGCGACAACAAAGGGATCAAGATGTGCACGAGCTGACGAATCTGTTCCATACCCTGCGCACAAAGTTGGGTATCAAAGGTTCAGAGAAACATTTGGTGCTAAAGTATCGCAGCTGTCTGCACAGATACATTCAGGAG
Organism: Pinus albicaulis; assembly: GCA_034641835.2. NCBI lineage: Eukaryota > Viridiplantae > Streptophyta > Pinopsida > Pinales > Pinaceae > Pinus > Pinus albicaulis. Next base: position 1,349,163,894 of record CM076574.1, on the reverse strand, counting down.
GAAATGGAGTTCCTCGACATCTCCTCGCTTGGTACGGCATACCGGTATGCTGCCAAGATTGAGCAGAAATTCAAACAGAAGAAGCGAGACTTTGGATCTGCGAATAAAAAGCAAGGAAAAGGTGCTTCCAAACCGCAGAACAAAGGACAGAGCCAAGGCATGGCGGCTAAAGACAACCCGTCAAAGCCACAAGAAAAGAACAACACCGTAAAGCCAAAGAAGGACACGGGAAAGTGGTGTGAGTTCCATAAGAGCTCCACTCACAACACAAGTGATTGTCGGGCCAAGCAGTCGCTAGTGGCCGAGATGAGGGCTTCTGAGTCAGATGCATGCTCTGACTCCGAATCAGAACCTGAAAAGGCGAATGAAAAAGGGAAACAGATTATTGATGCGGAGCCCAACACCATTGTTGCCACTACAAAGATCCAAAAGGAGGAACCGGAAGATCCAGAGGAGGAGGAACGTCTCTTCCACTCCGAGATGTGGGTAAAGGGCTCCCCGGTACAGTTCATTGTCGACAATGGGAGCCAAAAGAACCTCATTTCAGCAGACGCCGTGAAGCGGTTGGGCTTGCCGACCACAGCTCACCCACATCCATACACCATCGGGTGGCTTCACCAAGGACGAGATCTCCGCGTCAGCCAGCGGTGTCGCCTTCCCTATAGCATCAAGCCCTTCACGGATGAGGTATTATGTGACGTTGCTCCTATTGATGTTTCTGATGTATTATTAGGACAACCATACTTGTGGAAGCGTCATGCTGTGTATGAGTCTTGACCTCGTGCTGTTATTGTTACTTTTGGAAATAAGTTGTACAGGATACCAGAGGTACCACCTCCTGCCGCTATCTCTTTGGTTACTGCAAAACAATGCAGTAAGCTCATTTCCCAAACCAGGAAATTCGTTTTCCTGATGATCCGCCCCCAGGGCAAGAAGAAGACTGTGGCCACGACCTCCAGACAGGGATCCTCTGCACAACAACAACAAATGGATAAGGTTGTGGAGGAGTACGGGGACATATTCACCTCACCCACAGGGGTTCCTCTGCACTGTCAGGTCAAGCACCCGATTGATCTGACCCCTGGTGTGCCGCTACCTAATGGACCGATCTATCGGCGCTCTATTCTGGAGAATGATGAAATCAAGAGGCAGATTCAGGAGCTGTTGCAGAAAGGTCACATCAGACCAAGTTCATCGCCCTGTGGGAGCCCGATCGTGTTGGTAGAGAAGAAGGATGGGACGTGGAGACTCTGTATTGACTATCGGGCGCTGAACAAGATCACTGTCCGGAATAGGTACCCAATCCCACGGATTGATGACCTTCTGGACCAACTCAAAGGTGCAAAATATTTTAGCAAGATCGACCTGAAGTCTGGGTATCACCAGGTACCAATTGAACCCTCCGATGTGTGGAAGACTGCCTTCAAAGCCAAGGAAGGCCTTTTCGAATGGGTGGTCATGCCTTTCGGGTTGACGAATGCTCCCGCCACCTTCATGAGGATGATGGATGACATCTTGCGGCCATTCACCAACTCATTTGTAGTGGTGTACTTGGATGACATTCTGATCTTCAGCGAGACTTGGGAAGAGCACCTTCACCACATCCGACAAGTCCTCCAAACACTGCGGCAACACAAGTTGTGTGCCAATTTGGAGAAGTGCACTTTTGGCATGACCCAGGTTCAATATCGGGGATACATTATTGATGAAAGGGGGGTGCATGTGGATCCAGCCAAGATCCAAGTCATTCGGGATTGGCCAGCCCCAACCACTATAACAGAGCTTCGCAGCTTTCTGTGTCTTGCTAATTTCTATCGGAGGTTCGTGTTGGGATTCTCTCATATCACTTGGCCCTTGAGTCAAGTCACCAAGGGAGGAGCGAGAGAAAATTTTTTTTGGTCAGAACCTCAACAGAAGGCGTTCACAGAACTGAAAAACTGCCTCTGTTCTTCCCCAGTGCTCACTTTACCAGACTTGAAACAGCCATTTGAGATCGAGACAGATGCCTCTGACTATGCTATTGGGGCGGTTCTTACTCAACAGGGACATCCAGTGGCATTTCACGGTGAGACATTGTCGACACGGTTAAATTACCCCACATATGACAAGAAATGGCTTTCCATTGTTGAAGCATTGTCGACAATGGAAAGTATTTTATTTGGAAGAAACATCATCACACAGTTCCCTGAGCCTACAGTTACTCTGGACCTGTGCAAGGGTTGCAGGTCACGTGCATGGAGTTTGGCCTGCATATCTAACAATTCAACTGAACCTCTAATGGAAAATTGGCTCAATCATGCAGTTGCCTCAGTAGACCATAGGTCGTGGCATCCTTATGTCTCAGCTCTTGTGGGCACGAGACCCGATTGGTAGCTACATGAGAGTGACCCCAAGAGTCGGCCAAACTTACAGGCACTCTTGGGGTTGCGCAAGTTCCAAAAATTTTCACCTCCAAGATGCACTTTTATGTCACCTGGGACACCTTTGTGTTCCTTCAAGCGAGCGTGCCAAGATGATATGGGAAGCACACTACGGTCGAGTCGCTGGGCATTTCGGGGTCGAGAAAACAGTAGCAATACTACAGAAGTATTTCTATTGGCCGAACCTTCGAAAGGATGTCGAGAAGCACATCAGATCCTGCACTGCTTGTGCCATTGCCAAACCGACCATTAAGAAGCAAGGCCTATATACTCCTCTACCTACCCCTAGTCGACCTTGGGAATCCATCTCCATGGATTACATGTCGGGCCTGCCTTCTACTAAGCATGGAAATGGCTGTGTTTTTGTGGTCGTCGACAGATTCTCGAAGATGGCCATTATGGCGGCCTGCAAGAAGAATATCACAGCAGAAGCCACTGCTAAACTCTTCTTTGAACGAGTGTGGGTGCACTTTGGGATCCCACAGTCTATCATATCAGATCGGGATAGCAGGTTCCTCAGCACATTTTGGTCCAGCCTCTAGTCGATGTTGGATACCAAGCTCACCAAGTCCACAGCTTTCCATCCCCAAACAGATGGCCAGACAGAGGTCGTCAACAGAATGATTGTACACATTCTGCGCATGTACAATTCAAAGCATCCACACACATGGGACGAGAGCCTCCCCTATGTACAACATAGTTATAATCAGGCTCTCCACAGTTCAATCGGCCATAGCCCCTTTCAGGTGGGCTTGGGATTCCAGCCACTATGTCCCATTGACGTAGCCATGCCATTTGCAGCTGCTCAGGCCAATTCAGCTCATGTCCAGTCTGAAGTTGACAAAGCCAGTAGCTTCATCGAGCGCATTCAACACATCCGCCAACAGGTTCATGATATATTGGACAGAGCCAATGCCAAGTACAAACAACGCCATGATCAACACCGGGTGCCACACAACTTCCAGGTGGGTGACAAAGTATGGCTACATTTGCAGAAGGAGCGCCTCACTGGACCCCACCGCAAGCCTCGCCCGCTCCGATACGGGCCGTACACCATCCACATTTATAAGAGCAATCATTGAAACTTAGTGTTTCCACCATTCCTTAGTTCTGCACCCGATCTTCAATGTGGATCGCCTTCGTCCTTTACTTCCCACCTCTCACGGACACCTCGAACATTGAGAACAACTCACACCAAGCGAGTTAAATCCAGATTGTGGAACAGGCCACCACAGATTGTATCATGGACATGCAAATCAAGAACACTCGTCAACAGCAGATCCAACTGTATCGGGTTGTCAAAGGTGGCCAACTCCTGCACCAAGGAAAGTGGTTCACCAGGGACCAAGTTCAGCAGAAATTTCCTCATCTCATGGAGGAACTTAACGCAATGGGGACCATTGCTTCCTAAGGGGGGAGGAATGATCCAGGTGGATATTGGTGGTCACCAGCCTATTCCACTTGGGGCTCCACCATTGTCTATTTCAGTTTTTCAGTTTCGGCACAGTTTACTATTTTTAGCAGTTTTTCGGGTCCTAAACTTCCGGAGCCGTTTTGAGGCCCTAAACGATGTTTTTTGGGGAAATGGAGGGCAACATGGGTCCATGGACCGATGTTTCTTGTTCCAAATTTGTAGTCTTTGGCCGATATGGATTTTCAAATTAAAGACCTGGGTCTCAGTGAGAATCTCCTTCGAATATTTTGTCGCTGCAGAGACAATTATTTGAATGGTTCTGACATAATTGGGCTCTGGGAATCCAATATGCCCATGTACTTTCTCCCAGCAGTCCGTATTTTTCCTGAAATTATCCATCTTTTCCATCCCAACTATGATCCTAACCAAAGAGCAGTCTTATCCCCAAGTCAAGATGTCCTCTTCTAAATTACTGCTCAATCTATCAATGAGATGCTACATTTTCAACTTGATGAAGCCCTCACTTCCCTGTCCATGGGGGAGTTACTTGAGAAATCCACCAAGCTATCCCATGAAGAATTAAGTCGCATTTGCCAAACATTTATGTTGCTTGATCACCAGCCTAAAGGCCCTCCCCCTTATGGCCACACCTATTTTACTGATGAGGGCATACTTATTTTACACATGATATCTTCAATAATGGGTTTTAATACTTGTGAGTATGTTGACCAATTGACCCTAGTATTATTGTCTATTTTTACCCCTAGACAACCTCCTGCTGTTAAGTATGACTTCGCATCTTATATTGCTGACAAAATCCATGATCAATTCATGAGATTTGGAAATGAGAGAGTATTCAAATATTTTTCCTTCATATATCATCTCACTATCAGTCAAAAAGTTTTCCTTTCCATATTCAAAACTTGATGCTAAAGGAAACCCTCGATCAATTATCTTTTGGTCTGCTATCACCCATCATTCTTCTGATTCTCCTTACTCCTACAATGAGTTTATTGATCTATTTGTACATCCAGCAACCACTTTGTTAACTGTAATTTCTCCTCCCAGAGTCAGTAATGAAATCAATAGAATCCTTCAACTCTCAAAACAATATAAAGTGGGAGATTGGTACTTATATCAGAATTATACTGAAATTAGGATTTATGGATGTGAATTGTGTCCATTCAAGTTGCCCAGATATGTTCCAATGAGACTTTTGGCACTTGAGTATTTCAGACAGATGAACAATTCAAATATAGTTCATTTCTATAATGCCAAGAAGAAGGCACAACTCAGGATAAAGAGCCAATTAGGTCCCTTTGTTTGTAATTCTAGGGAGGCTGGGAAAGAAGCCGAAAGGATTTTAGAAGACTACCTCAAATTACAAAAAAATTTCTACTGGGCACCCTATGATCCATATAGCTTCATTTGTGACAGAAGAATGAAAAACAAATTATCTCCATACATTCATTTTAGGATGCCAGAAATTGAACAATATGCAAATACAGATGAATGGGTGGAAGGAACTTTGGTAGAGCAAGATAGTGAGCAGGTCAATATTGATAATGTAATGAAAGACCTTGAAAAGATACTTGACCTGGACTCTCTTGGGTAGGTACAGACAGCAGGACCTTCTTCAGTAGGAACTTCACAATAACATTTGCAGGAGATTAGTACAGTGGCAGTAGAATCAAAAGGAAAAGAAAAGGAACCGGATATACAAGTAGTTGAAAAGTTCACAATGACTGAGCAACTAGAGACATCCAAAGAACAAGGTCAGGTACAAATCCCTCTAGTTCAGATCAATGAGACAGAACTTTCCAATCTTCAAACTCCTCTTAATGTGGAAAAAGGGAAAAAGAGAGAGGCTGAAACATCCACCCCTGTTGATAGATCTACAGAGCAGCATGGTACTAAAAGGCAGAAATTGAATCCTCTTCCAGAAGTTGAATCATTTCAAGAGATTTCTGACAACCAAGAATAATTGGACAGTCACCAAACAGGTACAGTCAGTGGAGCATCCACTACCTCACAAAGGAAAGAGCTACAGAAGCAACAGAGTGTTGAAATATCTTCTTTCAAAACACCAGTTAAAGATGCAGGAGATATCAAAAAGACATTTATCAATATCAAGGCCAGGAATGATCCACTAAGAATTCAAGTATATAATCAATATCTGAAAATGGCTCCAAATAATCAAGAAAGATTGATGTCAGCTTTTGACATCCAACAGGGCAAAATGATAATGAGCCATTTCAAACCCAAGGTGCAACAACCCCAAACAACTGCTGATTATATTAGGACAAAATTTGAAGTCCTAGCAAAGGATATCCATCCTTTAGATCAGATTGAGTTACATAAGCAGACTGGTGAAATGATCTATTCTACTTTGACTGATAAGGCAATGGCAGCTCACAGGTTACATGATTCTTTGGAGAACACCAATACACAGTTACAACTTGAAAAGGCCTCTTCTCAAGCCAAAGACAACAGGATAAAAACTTTGGAGGAAATAATAATTAATTTGGGTCACAATCCCAAAGATGTCAAAGGCATAGAAGAATTAATAAAGAAAAAGGATGATGACTTTGCAGCTTTGAGAAAACAGTTGAAATTGCCCGCCTCCAGACATCCACAAACTGAAAAAATAATAAAGAAAAACTTTGAAGAAGAAATGATGGAGTTGCTCTTGAAAATGAATGAGCAACTGACTGAAACAGAAAAAGAGCTTGAGCAAGCATTGAAAGACAAACAATCTGCTCTCCCAGCATCTACAACAGAGGCAATTACAGGTACAGGTACATCTCCAATAGGTCAATAAATAGAGCCATCACAGGTAAATACTTCAAATTTGAGTACAGAAGAACTAATAAAATCAATGAATGACTTGAAACTTCAAGTAACAGGACTTCAACACACAAAGTTACAGCTTATTAATTTGGAACAGAAATATGATCTTTCAAAAATGACTGTTGCTGACAAAACAAGAGAAGTCAAACAGTTGGAAAAATTAGTTAAAGCTTTGGAAAGGGATCTCACATTGGAGAAACCTTTAAGAGAAATAAATGACATTTTTTGGGATGATATTATTCATTCAATAAAAGATATCTGGTCCTCAATCCAGATAATATACGAGCAGAATGATTTGGTCAAAGTAGCTCTGGATGAAGTTGAGACTACATGAGCAGAATTAGGAAATAGGCCTAAGGAAGCCAATCAACTCATACAATTTCTAAACACCCAAACCAGACAGCGACTTGCAGATCAGGGTATTCAGGACATGACTGCAACAATCTTGGAGATAAAAAGAGTTTTTACTAAAATAACTCTTATGCAAAATTTAGAACAAAGGTGTTTTGACATGCAAAGTGAAATCATTGCTTTCAGAGAAAGGTTTAATGTTTTATTGAATAAAGGGTTGCCCAACCCTATGGTCTCAGAAGATAAAATAATGGACCTGGAAACTTATGTTAAGAAATTGGACATACATGCTCACAATCAAGCCAGTTCCTCAGCCATTTCATCAGAAGCAACGTTACCTACAGGAAGGAGTATTCATGACAGATTAAAGAATTTATTTTATCTTGAACATGAAATAAAACATTTGTTTCCAAATCAACCTAATTTCTTTAGATATACCGAGGCTGATGAAACATTAAGGAAGCTTCAACGGACCAAAATAGCAGAAGATAAATGGTGGGAAGATTTATTGGAACTTTTGTAAAATTTATCCTTCTATGAAATTTTTCCTATTTACTATAGTATAAAGGATAAAGGGACAAACAGAGGTCAAAGAGTATCAGTTCAGTTAAAGTGTATCAGTAAAAACAAAGAGTATCAGTGAAGCAAGTCAGTTAGAACAAAATTACTGAAGAGGACAAAAATGAGCTAAAATATAGGTCCTGCCTCCAGCACATTCTCAAAAGGAGGAAATAGCACAACATTAGTTGCTTTTTTGTCTTATCTATGAGACCATCTGTCTCTATTTTTATTGTAACTTATTTGTGAGTCATCTTAGATTATATCTCGTTTTGTTAAGAGATATTTTGTATAATTTTTTGTATAAATAAGCCCTCAATCGGATTGTTGAGGGTGGATTCTTAGACTCTGATGTAACATTGAATATTTTGGAATAAAGAGCTTTGGAGAAATTTTTCGTGGCAAAACTGGACAAGGAATTGAGGCAGAAGACTTTTCTCAGGATTCATGTCTCAAACGAAGGATCAATAAGTCATCTCTATCTCATGTTTTGAAGTTTAATATTTGTTTACAATATCATCTATGTTTCACTATCTTACTATTTAACGAAAAGGATTAAATCAAAAAGTACTTAGGTGTAATCTGATTTCAGTCGTTATTATTCTAAATGTTTTCCTCTAAACTGGTTTAAACAACGAATTCTCAATTGCTCCTGTTTGTCTAGTTTATACATCTTTGGTTATTTAGTAAAGAATACTTAACTGCTCTTTATTGATAATCAATCTATTTCTTTTCTCTTGAATGTGTTGAAAGATTCTTCGTGTTAGCCATCAGTATTTTTACATGTTAGTGATGACTATATCTACAGCTGAGTTTTCTAGAAACTGATTTCCTTATGTCAATATGTCATCCAAAAAACCCTCCCCAAAACTTTTTTCATCTTTCTACTTATTCAGTCCACCCCTGGCAGCATCAAAAACTTCATATCACATATCCTGCCTAGCTTCAGCTTTATTAACCTGCCCATCAGCCTTAAAAGGCAAATTCACATCTGTTTCAATATTCTCCCCTATGTTAGGAAGTGGCGTTTAGGATATTTCACCTTTGGCAATCATCAAAAAGCCAAAAAAGCCCTCATCTGCAGCAGACCTACCATGACTGATCCCTTACTTTGCAAATGAAGTTGACAAACAACCTTAAGTCGCGCCACTCACACCCCCTAGATCTCAGCACTGCATAAAGCCCAATCTCAAGCTGACTAGTAGGTTTTTCATTGTGTTCTATGGTTCTACAAAGACGGGAAATATATTTCATCTCATGGAGTAAGTGTTTGAGTTTACAGTTAGAAGAACAGCTGCTTCTAAGTGTATTATGAGCCTAAGATGAAGCTGCAAAACAACAGTCACTCATCAGGACCTTACAAGCTCTTTCCAGCATAAAAATAACAGTAAGAAAGGGTTGCCACTGTCGCAGCAAATGGTAAAATTGTCAAGGCCCAGAACCTCCTTCATTACAAGCAGAGGGTTAGGGCGCCTCCTTCATCCATAAGCAGAGGGCGCAGGCCAGTATTGACTCAAAAGGTGGCAAAGATCCAGGTTTGTCCTTACTGAAACAATGAAACAATATCTTCAGGTTTCATGAATGTAATTGCTGGTCATAGCAGGAATGTACTGGAAATATGATCAATTCAAAGAAAAAGGGAGTTTGGCCTGATAAAGAAACTCATCTCAAACTTGCAAACCATATGGATTATTGAACTCTAGGATGACCTGTCATCAGTAAACATTCCAAAGCATAAAGACCCTGTCTATCCACAAGATCAAATGGAACAAATGATAATCAGTGCCATTACACAGGCAGGAGAAGGTTCTTGGTTCTTCAAGAAAACATTGACCTTCATGGTCACAAAGAGTTTTGTCAATATAACAGGTCATGAGATGAACAAGCCAAGTGACAAATATCTCAGCAACCTTAGAACAGTGTCACTATGGCTAGGTTTCCTTCAAAAAACACAGTGAGGTTTGCAAATGAAGATGCTAAGATTGGTGTTGTTCAAAAGATTTACTTATCACCACATCCGCCCGATGAAGAGCCTCCTCCATACATGAGTAGAGGGCCAAAACTACTACAGGTGTTGAAAGTGATTGATACAAGAAAGAGCAGTAGAAGGATATCAAAGACTGAAACAAGGTCGCTACACAGATGAATGACAGCTCTGATAATGTAAAGATACTGATACTCCTGTTTCAGAGAAAGGTTGTGTCTGACATAGTGGTAAAAGGGGTCTTCTGATACTTTACCTGATTAAGAGCTTCCTCCATATATAAGCAGAGAGCCAAAATCATTGCAGACTGTTGAAAACTGGTAAGTCCAGAAGTGCAGGGAAAAGACTCAAAGAAATTGAATGAAGGAAAGTGTTACTGTCTATGATATTAATGTATTGATCTCCCTCTTCAAAAAAGCTACCTGTCAAACAGTCCATCCAGTGGAAAAGAGAAAATGTTGAACATATTGTATGCTTTGAATGCCAAAGGAGCAGTTAACTTAAAAGGGTTAAAGACCTTTCATAATCATGTATACAGAAATCTAAGGAAATCCCTTCTGAGTAAACAGGAAAGTCTGATGTGAAAGGATGCAACCTAAAAGTGTATTTATATTCCAGAGAAAAACTTGTGAAACACCTACAAGCAGCAATTTATCATTGGGAAAGTAAAACAATGACCCAGGATGAGTCATAAAATGCATGATGACAGGTATGCAATGCTATGAATAGAAAAAAGAGACAATTTTGAGCATATGTGTGCCACTGATATCAAAAAGAAGATTTTCTCCTTGAGGAAAGGGTCAAGCAGCAAAACAATATCATATATCAAAAGTCCAGGGAAGTGCCTTTCAAGAAATGGTGTTTACAACTTTGAAATGTTTTGGCACATTATGAATAACCCTTCCTTGCTAACAGTCGCCAAGAGAGGAAAATGGTGAACACAGCTCAGTCATGAAATGTTTTCATTGACAAAAAGGGTTTCGACACACTGATCAAAACAAAGTAAGGACCATGTATCAAAAAGCCCTGTTTTCATATTCTACAGACACAATAGTCATCATCCTAAAAAGCAGAATTAGCACAAGGATATAGTATCAAATAAGCAGTGGCCAAGGTTAAGTCCTAGAATGCATGATGACAGCTATACAAAGCTGTAAATAGAAAAAGAGGCAGTTTGATAAATGATCAGTTTTTGAGTTTAAAGGAAAGTGCATTCCTCCCAACATTCAAAAGATAGATTTCTATAACCATCCTTGTCCTTCAAAGAAAAAGCAATGTCCAGCTCGGGTCAGAGTTATTGATCAAGTCTACATATGCATAATGAAAAACCCACAATGTGAAAAACAAAACAACTTTCCAAAAGCCTACGTTACGTTTCCAGGCAAGGTAACCGTTGACAAAGGGTTTGAAAAATGACATAAAAGTTTAAAGTATGAGAGGAAGAATGTCATTTTCGAAAGCCAAAGACGTTTTGGCCTCCCTGTCACCAAAGAAGTAGTTTTCGGGTCATCAGGCAGAAGTTAACACTGTTTTAGGGCGGCGCGACGGGCCTGGAACTTGGCGCGACGGGCCTGGGCAGAAAAATACACAGGGCTTCAACGTCGGCGCGACGTGCCTGTAGGCGGGCGCGACGTGCCTGTAGGTGGCCGCCCGACAACACGACAACTCCACCCGACACTTTTCTCCGGCGCGACGGGTTTTGCTCCTAAGGTTGCCGCGCCTATTTCGAAGAGTTCCATTGCAATTTTAGCTCCCTCCAAGGGATTTCTTCTCAAAAAATCACAAGGTACTCTATCTCCTACCTTAAAAAACTCGAAAAATCAAGTTTAAAGCCTGTAGACCTCGGTTTGAAGCTATACATAGTTAAAAGGGCAAAGTTTGTTGATGAGAAGCTGGAGTCAGGGTTGTTGGTGATTAGGCATGGTTGTTGATGACCAAATTTAAAATTTGAAGCCAGAAATACACAGTACACTAAAGGACAGAGATTGTTGATGGCTAGGTTTTGACATTAAGGGCAGAGGTACCAAAGTGGTGTTGGTTTTTCAAAACTTCACAAATAAAAATAGCCACTGTCTAAAGTGCAAAGTGCTTAAGTAATTTCAGTTGATATTAAGACAAGGGTACAGGTATTTGGGTGGCTCTCTCAAACTCACAAGCAGAAGAAGATGTTTTCGAAAAACCACAGTGCATGGATATATCACCTTAGCACAGTTCTGTTTTTCTTCCACTGAATGGTGTCATTTTGAAAAACTGTGGTTGTGATATGTTTAAAGGGAAGGTCATTTCTTAAAAACAAGGCACCAAAACACCTATTATAGCAAGCCTTTCTTGAAATCTGCTTCTTTTTCACTATTTTTCACTATTTGAAAACTTATCAACATAGAAACTTCCAAGGGTAACAACGCATTAAAAAGCAGAGTTATTGGTATGTAAAGTTAAGATTGAGACAGAGGTGGTTGATGGTAGTTTTTGACATCAAAGGCAGGGTATAGATGTATGAATGGACTTTTTAAACTCACAGAGCAGAGAGTTGTTTCCTAAAAACCACTGTTGCACTTACTTTTCACCTAAACTAAGTCTGCTTGTTCGTTGCACTATATTGTCATTCTGAGATCATCGGACAAAGTTTTCTGAAGGTGAAACAGGGCTATTTCTAGAAGGCATTTGTTGATGATCAAGTTTTACATCAAGGGCATAGTTATAAAAGTGGTGATTGACTTCTCAAAAGTCACAAGGGAAAGGTGTTTTCTTTAGACATTTCACCTAACCAAAAGGTCTCCTTTCTTTCCACTATATGGTCTCTACAGGAATCTGTTGACAAAGTGTTGGTTGACCCCTAGCAGACTCACCAAGATGGAATGATTGCTTAAAAATACATACAGGAAACTTACATGGCATATGGTCTCATCTTTATTGATGGTTTTTTTATTGAGAAGTTTACATAGCTGAAAGTATATCCAGATTTGAAGGACTGTTATTAATAAGTGCAGAGGTGGCTTAGTCCAAAAACATTGTTGCATTTTATTCAAAATCACAGGGTCCATATCTGTCCAAGCAGTTTGGTGGCCTGTCTCATATCCAGCAGAGCATTCCTCATACAGTGAAGGCAGTTTACCTCTTCCAAGGTTTATTTCAAAGACAGAATGCCTCCAAAACGAGATCACAAAGGCGGACAACATAAGAGATATGAGCCTATCTCCGTAGAAGACATTAATGCTCATCCCTCAGTACTTTTCAATTTCCATGAGGTAGGCTGTCTTGATTTCTGTCAGAGGATAGAGGAAGTCAAGAGTTTCTCGCCACTCACACATTTGTGCGCTTTGAGATTCAAAGACAAACACTTCCAGTTAGTAGGTCTTGACTTCAAAATCTCTCCAAGGTATGTATCCAAAGCTACTAAGATCCCGTATCATGGTGAAAAGTGGTTTAAGCAAGCACATCTTGATTTGGAGGATTATAAACCTTTCATCAAGCCGGAACATAGGGAGACCATCACTGCTATTTTTCCTTTCTCTTACCTTCTTGACAGTTATGCTCCACTGATGAAAGCCATAATGAGATACTTCACTTGTGAAGGGAGATTTAGCCAAATATTTGCCTATCATGTTCGCTTGTTGATGCATTTTACCAGGAGCAGACAATTAAACCTCCCATACTTTTTGTCCAAGAGCATAGAGAAAATGGCAGCTACAGTCCAGAAGAAAGCTCCACCTCAGCAAATCTCTTCTCTCTTTCACCATTCCTTGATCAAGATCATCTTCTTACACCAGCTGGAGAAGAAAGGAGTTTCATGGGATTTATTCATTAGCCATGCCGATTTCGCCATTGTCCCTCCTGTTCATGTGTCTCCTACTCAGCCTGTCCATCGCCCAGTGCCTTTATCTAGTAGGCCTACCCCTGAAAAACTCAAGATGATCACTGGGCAGCCCAGTACACAAGGAGAAGAAGAGGGCAGTGAGGCACAGGGAGAAAAGGAGGTTGATGAGCAGCAGCAGCCAGATTTTGAGGGACAGCAGCAGTTGGATATCATTGGACAGCAGCTAGAGGTTGATGAACATCATAAATTTCAGGAAGAAGGGCAGCAACTAGAGGTGGATGAACAACATAAATTTCGGGAAGAAGGGCAGCAACTAGAGGTGGATGAACAGCATAAATTTCAGGAAGAAGGGCAGCAGACAGAGGTTGAGGTACAGCAGCAAGTACAGGAAAAGGAACAGCAGCGGACAGAGTTTGAAGAGCAGCAGGTTGAGCAAGCAATCGAAACATCTTTTGAGCCACAAGCTGGACAGGATGTTGGGGAAGGACAGCAAGCTGAAGCTGCCTCCTCAATGGTGACCAAAACTGCCCCTAAGAAGGGGAAATTGCCCAAAAGGACAACTCCTAGCTTACCGAGGAGAAAGAGCGCTAGATTGGCCTTCAAAGGCAAAAGTACAGTTAGAGAAAGCGCCAAGCATGGAGGTAAATCAGCTGTCATCCCTATCCCAAGCGATGACAGCGACAATGAGGCACGCATCCTTGAAAACCTCCTCATTCACAAAGAAGGGCAAATTGAGGTTTTACAAGAAGATCTCCAAAGGGCAAGGAATTTCAATCATTTCTTGGAGGTTGAGAACAAACAAATGAAGTTTCATGCAGCCATTCATGAGGCAAGGGCCATCAAGTACAAAAAGGAGGCAGAAAGGGCGCAAGTAAGAATTGAAGAGCTTATTGGCGAATTTAATGATGAAGAAAAGGAGGACCAGCCTAGGCGAAAGAGGCCTAGAACCATCGGGCTTAGGAGAGCCTTGGAGAAACAGAAGGCTGAAGAGCAAGCTCAATTCGAAGCTTTTCCTCTCACTACCCTCTTTGAGCGGGAAATTGAGGAAAACAAGGAAGCTTGGCTTGAGAGGGCTAACCAGCATCTGGAGACCAAGCTCGAGAAGGCAAACAGGGATCTTGAGCTACAGAGAAAGAGAACTCTTCACTTTCAGAAGCTCAACCAATTCGCCCGGCGCAAATTGAAGGTGGCACAAGAAAAATTGAAGAAATTAAAGGAGAGGCGCCTAGCACGGAAAGAGGAAAAAAGCATATCAGCCCTCGATATTTTAGCTTCAGCTTCGGAACATGTCTCTATGGACCCTTGAGGGTCATCCATGCCAATTTTGGGCCTGTTTCGAAAACTTTTTGTTTTTTTTGGCATTTTTGGGGTTTTCGCCAAAAACTCATAAATACGCCATTTCAGTTTGAAGAGTCGTCAAGGGAGGAGGGTGATACCAATGGATTCCATAATTTCATGAGCAGCTCTCCAGCGATTTTCAGGGCATTTGAAGATCATTCGCCCCTCCAAATTGGCGAAAAACCGCCTCATTTTGCACATTCTGCCCGCCCTATCAGCAGCTTGCTATTTTCTGGGTTTTTGCACACAGGTACAGTTTTGAGAGACTTTCAGAGATCAGATTGAGATGATTCCACTTGCATTGGAAAGAAGACACAGAGAGCTTTCCAACAAGCCATCATGAGCCCCATTTCGACATCGGGAAGGCTTCCATTTGCATCCAGCAAGTCAGGGGACCTTTTTCAGGCATAAATATGAAGTATTTTTGTAATTTTTGAACTCCAAAAATCTGCTTTTCCCAAATGTGCGTTAAGATATTTTTATCATTGGGAAATGATGTAAAGTCAATATAATTTCCGTTTTTAGCAGTTTTTAGATATTTTATGGGATATTTTGTGCCTTGGGCTTTGCAAAGCCTCAAGGACAAGTTTAGATATTTTGACTTGGCCAATGGGATAGCTAGTTGCTCCATGAGGTTTTCCTCCTTCTAGCCTATTTATCCCATGATTCTCATTGTAAATCAGAGGTTGAACTTGAGAGAAGAATTAATGCATTGGTCATATGAGCTTTGAAGAATACACTTGAGTTATGATGTTTGGATTGCCTCTTGGATGCTTTTGAGGAATGTTGAAGGCTTGTTGATGGATTCCTTGACATGGTAGAATGGTATAGTGCTTCTTAATGTTGTTTTGTCTTCTAGTTTTCACTCATATTTCATTTTTCTTGCTGCTATAGATCGGTAAAGATTGATTTTGAGACATGCCCATGGAGGCACCTCAAAATCCCTGAATCTTCATAGCTTGATGTTTTCTTCTCCCTTAGTTATGCTAAAGAATTCTTAGCTGCTCTTTAGTAACCTAAGGTATTGTTGCTAAGTTTTATTCATCGGTTCTATGTATGTTAAGTAGGATGTATGGTTTGCCCTACCTACCTACAAGCTGCCCATAGTTCTGTCCATAAAACTTTCTCTTTGACTGATTTGTTGATCATCTTGTTGAACCAAGGAGGCCTAGTCCCGATCTAGCCCTTTGCCTAAAACTATGAAAACTTATTTGTCCAAGTACCCAATGACTTAGAGACTATGTTTAGGCGTTCCGGCATAGTTTATGAGTTGTTATTTTGTCTCATGTGTTTTCCCCAAAGTCTGATAGCCTTTTTCCGAAGTTAGAGGGTCTTATACCTCTATGTATGGCTGGAATGTTTGATTTCTATGTATTGATTAGCTTATAGTTATTCCTAGCATGATTAATGGTTTTCTATTACATGTTTATGTCTGCTATAAACTAGTTTGCTCTTGAAATCCCTTGTCTTTCACCAACTTATTGTTCATTTAATCCATTTTGCCCAGAGATCTCCTCTACTGTGAATCAAATTGGCCCTACAGCATCTTTACATCATCGCCTCATTAGCTTCCTTGATCTTTTTGACCCCATAGCCCAATTTATCTACATCTTGTTATCCAGTTTATGTATTTGATCAGTTTCATCCCTCACAAACTTAAAAACTAAAAAACCAAAAAACACACTTCATAACTAGCCTAATATCAGAATATCGCAAGTAAACACACCGACATCTTTCGCACTTATAGAGAGAGCCCTCTCTGAGTCCAGGAAGGCTAGGTCCTTGGGCTCCAAAGCTTGGTTTGATGTTACATCGTCATTTGGCTAGCCAATCGGCCAAATCACGGGACCCTAACACTTCGTTGCCTTTCATCCGTTTGAATTCCATTCCATTCACTTTAGATCTATAAATTGTTTCTAGTTTGATTATCTTGCCCTGATAAACCATCTTTTGTTAAAAAAATTAAGCCAGTGCAGCCAATACTTTGAATCCATTAGCCCAATGGAATGAAACTACTTGATCTTAATCTTAGCTAAAGAATTCCATCAACCCAAACAAAATCAAAACCCCTGGACTTTATAACTAGCCTAATATTCTAAAAAACAAAGCTAAATTTTATAGAGAGAGCCCTCTCTGGGTACAGATTGGCTAGATTCTGTATCTGAAGGTTGGTTTGTGGTTACCTCAGACCCCTTTCCTCTTCCAACAACTTCAAGGAAAATCTGAGTGATAACATGTCTGATCACCCACCTATCGAGGAAAACTTTGATGAACTGCTGGAAATCTGAGATGCACGCATCAGGTAGGGCTTTGAACCAACTCTTGACTTTGCCTTGAAAAGAAAGAGCAAAAAGCCTAATACTGACATCCTCTTCATCAACTTCAAAAAGGTCAAGAAAAGAATAAAAATTCAGAACATGTCTCTCAGAGTGATTTTGTCGCGTTCACCATCAAATCTTGGTAGATATAGGTCATGATTTTTAGGGAAAGCATGGGATATAGGAGGTAAAATCAGAGGCTTGTATTGATCTGGAATTTTACAAGGTATAGGGGTATGTACAGAAGGTATAGAATCAGTCTTGGTCTCTTGAGGCTCATCAGTTTGAAGATGGTCATCACAAGATTCAGAATAAAGGACTTGATCAAGCTCAAAAGCATGCAAATCTTTGGTATTCACAATCTTCAAAGGGAAGGAATCGAATGCAGGCCAAGGATCTTTTCTCAAATACAATATACTTTTCAAAGCCTTCTTGATATTCTCGGGAAAAGAGAAGAAATACTTTATGACAAAGAACAAAATGTCTTGGATGAAATTCCAACTTGAATACTTGATCTTTCCATATTTTCCTTTCATGTTTCTGTTGGTCAGGTTCATCCTCCAGTGGAGTCCTTGGATTTGATCTCGAAACTGATTTAGAATCGCCAGGTGAATGATTTCAGCCTTGCAATGTCTGATCGTTGTCCACCATCAACAATCAGATCTGAACTTGATTAGATCTTACTGAGGAAACCAAATGTTCAGTTCATAAACTAGACCGGAGATTGACTGAAGTAGCATTCATCTACTTTCGCTAATGCAAAGTAAGAGCGTTTCGAAGGCTACCTGGCTAACTTCAGGCTCCGTTTGTAGTTTATAAAGCAAACAACAAAATTTTCTTCCCCAGTGGAGTCGCCACTATGTTATGGCCTAAATATACCTCAGGCTGAGAAAGGCAGAATCTAGGGTAACATCAAACCAGGCTTAACCTGGTAGCTAGCCCTACCAGATCGGGAGAGGGCTCTCTCCTTGTCAATCTCAAAAAAAAAAAAAAAAAAGATCAATGAGGCTTGAGGTGACTGAATAAAGGCTGATTTTAGGCTAGGTATATATGTAAATGAGTTTTATTTGATTTTGAGGGTGTTTGTTGGATCAAAGGGAAAGGCAGACTTTTGGTTTGGGGAATGAGGCCTAGTTTTTGCAGAGATCTGAATGGGGCAAGGAAGGAAATTGTTTTGATGCTTCAATTTGAATGAAATGGATAGCTCAAACTGGTGAGGATTTGAAGAGGGCAAGAGACTTTTAGGAATCCTCTTCAAATAGTCGAAAATAGAGAAAATTAAACAAAACTCAAGGTAGAGCACTGCAAATCTAATGAATTCCACCTTTATCCTTGTTTGTTTAACTTAAGAAGAAATAAGAGGGAAGATGATACACATAAAGAACCAATAAAATTACATTAATAGAGAGAAACACATCATCAAAACAAAGAGCCACATGAATCCCAAGGAGTGCTGCAAACCCTGGTCTATTCCTTTGCCAAACTGCAGAGATGAATGTACAATGATGCTCAAAGAAATCCCAAGTGTCCAACCATGCTAATGACTGAAAAAATACAAGATATAGAAAATCATAACCCATCCCCAGCCTCTAGGGGTCGAGCTCACAATTTTAGGAGCTGTTTCAACAAGATCTAAACTAAGAACTGGAAAATAGGCAGTGGAACAACTTGCCTCTATAAGATAGGAAACTGATTCATTCAATTGCAATTCACCTTTTGATGGATGAATCTACTTCCATGAGTAAAAATTTGCCAAAATTACATCAAGACCCATAAAATTACTTCAAATTGCATCATTATTTTAACATTTTGAGATAAGAAAGTCAAACTGCCCAAAACTAGGCGAAAAACAGAGTTACTGAGTCAAAAATGAGCAAAAATCCCCAATGCGTCGCGCCAGTTTGGAGCCAATTTTGAAGGCCTTCCTGGTGTCCAAATTTTCTCCAAGTGGGCTTGTTGGAAAGGTCTACCTGTGTACTTTCCAAAAAAAGTGGAATTTTTGAATTTGGCTGCCATTTTCCCCTCCAAAAATGAGTTTTTCCAAAACTGCTTCCTGTGTGTCCAAAAAGGGGCAGAAAGGTCATTTTTAGGGTGTTTTTGACCCTTCTGGAAGTCCAAAACCGGTAAAAATCTCTTTTCCACAGGTAGGCATGCATAAAGTTTCATTATAAATCCAAAAATGTAAATTTTTCCCCAAGAGGAGCTCCCAATCATAAGCACGCGCCAAGTGGCGCGACGCGTTGAGCTGAAAAATCTGTGTTTAGGCCAAAAAAATCAAAATTTGTAAAATGTGTCCCAAATTTCTTGAAATTTGGGCTGAGTGTCCTCCATCATGTAATATGCTAGGAAAAGGAATCCTCTACCAATATTTGAAGTCTATCATTCCTTTTCCGACGTTTCCTCTATGCCTTCTTCATCTCTGTCATAAGAGGAATCTATCTCCATGTTTGCCAAAGTCTATATTGTCTTAGATGAGTATGAAGAATTTTTGGTTCTTGTTGCCAAATGTGTGATAATATGTGAGGGAATATGAAGGGAGAGGATGAGGGGAGTTTTAGGAATATTTATAATTGAAAATTTCCAATTAAATAGTTTTAGGGGCAACTTCTAGGCTTTTTGGGATAGCATTGGGGGTTGGGGAATTTGTAACTTGGATTTGGGATAATGGGAATTGGGATAGGGAATAAGTGAATTTTAGGGATATGGGGGATAGAGAAATGTGCTGATGGAACTAGGAAAATGGTGAGGAAAAAAAAGGATGTGGGAGTGATGGCATAAAAAACCAATGTATAAACCCTAGGCTATGATTTCTTGAGCAAGGAAGTAGGGTTTGAATTTGTTTTTTTAAATCCTCATAAACATCATAAGACACACGTTTATTGGAAATGGAAGAGGTTACTTGAATTAATTGGACAAAAAGGAAACCTAGAAAATTGATTTTTTGAATGAAATTGTGGTGAAAAGAGCTTGCAGCTCTATGCGCCGCGCCACAACCCAACGCGTCGCCCCACAAACCCAACACGTCGCCCCATAAACCCAACGCGTCGTGCCATTTTGAAGGAGACTTTTGGAGGCCTTATCGGTGTCCAAATTGGGTGTGGGATATCTCGTTGGATATCTTATTGAGTCTACTTTCCAACCCAACTGAAATTTTTCAATTTGGAGTTCATTTGCCTTGTCAAAAATCAAATCTCCCAAGACTGGTCAAAATGAGCAAAATGAGGCTGCCTCAAGGCAGAGTGCTGTTACAATCAAATTTTTAAGGTCTTCCTCAACTCAAAATTGAGATCATGATAGAGAATTAGAAATATCTTTGTGTCTAGTTATCATTTTACTCATCAAGCAAGTCATTTGGCCAACCAAGCTAGGATAAATCCTGATTTTCCCCAGGTCACTTCAGAGGTGCATCAATTCTCCTGAGGAAACTTTATTTTTGACATTTCTCTAAAACCATGACACCTGTGTAAAAATTGAAGGAGGTTTTTCTTCCTTGGCCTATTTTGGACAAAAATCTCTCTCAGGTTTCCCAAATTCATCTTTTATTGTTCACAAACATCATTGGAGTAAAACCTATCCCGATGTGTGGAACAAGGGATTTGTCAAAATGAAGTGAAATGAAGGGGATAAGGGGCTTCTAAATTCTTGAGAAAATTTTGGGAAGTAGGGAGGGATGTTAGGAAGCAGGAGAAAGTGGAATTTCAGATATTGAGTGAGGGGAAGGGGTCCAAAAGGGCAAAACACAGGCCTAGCCTAGAAAATTGCCAAGTTGTAGCAAGAAACTAGGGTTTGTGCGAAAATGAGGAATTTGGGGGATATCAGAGATGGTAAGTGTTTAATAAGGTACATTAAGGATAGGGGAAGGTGTATGAACATTAGGATACAAGTTTTGCTGATGATTTGACCATCCAAGAGAAATTACCTCCAAAACCCTACGAGAGGGAAATGAACCTTACCTAGGCACAACTGAAGCATGAACAAGGTGTAAAATGACCCAGCGGAACCTGACATGATGATGAAAACCCTCTGAATGACGGTACACTCAGCTGAATGGTGACATGGACATACATTAGGAAAAATTTGAAAGGAGTGAAAGAAAACCCTAGACCTAATACTTAGTGACCAAATTTTGCTTGAAGACTCACTGAAATGACAAAATTTGACCTTGACATCTTAAAATCACCTTGTAAGAGCATGTTTGATCACTGGAGGAAGGCTGCAAAGACTGACACTAACACGGTCGAGATTAATTAATGAAGTCGTTTGGAGGATGAATGAAGCAGCATGTGAATGGGGGAGAGGTTGTTTTAGGGCCGTTAGATCACGATAATCAATGGACATGATTGCCCGATATATCGTGGGCCGTTGATTCAGATTGATGGGCGACGGAGATTGGTGGAGGTGTTATCACTCAGATTTTCCTTGAAGTTGTTGGAACAGGAAAGGGGTCCGAGGTAACCACAAACCAACCTTCAGATACAGAATCTAGCCAATCTGTATCCAGAGAGGGCTCTCTCTATTAAATATAGCTTTGTTTTTAGAAGATATTAGGCTAGTTGTAAAGTCCAGGGGTTTTGATTTTGTTTGAGTTGATGGAATTCTTTAGCTAAGATTAAGATCAAGTAGTTTCAGTCCATTGGGCTATGGAGTCAAAGGATTGGCTGCACTGGCTTAAGTTTTTTAACAAAAGATGGTTTATCAGGGCAAGATAATCAAACTAGAAACAATTATAGATCTGAACTGAATGGAATGGAATTCAAATGGATGAAAGGCAACAAAGAATCTTTCAACACATTCAAGAGAAGAGAAATAGATTGATTATCAATAAAGAGCAGTTAAGTGTTCTTTACTAAATAACCAAAGATGTATAAACTAGACAAACAGGAGCAATTGAGAATTCGCTGTTTAAACCAGTTTAGAAGAAAACATGTAGAATAATAACGACTGAAATCAGATTACACCTAAGTAATTTCTGATTTAATCCTTTTCGTTAATTATCAAGATAATCAAACACAGATGATATTGTAAACAAATATAAAACTTCAAAACATGGGATAGAGATGACTTATTGATCCTTCATTCGACACATGAATCCTGAGAAAAGTCTTCTGCCTCAATTCCTTGTCCAGTTTTGCCACGAAAAATTTCTCCAAAGCTCTTTATTCCAAAATATTCAATGTTACATCAGAGTATAAGAATCCACCCCCAATAATTCAATTGAGGGCTTAATTATACAAAAAATCATACAAAATATCTCTTAACAAAACAAGATATAATCTGAGATGACTCATAAATAAGTTAGAATAAAAATAGAGATAGATGGTATCATAGATAAGGCAGGAGTAACCGATGTTGTGCTGTTTCCTTCTTTTGAGAATGTGCTCGAGGCAGGACCTATATTTAGCTCATCGTTTTCCTCTTCAGTAATTTTTTTCTAACTGACTTGCTTCACTGATACTCTTTGTTCTTACTGATACACTTTAACTGAACTGATACTCTTTGACCGTTATTTTTCCATTCATCCTTTATACTGTAGTAAATAGGCGAAATTTCATATAAGGATAAATTTTACAAAAGTTCTAACAAATCTTCCCACCATTTATCTTCTGCTATTCTTGTCTGCTGAAGCTTCCTTAATGTTTCATCAGCCTCGGTATATCTGAAGAAATTAGGCTGATTAGGAAACAAATGTCTTACTTCATGTTCAAGATAAAACAAATTCTCTAATCTGTCATGAAGATTCCTTCCTGTAGGTAATGTTGCTTCTGATGAAATGGTTGAGGAACTGGCTTGATTGTGAGCATGTATGTCCAATTTCTTAACATAATTTTCCAAGTCCATTATTTTATCTTCTGAAAACATAGGGCTGGGCAACCCTTTATTCAATAAAACATTAAACCTTTCTCTGAAAGCAATGATTTCTCCTTGCATGCCAAAGCACCTTCGTTATAAATTTTGCATAAGAGTTCTTTTAGTAATAACTCTTGTTATCTCTAAGATTGTTGCAGTTCTGTCCTGAATACCCTGATCTGCAAGTTGTTGTCTGGTTTGGGTGTTTAGAAATTATATGAGCTGATTGGCTTCCTCAAGCCTATTTCCTAATTCTGCTCGTGTGTTTTCAACTTCATCCAGAGCTACTTTGACCAAATCATTCTGCTCGTATATTATCTGAATTGAAGACCAGATATCTTTTATTGACTAGATAATATTATCCAAAAGAATGTCATTTATTTCTCTTAAAAGTTTCTCCAATGTGAGATCCTTTTCCAAAGCTTTAACCAATTTTTCCAACTTTTTGACTTCTCTTGTTTTGTCAGCAACAGTCATTTTTGAGAGATCATATCTCTATTCCAAATTAATAAGCTGTAATTTTGTGTGCTGAAGTTCTGTTACTTGAATTTTCAAGTCATTCATTGACTTTATTAATTCTTTTGTACTCAAATTTGAAGTATTTACCTGTGATGGCTCTGTTGGTTGACCTGTTGGCTGACTCGTTGTACCTGTGATAACCTCTGCTGTAGATACTGGAATACTGGACTTCTTGTATTGTAATGCTTGTTCAAGCTCTTTTTCTGTTTCAGTGAGTTGTTCATTCAGCCTCAAAAGCAAGTCCATCATTTCTTCTTCAGAATTCTTCTTTATTACTTCTTCAGTTTGAGGATGTCTTGAAGCTGGCAATTTCAACTGCTTCCTCAAAGCTGCAATGTCATCATCTTTTTTCTTGATTAGAGCTTCTATACCTTTGAAATCCTTTGGATTGTGACCTAATCCAATAATTATTTCCTCCAATGTTTTTATCCTGTTGTCTTTGGCTTGAGAAGAAGCCTCTTCAAGCTGAAATTGTGTACTAGTGTTCTCCAACGAATCCTGTAACCTGTGAGCTGCCATTGCCTTATCAGTCAAAGTATAATAGATAATTTCACCAGTCTTCTTATGTAATTCAATTTGATCTAGAGGATGGATATCCTTTGCTAGGACTTCAAAGTTTGTCCTAACATAATCGGCAGTTGTTTGGGGTTGCTGCACTTTGGGTTTGAAGTGACTCATTATCATTTTTCCTTGCTAAATGTCATAAGCTGACATCAATATTTCTTGATTCTTAGGAGCCATCTTCAAATATTTATTATAAACCTGGATTCTTAAAGGATCATTCCTGGCTTTTATATTGATAAATGTCTTCTTTATATCTCCTGCGTGTTTAACTGGTGTTTTGAAAGAAGATATTTCAACACTCTGTTGCTTTTGTAGCTCTTTCCTTTGTGAAGTAGTGGATGCTCCATTGACTGTACCTGTGTGTTGACTGCCCAATTGTTCTGGTCCTTGACTATCAAGGATTTCATCAATAGATTCTACTTCTAGAGGAGTATTCAATTTCTGTCTCTTGGCCTGAGGCTGTTGTGAAGATCCAGTGAGAGGGGTAGCAGCTTCAACATCTCTCTTTTTTCCCTTTTCCACATTTAATGGAGTCTGCAAAATTGACATTTCTACTGGATTGGTTTGAACAGAAGAAACCTGTACTTGATCTTGTCCCTTGGAAGTTTGAGGTTGTTCTGTCATAGTGAATGTTTCTTTAACTTGTGTATCAACCTCTTTCTCTTTTCCCTTAGATGATAATGCAATGTTTTCTTGTAACTCCTGTTGAATAAGCCCAGCTGAGGAAGGACCAACCTCTGATCTTGGTACCTGTGCAAAAGAGTCTAGGTCAAGCATATTTTCAAGATCTTTCATAACATTGTCTACATTGACCTGCTCAATATCCTGCTCTATCAATGTTCCTTCTATCCATTCATCTGTATTAGCATATTTTTCAATCTCTAGGATTCTTTGATGTATGTATGGTGCTGATTTATTCTTCATTATTTTATCACAAATGAAGTTGAATGGGTCATAAGGCACCCAATGGAAACTCTTTTGTAATCTGAAACGGTCTTCTAATATCTTTTCAGCTTCTTCCCCTGCATCCCTAGAATTACAGATAAAGGGACCTAATTGACTTTTGATCCGAAGTTGAGACTTATTCTTTGCATTACAAAAATGAATTATATCAGAATTGTTCATCTGCCTGAAATATTCTAAAGCAAAGATTCTCATGGGGACATATTTTGGCAATTTGAATGGACATAATTCACATCCATAGATTCTGACTTCTGTGTGACTTTGGTATAAATACCAATCACCAACTTTGTATTGTTTTGAGAGCTGTAAATTTTTCTTGATTTCATTGCTGAGTCTTGGAGGAGAAACTCCTGTCAACAAAGTAGTTGCAGGGTGTATAAAAATATCAATGAACTCATTATAGGAATAGGGAGAATCTCGAGAACTATGAGTGATGGCTGACCAAAAGATAACAGACCTAGGATTCCCTTGGGCATCAAGCTTTTTGATATAGAAAGGGAAATTTTCCGACTGGTAATAGAGCATGAGATGGTAAATGACAGAAGAATATTTAAACACTTTCTCATTTTCTAATCTCATGAATTGATCATGGATTTTGTCTGCAATGTATGATGCAAAGTCATACCTGACAGCAGGAGGCTGTCCAGGGGTGAAAATAGACAATAATACTAGAGTTAAATGATCAACATATTCACTGGTATTAAAGCCCATTATAAAGGATATCATTTCCAAAATAAGTTTACCCTCCTCAGTGAAAAAAGCATACCCATAAGGGGGAGGGCCTTTAGGCTGATGATCAGGCAACATAAAGGTCTGACAGATGTGGCTTAATTCTTCATGGGATATTTTTGTGGATTTCTCAAGTAGTTCTCCCATGGACAGGGGAGTGAGGGCTTGGTCAGGCTGAAAATGTAGCATCTCATTGATAGACTGAGCAGTAATTGGGAGAAGGACATCTTGATTTGGGGATAAGACAGCTCTTTGGTTAGGATCATAATTTGCATGACAAAGATGGATTATTTCAGGGAAAATATGGACAGAGGGAAAGAGGTACCTGGGAAGATTAGATTCCCATAAGCCAATCGTATCCAAGCCATTCAAATAATTGTCTCTACAGCGACAAAAAATTTGAAGGGGATTATCAATAAAAGCCAGGTCTTTAATCTGGAAATCCTTGTCGACTAATGATAAATAATCCAGGTCTCTGTGAGGGGCGTTCAATGGGGCGACATTTAAAGCCACAGGAACTTCCATTCTTGGTTCTTGTGGATTCAAAAATGGAAATTCAGCTTATGGTGAAAAATTACAGGTTTCGACGGGAGAAACGGGTACAATTGCAGATTAGGAATTCAATTACAGTTCTCAGGATTAAGGAATGAACTAGCAATTAATGTTAACTTTGTTTAAGTGAAAGAAAAATGAAAGCCGAGTTTCTTACAGAGTTCAGTTGAAGATTTAGGGTAAATACCTTTTTTTGGAGAAAACAACGTTTTGAACAGTTGCTGGTTAATGCGGCTAATCTTCTGAGAGGCTTGACTGCAATTTTCTTTGACAGGATAAAGGTTGGCGGACTTTAGGAATTTGAAATTCGAATTTTCTGCGTGGAGGGTGTATTCGTTCACTGCGTACAAAATAATGAAAACGACGCGAATTTTTGTTTTATCGGCAAAGTCAAATGGGGGGCGATTTTTTTATTATTTAAATAAATGACATCATCCTGTACGAGAGATGAGTCACGGGGAACGGTGGTAAGTGGTTTATTCCGCACCACTTTTGAGGGTAGGCGGTTTTGGGCGGGGAGGCAGCGAATCCACAAAGCAAACGACACGTGGCCAGGGTACTATTTGAAAACCGCTGTCATTTCGTGCATTAACTTTCGGATCAGAGATGGCCAGCGGAATTGATGACGGCCGTCGATCTTGGAGCGGGTGATCGGACGGTGGATGGGACAGGGAGTTGACAGATGTTTAACGAGCGGGACCCGACACGTTTTATTGGTTAATTAATCATTTCGGGAGCATTCTTATTGGCGGGGATCGGTTCTTAATTAACCATGAGGATTAATTAAGTCCTTGTACAGTAGATGGTCGAGGGTGAAAAATACATGCGGGATGGGTTATTTCAAAGTTTGGTTTTAATTAAACTTTGAGTTTCATTTTTGTTTTAAACACATATACATATGTTTAAAGTTTTTTCATATATTTTATTATATGATAATTAAACCAATGTGATTTTCTTACCATGGGGGCGGGAATAGAATTAGAGATATTTTTTAGCCAAAAGGGAGTATAAAGTGGGTTTTTATTTGACGTAAGTGGGAATTAAATACTTTTGGCTAAAAATTATAATACAAGGGTTTTGGGAATATTTATATAAAAGGAGCTATATACATAGGAAAAGGTTATTTCAATAAGGATTTAATATATAAATTAGAGTTAATATGACAAGGGAACAATGTAAATTCAAAATACTTAAATATAACCAAGAAAGTGAAGATTCAAAAGTAAATGGCATTATTATACTTTCATCACTTAGACTTAGAATAAAAAGTGATTTTGAGGGCTTTTCATGAAACATTGAAGGATTTTCCTAAGTAAAATGGGATTTTACTTAGGAAAATATTTTGAGAAGTGAATGAATGTGATAATAGATGATTTCAAGTACTTAGGTCTTTTCAATTATTGGGTCGAGGGTCCGGTCCCTCCAAAAGTCAAGGAAATGCCTTGAGCCCCTTTAATCTTGAAATACCTTAGTGCTTAGGGAAATTAGTGAAATGTTTAGGGAAAATGAGAGGGGAAGTTAATAATTTGATTTTGCTCTGCTGTGAACTTTTTCCAATGTAGTATCTGCCTTTGCACTTGTGATGAAAGTAAAATTGAACACATTTAAGACCATCATTGATCACATGTAATTCTGCAACAACATCTACCTACCCTACTTACTTTACCCTACCATTTTCTCTTTTTTATTAGGGTGCACTTAGACTTGCAAACCCTTATCAATCTTCTTTTCTTTTACATGGAAAACCTATCTAAGTCTACACTTATTACATCCAAGGGCTCAGATTAAACTGTTGAGCACCTTTTATTAACTCTACCTATCTACTTATCTGCCAAGATTAAACTGTTTGGTCAGATATTTATTCTCTATTCTATAGCATGAAATTGAAAAATGAATGAGTCAAGTTTAAACAGTTTGACTCTTCATAAATTGTGGCAAAAGTTTGACAAACTGCACACAATTTTGTTTATTACATCAAAGCAAAAATTAGTGGCATTTAGACTTGCACACTTTCCTTGGCCTTTACTTTTGATGGGGTTCATTTTCTTTCACTTTTTTGGCCAATTTTATTTTTTCACCCTTTGATTTTTCTTTTAGGGTATACCCTCTTTACATTTTTTAAATTTTTTGATTTTTTGATTTTTTAAGAATATGGAACACCTTTGCAACAAGAAAAGGTTTGAACATATTGCATAGTTCAACAAGTCAATCATGAAAAATGATACCTATTGGTATAGGAGTCTAACACTAGCTCCACTTGGGGATGGCTTTTCCTGGTGAAAAGTCAAGAACAGCAGGTCAGATGCCTCAAAATGCCTTTAACTGAACCATGAAATCTTCTTTTTCTGGTGGCTTTATTGTATATATGATAGTAAAACTTCTGAAGCTTAGGGCCTTCACTTCGGGCTTCAACTTCAGCAAGTAACCATCCAATAAAAACTGATGCATTAGAAAGGATATATTATGTACATGTTAAAAAAAATTAGAACATCCTAGTAAATAGGATCAAAGTAGTGTTTTAGCATTCGACCATTGACTGGTCCTTCCTCAGCTTCTGAACCATCCAAATTCTTCAAAAAATATGTGTTATTTCCCTATAAAGCATGAATGATGTAAGGTCCTTTCCATAAGAAATCAAATTTCCCATGTTTTCCTTTATCTTCCCTTCTGGAATCCCATCTCAAAACTTTGTCTCCCAGTTGAAAATATTCTTCTTTAGTCCCTTTGTCAAACATCTTCTTTAATTTTTCCTGCAAAACTTGGGATCGTTGATACACTTCTTCTCTGGTTTGCTGCAAGTGAATTGTTTGATTTATTCTTCTCTGAATATCATTTGGTTCTACTTGAGCCTCCTGAAGTAACTTCATTACAGGAACTCCTAAAGATGATGGAAATCTAGCCTCAATACCATAAACTAATTCATATGGACTGGTTCCAATTGATTTTTTGGTAGTAAGTCTGTCTGCCCACAATGCATTGGTAAGTTTCTTATGCCAATTCTTCTTATTCTCTTCCAATAATTTTTTAATGATATTAATAAGACTTTTATTGGAAGATTCTGCCAGTCCATTACCCTGAGGATAATAGGCTGTTGAATGGCCTAAAGTGATGTGATATTTATTGCAGAAACTAATCATTTTCTTAGACTTGAAAGCAACAACATTATCAGTTATAATTTTCTCAGGACAACCAAATCTTGAAAGTATATTGGTTTCTAAGAATCCTATAATTACAGAATCATTGGCTTGTCTGGATGGGATAGCTTCAATCCATTTAGTAAAGTAATCAGTGGCAGTGAAAATCCATTTGTGTTGGCCAGAAGAAGGAGGATGAATTTCTCCAATAAAATCCAGGCCCCATTGTTGAAAGGGTTTCTCGGTGGAAATTGGTTTTAATGGTAAGGGTAGTAATTTTCTCTTGCCTTCAAAGATCTGACACTTATGACAAGCAATTACAAATTTCTTAACATCTGAAAACAAGGTTGGCCAATAAAAACCAGCCCTTAAGATCTTATCTGCAGTTGACTTCCAGTAGAGGTGTCCACCACAATCTCCTGCATGGAATTCATTGAGAACCTTGTCAGCTTCATCTTTTAATAAAAAATTTAATAGAATTCCATCATGATTCTTCCAAAAAAGAGCATTATCTAAAATACAATACTTTAAAGATGTCATTTTCAAAAACCTTTGTTTCATTCTGGATAGCCCTGGAGGAGCTTGTAGGTTTAACAAAACATAAATGATATCAGCATACCAAGGTAAGTCTAAAAAGGCTTGACTGATTTGTGGAGTCACCATCTCCTGTTCGTCATCCAGTTCATTAATGTTCAGGGCTTGGCAATTTGTTTTAGTCATGAATTGAGCCAAACCTTGTCCTTTTATGAGTTTTGTAGGTCTTATTTCAATATCATATTCTAATATAGTAGCTATCCATTTACCTCTTTTGCCTTCAATTCCATCTTGAGTTAAGATGTCTTTAACGACAACATTAGGTACATAAGCTATCACATGAGAATACAATATATAAACTATGAAATCTTTAATTGCTTTCACAAGTGCAAAAGCTTGTTTCTCCATGATGTTGTATTTCAATGATGCATCTCTAAGTGCTTTACTAAAAAATGCTATAGGTTTTTCACATCCCTGATCATCCTTTTGTAATAAAACAACTGCAACTGTATGTTCAGAAGCAAATGAAAAAATTATGAAATCTCTATCAAATTTTGGACTGGTAAGAACTGGTGTTCTAGTCAAAGCCATTTTGATTTCTTCAAATGATTGCTTGGCTTCTACTGTCCACTTAATACTCGAATCCTTCCTTAACATGTTAGTAAGCAGTCTAAGTAATTCAACTAAACTAGAAGTGAATCTTCTCAAAAAATTGATCTTTCCTATGAAAGCTTGAAGTTCTTTAATATTCCTGGGATGAGGTATCTGCAATATGGCTTGTATTCTTTCAGGATCAATTCTAATACCATCTTTTGAAATGATATGACCTAGGAGTTTACCCTCTTCAAGACCAAATAGTGACTTTTTAGGATTTAAAGAAATACCATATTTTCTGCATTTTATGAACACCTGTCTTAGATGGTCTAAATGTTGTTGATCAGTCTTGGAAAAAACAGTCAAATCATCCAGATATATGACCAGAAAATCATGGATTTCTTTGGCAAATGCAATGTCCATTGCTCTTTGGAAGGTTTCCCCTGCATTTTTGAGCCCAAAAGGCATCTTAACATATTTGAAAGTACCCCACGGTGTTGTAAAAACTATTTTTTCTTGTTCGTCAGGATGAACCAGAATTTGGTTGTATCCTGAGAATCCATCCAGAAGAGAAATCCTTGAATATCCTACTACCCTTTGTAAGATATGGTCCATTTTAGGCAAAGGATAGTTATCTTTTAAAGTCACTTTGTTTAAATTTCTCAAATCAACACATAGTCTAATCTCTCCAATCTTTTTCCTTGTTGGTACCAAATTAGAAACCCATTCAGAAAACCTAATAGGAGCAATTATTCCTGCTTCATACATTCTTTTAATCTCTTTCTCAATTGAAGGTAGTAATACAGGGTTAATTCTTCTAAGTTTCTGTTTAAATGGTTTCTGATCTGGTTTCAAAGGTATTTTATGTTGAATGATTGATGTATCATATGATTTAAGATCTTCATAACTCCAGGAAAAAACATCCTGGAATTCTTTTAAAAGTTCAACATATTTAACCTTTTGATCTGCTGGCAGGGATTTAGATAACTTAACCATCTTGGGATTTCCTTCAGTTCCCAAATTGTATTCTTCAATATCAGCTTTTAACGGTTCCATTTTGGGTTTTAGCGGAATGTCATTTGAGTCAAAAAGATCTTCTAAAGGAGTTAATCCTTTAGGTAAATGATTATCTTTCAGATTAATAATTTCAGATTCATCTTCTATAATCTCATCGACTTCCATTTGTTTCAAATCCTGCATATCTTTTTTGGTGAATTTAGTTGGGTGAAGCATGTGAATTGCAGTCTCTTTTGAAATATCTATTTCTTGTTCATCTATTTGATCAGATTCATTGATTGTTGTGTCTTCATCTATGCTACTGTTAGAGAATTCGTTTTCTAAGGTCAAAAAATTATTTATCTGATTATTATTTACAAACACTTGCCAATTCATAAGATTGTCCGGTAGAGCAGGTCTATGTCTAATCTCAGCTGTGAACTGATGATTAGGTTCAAAAGGTAATTTACAAGTGCTAGCGAACATTGCAAGGCTGTGAGCATGCAAATTTTGTTTTCTAGGAATTTTGGCAAGCTGAGCTTGTAGAAAAGTATTGAGAATTTCCACAACTGTTCCTCTGTATTCTCTTAATCTGGGGTCTTTTGTTGAACATTCGCCATTGATCTGTTGAATAATTAACTTAAAGTCTCCTATGATTGATACTCTAATTGCTCCTAATTTTTTGACATGTTTAAGCCCTAGCAAAAGAGCCTCATATTCTGCCATATTATTAGTGCATCTAAAGTTCAATCTATAAGCATGGCCTTCAGTATGATCATTTTCAATGTTATGTATCCAAATTCCAGCTCCTGCTCCTAACTTATTTACTGAACCATCAAATTCTAAATGCCACAGAATTTCATGTTCATAATCTTCATCGAATGTTTTAACAACTTTCTTAACAGGGAGCTCTGGTTTTTTAGTTTTTTCTGGTATTTCTTGAATGTCTGATGTTTCTTTGTTTTCGGAAATTTCTTCAATTTAAACAGTAGATTTATTTGCAGTTTCTGTTTCTGGTGCTTCTAATTCAGTAGGAAGGTCAAATTCAACATTATAAAGGATGAATGAGTCCATATCAGAATGGACTGAGTAGACAGGGAAGTTTTTAGGCTTTTCCTTACTACTGACTAAATATTTCATCAAGGTTTCTCTGTACATTCTTTTAGGTTGACCAAACACTGAAATAGTAGCATATGACATATCTAATTGAAGAGATCCTCCGAGTTTGGCACCCCAGGATCTGGACAACAACATACCATATTTGGGAGGAATATCTGCTACTACTATATCCATCAGAATAGATTTCGCAGGGTATTGCACCAAAGTAACACACAGATCTTTAATCAAACCTAAACATCTTACTTGACTTGAATCAAAAGAAAAAATATCTTTATATGGTATGGTAATGTCTAGGTTTAATCTTTCCATCACAACCTTGGGCATTAAATTGTGAGACGCTCCGGAATCAAGCATAGCATTATGAAGTATTTTGTCATGTACATTCAAACTCACATAAAATGGAGGAGTTCCTCCACTTTCTGGTTTTCCATTTACTTCAGGGCCAAAAAGTAATTTGGGTTGATCATCAAAAACATTTATTGAATTATTCATTCCAGTAATGTTAAGGGATTTTCTGATTAGGCTTCTATAGACATCATGTTTAGCTAATTCTACCAATGGAACAACTATCTTTAATTTTCCTATTTCAACTTCTAGATTGAAAGATTTTTCTGTTTGAGCTCTAGTATTTTGAACAGTTGGATTTTCTCTATTTTTTGGGTCTTTAGTGTTTTTTTCTTTTTCATGAGTGGGATTATGAGCTGAAGGTGTTTCTGAATTAACTTCTGCTGGTTCTTCTACGTTTCCTGCAGGAGGAAAAGTATTGGAAAGTTGTTTATTATTCAGTTGATTATCAGACACATCTTCAATTATTGGATTAGCGGGGTTAGGACTTGCTTTAGAAAGAATTTGTACAGGAGGAGTGTTAGTTTTACCTTTGATGTTTTGTTTTACAGCTTTCTGTTTGCTATTATCTGGCACATCAATCCGTCTGCTTCTCAAATTTTATTGTTTATGAACTTCATAAATTGCTGAATCATATCCTTCTTTAAAATCAAAAATTTCTCCTGAATGAGTTTGAAATGTTTCAAGAATGTGATTTTCTTGATCATCTTGAGATAGGAAAACTTCTGGTTCATTCTTGTTTTCAGTCAAGTTATTTATTTCAATATCCTCAGTTGGTTCTTCAAAAGATGAACCTTCAACAAAATTTTCCTGAAATGGTGGTCTAATGTTTTGGTCAGGAACATTTTTCCCAGTATTTTGGTTTTGATTTCTTCTGAAGTTTGGGTTTCTAAAAACATTTTGACCATCGCCAGAAGACTTCCTTTCGATTGTCTCTACTTTGTCTCCCAGTCTTTCCATCCCTTTAATAATTTCATCCAGCTTTCTTTCAAAAGCCGAAGGCTATTCGTTTATAGGCATCCTTCTTTCAACTCTAGCTCTAGCTCGTTTTTCTATGAGGTTAGCTTCAACACTAACAACTATGCTTTGCATCTCTTTTAGGGTTTGGGGAGCTCTTTTCCTAAGTGAATATGCCATGTCAGAATCAAACCCATCAGGGAATTTAACCAGTACTGAATCCGGAGGGGGTCTAAGGTTTTGGGGAACATCGTTGTAGGCTTCGTTGAATCTAATGATATAATCTTGCACTGCTTCATTAGGTCCTCTTTTCAATTTTCCAAAGTCTGATAGGATTTGAAGAGGGTCTTTCTTCTTCTCCCATCTATTTAAAAATGCCCTATACAGGGCTGGTAAGTCAGCAATATTGTTTGGAGCAAGAGCCCTAAACCATGTCCTGACTTCCCCAGTAAGGCTCTGGACAAAAATTATCATTTGTACATCATCAGTGTCTATTTCATAAAATTCAAAGTAATCTATCATCCTTTTGGTATGTTTTTGAGCAGTGTAAGTACCGGAGCCATCAAAAGGGGTGATTTTACTCTGATAGTCTTGGGACAAAGCACCAGGGTTTCCTGGAAATCTCGAAGGAGCATATCTATTTGCCATCGGAAGGTGTAATGGAATAACAGGTGATGATGGTCTAGAAGTAGTGGGCGGAGGTGAAGAAGAAGTAACTTGTGTTTGAGAAGTTTGGGGAAAAGTAGATGATCTTGGGGAAGCTGTAGTAATCACAAAAATGTTTGAAGTTTCTTCAAAGGTTTGTTCAGATTGAATGGAATTTTTTAAATACTTTTCAAGATGTGAAGTGATAAATTAAAATTGCAAATCTTCAAGAAATAATGGGTCCAGAACCAGTCTGGACAATTCAGTTTCAGAAAAATTCACAAATAAAGATGTTTCGAATCGCTCATCAAAAGGTTCTTCATCAAAATAAATCCACTTTACAGGACAGGAAGCTGATCTATAAAGAGGCCGAGAATTTCCAGAGCTTTCTTGACTTTCTTTTTCAGAGCTTTCTTGACTTCTAAGAATCCTAGGAATCAGATTCAGATTTTTGAATACAGGCGGTGGATTTGGATCAGGATTAGATCTAGTATACCGAGTCCTTTCTGAAGCCAATTTTCCTAGATTTTATATTTTTGGTTTTTTTTTTTTTTTTTAAATAAAATGAAAGTACAACTTCGGAAAATTATCCAAGAAATTAAAGATTTTTAATTAAAATTTTCTCAAAGAGTTATTGAACTAGAGAATTTGATTGAATGTTTGAAACCAAAGTTCAGTTATTAAGCTAAACCAGAGATAGACTGAAGCAACATTTATTTACTGTGCAATTGCAGAGCAAAAGCATTTCAAAGGCTACTTGGCTGATCTTCAGGCTCTGTCTATAGCTTATAAGCAAACAATAGTGACATTAAAGATATTCATATCTCCAGTATGGTCGCCACTATGTTATCACTCAGATTTTCCTTGAAGTTGTTGGAAGAGGAAAGGGGTCTGAGGTAACCACAAACCAACCTTTAGATATAGAATCTAGCCAATCTGTATCCAGAGAGGGCTCTCTCTATTAAATATAGCTTTGTTTTTAGAAGATATTAGGCTAGTTGTAAAGTCCAGGGGTTTTGATTTTGTTTGAGTTGATGGAATTCTTTAGCTAAGATTAAGATCAAGTAGTTTCAGTCCATTGGGCTATGGAGTCAAAGGATTGGATGCACTGGCTTAAGTTTTTTAACAAAATATGGTTTATCAGGGCAAGATAATCAAACTAGAAAAAATTATAGATCTGAAGTGAATGGAATGGAATTCAAACGGATGAAAGGCAACAAAGAATCTTTCAACACATTCAAGAGAAGAGAACTAGATTGATTATCAATAAAGAGCAGTTAAGTATTATTTACTAAATAACCAAAGATGTATAAACTAGACAAACAGGAGCAATTGAGAATTCGCTGTTTAAACCAGTTTAGAAGAAAACATGTAGAATAATAATGACTGAAATCAGATTACACCTAAGTACTTTCTGATTTAATCATTTTCGTTAATTATCAAGATAATCAAACACAGATGATATTGTAAACAAATATAAAACTTCAAAAAATGGGATAGAGATGACTTATTGATCCTTCATTCGACACATGAATCCTGAGAAAAGTCTTCTGCCTCAATTCCTTGTCCAGTTTTGCCACGAAAAATTTCTCCAAAGCTCTTTATTCCAAAATATTCAATGTTACATCAGAGTATAAGAATCCACCCCCAATAATTCAATTGAGGGCTTATTTATACAAAAAATCATACAAAATATCTCTTAACAAAACCAGATATAATCTGAGATGACTCATAAATAAGTTACAATAAAAATAGAGACAGATGGTCTCATAGATAAGGCAGGAAGTAACCGATGTTGTGCTGTTTCCTCCTTTTGAGAATGTGCTGGAGGCAGGACCTATATTTAGCTCATCGTTGTCCTCTTCAGTAATTTTTTTCTAACTGACTTGCTTCACTGATACTCTTTGTTCTTACTGATACACTTTAACTGAATTGATACTCTTTGACCGTTATTTTTCCATTTATCCTTTATATTGTAGTAAATAGGCAAAATTTCATATAAGGATAAATTTTACAAAAGTTCTAACAAATCTTCCCACCATTTATCTTTTGCTATTCTTGTCCGTTGAAGCTTCCTTAATGTTTCATCAGCCTCGGTATATCTGAAGAAATTAGGCTGATTAGGAAACAAATGTCTTACTTCATGTTCAAGATAAAACAAATTCTCTAATCTGTCATGAAGATTCCTTCCTGTAGGTAATGTTGCTTCTGATGAAATGGTTGAGGAACTGGATAGATTGTGAGCATGTATGTCCAATTTCCTAACATAAGTTTCCAGGTCCATTATTTTATCTTCTGGAACCATAGGGCTGGGCAACCCTTTATTCAATAAAACATTAAACCTTTCTCTAAAAGCAATTATTTCTCCCTACATGTCAAAGCACCTTCGTTCCAAATTTTGCATAAGAGTTCTTTTAGTAAAAACTCTTTTTATTTATAAGATTGTTGCAGTTCTATCCTGAATACCCACTTTTTCAAGCTGCTTTCTGGTTTGGGTGTTTAGAAAATGTATAAGCTGATTGGCTTCCTCAGGCCTATTTCCTAATTCTGCTCGTGTGTTTTCAACTTCATCCAGAGCTGCTTTGACCAAATCATTCTGCTCGTATATTATCTGAATTGAAGGCCAGATGTATTTTATTGTCTGGATAATATTATCCCAAAGAATTTCATTTATTTCTCTCAAAGGCTTCTCCAATGTGAGATCCTTTTCTAATGCTTTAACCAATTTTTCCAATCTCTTGATTTCTCTTGATTTGTCAGCAACACTCATTTTTGAAAGATCATATCTCTGTTCCAAATTGATAAGCTGTAACTTTGTGTGCTGAAGTTCTGTTACTTAAAGTTTCAAGTCATTCATTTGCTTTACTAATTCTTCAGTACTCAAATTTGAAGTATTTACCTGTGATGACTTTGCTGGCTGACCTGTTGGCTGTGTACCTGTAATAACCTCTGTTGTAGATACTGGAACACTGGACTGCTTGTCTTTTAATGCTTGTTCCAACTCTTTTTCTGTTTCAATCAGTTGCTCATTCATTTTCAAGAGCAACTCCATCATTTCTTCTTCATAATTCTTCTTTATTATTTCTTCAGTTTGAGGATGTCTAGAAGCTGGCAATTTCAACTGCTTTCTCAAAGCTGCAATGTCATCATCTTTTTTCTTGATTAGAGCTTCTATACCTTTGACATCCTTTGGATTGTGACCCAAACCAATTATTATTTCCTCCAATGTTTTTATCCTGTTATCTTTGGCTTGAGAAGAAGCCTTTTCAAGCTGCAATTGTGTATTGGTGTTTTCCAAAGAATCTTGTAACCTGTGAGCTGCCATGGCATTATCAGTCAAAGTAGAATAGATCATTTCCCCAGTCTGCTTGTGTAATTCAATTTGATCTAAAGGATGGATGTCTTTTGCTAAGACTTCAAATTTTGTCCTAATATAATCAGCAGCTGTTTGGGGTTGTTGCACCTTGGGCTTGAAATGGCTCATTAACATTTTTCCCTGTTGAATGTCAAAAGCTGACATCAATCTTTCTTGATTCTTTGGAGCCATTTTCAAATATTGATTATATACTTGTATTTTCAATGGATCATTCCTGGCTTTGATATTGATAAATGTCTTCTTTATATCTCCTGTATCTTTGACTGGTTTTTTGAAAGAAGATATTTCAACACTCTGTTGCTTTTGTAGCTCTTTCCTTTGTGAAGTAGTGGATGCTCCACTGACTGTGTCTGTTTGTTGACTGTCCAATTGTTCTTGGTTGTCAGAAATCTCTTGAAATGATTCGACTTCTGGAAGAGGATTAAATTTCTTTTTTTTAGTACCATGCTACTCTGTAGATTTATCAACAGGGGTGGATGTTTCAGCCTCTCTCTTTTTCCCTTTTTCCACATTAAGAGGAGTTAGAATATTGGCAAGTTCTGTCTCAGTGATTTGAACTGGAGGGATTTGTACCTGACCTTGTTCTTTGGATGTCTCTGGTTGCTCAGTCATTGTGAACTTTTCAAATACTTGTATGTCTGGTTCCTTTTCTTTTCCCTTAGATGATACTGCAATGTTTTCTTGTAACTCCTGCTGAATAATCCCAGTTGAGGAAGGGCCAACTTCTAATCTTGGTACCTGTGAAAAAGAGTCCGGGTCAAGCATCTTTTCAAGATCTTTCATAACATTGTCTATATTGACCTGTTCACTATCCTTCTCTATCAATGTGCCTTCAATCCATTCATCTATATTAGCATATTTTTCAATCTCTAGAATTATGTGATGGATGTATGGTGCTGATTTAGTTTTCATTCTTTTATCACAAATGAAGTTGAATGGGTCATAAGGTGCCCAATAAAAATTCTTCTGTAATCTGAAATGGTCTTCTAATATCTTTTCAGCTTCTTCTCCTCCATCCCTAGAGTTACAGATAAACGGACCTAATTGACTTTTGATCCGGAGTTGAGCCTTCTTCTTTGCATTACAAAAATGAATTATATCAGAGTTGTTCATTTGCCTCAAGTATTCTAATGCGAAGAGTCTCATGGGGACATATTTTGGTAATTTGAATGGACATAATTCGCATCCATATATCCTGACTTCTGCGTGATTTTGGTATAAATACCAATCACCAATTTTGTATTGTTTTGAGAGCTGTAAAGTTTTCCTTATTTCATTGCTGAGTCTTGGAGGAGAAACTACTATCAACAAGGTAGTTGCAGGGTGTATAAAAAAGATCAATGAACTCATTATAGGAATAGGAAGAATCTGGAGAACTATGGGCAATGGATGACCAAAAGATAACAGACCTAGGATTTCCCTGGGCATCAAGCTTTTTGGTATAGAAAGGGAAATTTTCAAACTGATAATATATCATGAGGTGATAGATGACAGAGGAATACTTGAACACTTTCTCATTTTCTAATCTCATGAATTGATCATGGATTTTGTTTGCTATGTAAGATGCAAAGTCATACCTGACAGTAGGAGGCTGTCCAGGGGTAAAAATAGACAGTAATACTAGAATCAGATGGTCAACATGTTCACTGGTATTAAATCCCATTATAAAAGATATCATATCCAATACAAGTCTACCCTCCTCAGTGAAAGAAGAATTCCCATAAGGGGGAGGGCCTTTAGGCTGATGATCAGGCAACATAAAGGTCTGACAGATGTGGCTTAATTCTTCATGGGATAGTTTTGTGGATTTCTCAAGTAGTTCTCCCATGGACAGGGGAGTGAGGGCTTAGTCAGGTTGAAAATGTAGCATCTCATTGATAGACTGAGCAGTAATTGGGAGAAGGACATCTTGATTTGGAGATAAGACTGCTCTTTGGTTAGGATCATAATTTGCATGACAAAGATGGATTATTTCAGGGAAAATATGGACAGAGGGAAAGAGGTACCTGGGAAGATTAGATTCCCATAACCCAATCGTATCCAAGCCATTCAAATAATTGTCTCTGCAGCGACAAAAAATTCGAAGGGGATTATCAATAAAAGCCAGGTCTTTAATCTGGAAATCCTTGTCGACTAATGGTAAATAATCCAGGTCTCTGCGAGGGGCGTTCAATGGGGCGAAATTTAAAGCCACGGGAACTTCCATTCTTGGTTCTTGTGGATTCAAAAATGGAAATTCGGCTTATGGTGAAAAATTACAGGTTTCGACGGGAGAAACGGGTACAATTGCAGATTAGGAATTCAATTACAGTTCTCAGGATTAAGGAATGAACTAGCAATTAATTTTAACTCTATTTCAGTGAAAGAAAAAGGAAAGTCGAGTTTCTTACAGAGTTCAGTTGAAGATTTAAGGTAAATACCTGTTTTTGGAGAAAACAACGTTTTGAACAGATGCTGGTTAATGCGGCTAATCTTCTGAGAGGCTTGACTGCAATTTTCTTTGACAGGATAAAGGTTGGTAGACTTTAGGAATTTGAAATTTGAATTTTCTGTGTGGAGGGTGTATTCGTTCACTGCGTACAAAATAATAAAAACGACGCGAATTTTTGTTTTGTCGACAAAGTCAAATGGGGGGCGAATTTTTATTATTTAAATAAATGACATCATCCTGTACGAGAGACGAGTCACGGGGAACGGTGGTAAGTGGTTTATTCCGCACCACTTTTGAGGGTAGGCGGTTTTGGGCGGGGAGGCAGCGAATCCACAAAGCAAACGACGCGTGGCCAGGGTACTATTTGAAAACCGATGTCATTTCGTGCGTTAACTTTCGGATCAGAGAAGGCCAACGGAATTGATGACGGCCGTCGATCTTGGAGCGGGTGGTCGGACGGTGGACGGGACAGGGAGTTGACAGATGTTTAACGAGCGGGACCCGACACGTTTTATTGGTTAATTAATCATTTCGGGAGCATTCTTATTGGCGGGGATCGGTTCTTAATTAACCATGAGGATTAATTAAGTCCTTGTACAGTAGATGGTCGGGGGTGAAAAACACATGCGGGATGGGTTATTTCAAAGTTTGGTTTTAATTAAACTTTGAGTTTCATTTTTGTTTTAAACACATATACATATGTTTAAAGTTTTTCATATATTTTATTATATGATAATTAAACCAATGTGATTTTCTTACCATAGGGGGCGGGAATAGAATTAGAGATATTTTTTAGCCAAAAGGGAGTATAAAGTGGGTTTTTATTTGACATAAGTGGGAATTAAATACTTTTGGCTAAAAATTATAATACAAGGGTTTTGGGAATATTTATATAAAAGGAGCTATATACATAGGATAAGGTTATTTCAATAAGGATTTAATATATAAATTAGAGTTAATATGACAAGGGAACAATGTAAACTCAAAATACTTAAATATAACCAAGAAAGTGAAGATTCAAAAGTAAATGGCATTATTATACTTTCATCACTTAGACTTAGAATAAAAAGTGATTTTGAGGGCTTTTCATGAAATGTTGAAGGATTTTCCTAAGTAAAATGGGATTTTACTTAGGAAAAGATTTTGAGAAGTGAATGAATGTGATAATAGATAATTTCAAGTACTTAGGTCTTTTCAATTATTGGGTCGAGGGTCCGGTCCCTCCAAAAGTCAAGGAAATGCCTTGAGCCCCTTTAATCTTGAAATACCTTAGTGCTTAGGGAAATTAGTGAAATGTTTAGGGAAAATGAGAGGGGAAGTTAATAATTTGATTTTGCTCTGCTGTGAACTTTTTCCAATGTAGTCCTTTGCACTTGTGATGAAAGTAAAATAGAACACATTTAAGACCATCATTCATCACATGTAATTCTGCAACAACATCTACCTACCCTACTTACTTTACCCTACCATTTTATCTTCTTTATTAGGGTGCACTTAGACTGGAAAACCCTTATCAATCTTCTTTTCTTTTACATGGAAAACCTATCTAAGTCTACACTTATTACATCCAAGGGCTCAGATTAAACTATTGAGCACCTTTTATTAACTCTACCTATCTACTTATCTGCCAAGATTAAATTGTTTGGTCAGATATTTATTCACTATACTACAACATGAAATTGAAAAATGAATGAGTCAAGTTTAAACAGTTTGACTCTTCATAAATTGTGGCAAAAATTTGACAAGCTGCACACAATTTTGTTTATTACATCAGAGCAAAAAGTAGTGGCATTTAGACTTGCACACTTTCCTTGGCCTTTCTTTTGGTGGGGTTCATTTTCTTTCACTTTTTTGGCCAATTTATTCTTTTCACGCTTTGATTTTTCTTTTAGGGTATAGCCTCTTTACATTTTTTTAAATTTTTTGATTTTTTAAGAATATCGAACACCTTTGCAACAAGAAAAAGGTTTGAACATATTGCATAGTTCAACAATTCAATCATGAAAAATGATACCTATTGGTATAGGAGTCTAACAGGAGGGAAATGCTTGGTGGCATAAGTGGACGGGAGATGAACCGGGGTGAGATTAAACCAAAGTCGTTGGATCGGAACATTCAACGATAGGGATTGCTTGGTAAAGTCCTTTGGAAGGTTAGATGGGAGGCAGAGGGACAATGCACGATCAGATCAGGACCGTCAGATCAAAGAAATCAACAACCACGATTAATCGCCAGGTTCCACTGTAGAAGGCGGAAAGCGGAAAACCATACCGGTTTTTGCGTGGGGTCTGGAGCGGTAAGCTGTTTTCAAAAAAGTTGCACAGTTCCACTCATCGCGCTCCACGTGGCAATACAAAACCGCCTGTATCATGCGATTTTTGAACGTTATCCTTCAGACACTAAATTTATCCGAAACCCATTCTGAATCGTCGGATCTGATGATTTTAATCTGACGGTGCGAAGAAATCCTGATGGGGAAAGATGCATGGGTGGAGGTTAAATCATCAAGTTTCTTGTGAGCCATTAGATTTGCACAATGGACGGTGGAGATCTGAGGGTGGCAAAGAATGCAGAATGAAATAGGCGGGGATATGTAATAGAAGGACGCCCGAGGACCGTTGATCTTTGGAGATCAACGGTTCTTATTCTTTCAAATCATAACCATCGGGGGACGATGAAACCAAAAAGAAATGTATTTTGATTGGGTTCTTAGGCCTTTTTAAAGGTTTTTTGGGTTTTTTTAGTGCTTGATGCAAATTTTTGGTTCCATGGAGGGGGGCTGAGAAGAATAAGCCCGCGGGGGCTTAACTTTCAATGGAGCGGAAAAATGTTTTATAGGCCTTTTAAAAAGATTTTTGGAGTTTTTTAAGGGATTTTCGGCCTTTTTAGCGCCCGGTTGCAGACTGGGGGTTATATGAGGAACATGGCTAAGCCACACAAGCACCTGGGGGTTAAGTTCTGTCATAGTGTAAAATAGGGTATTTTGGGCCAAAATTAGTGCTTTTCAAGGCTAAAAGAAGGGTTCTGGTAGGGGGGAAAAGGGCATTTTTAAACCAAATGAAGGGAGCTATAAGGTTTAAAAAGGGTTTTAGGATGAGATGGAGGATTAATG
This sequence comes from Pinus albicaulis, assembly GCA_034641835.2. Taxonomy (NCBI): domain Eukaryota; kingdom Viridiplantae; phylum Streptophyta; class Pinopsida; order Pinales; family Pinaceae; genus Pinus; species Pinus albicaulis. The sequence goes on along the minus strand of CM076574.1, from coordinate 1,349,120,427 downwards.
AAGGGATTTTGTGGGATTTTTGAAAAGGGAAGAAGGGGTGAAAATGGGGCTTTTGAAGGGATAAAATGGAGCAGATGAAGGCCTTTTGAAGCTTTTTCTTTCACGAACAGTGAGGCCTTTTTGATAGATACAACATTGAGGATTGCTTCAGAGGACAAAACACATGAAGGCTTTCAAGAGTGATAGGTTTTCAAGGAAAATGTTCATCTTGAAGACTTAGAAACCATTTAGCCACCTGTTTTCTATGCCAAAATTTTAAAGGTGGCTAACAGGATCAAAACACCCTGCAAAACCTCCACTAAAAATAACACAGTCCCTGAAGGGAAACTGCGCTGTAGCTTGAATAATTGAGTTGGCCTGATGCCAAGATACAAATCTGAAGCTCCACAGCTAATGCACTCTTCGAGGAGGTTAAAAGACACACTCATTGAGAAGAGGCACCTGTACAATCTAGATCTGAGCAGATCTGGTGTTTCCACTTGCTGCAGCTTACAAAAGCAACCCAAAACTCACTGGATCTGCGTTGCAGTTGGAAGTAGAGCTTGGCCAAATGCCTGATAGTGGATAAAATCAGAAAGACTCCTCCAAGAAATCCTCAAGGGAAGAGATAGAATCCTTGCATAGGAATCCCCAAGTGCTAAGCAGCACTATTCTCAGCTAAACAATAGAGAATGGTATTTGTCTAAACATACAAGATACTCAGAAAATATGCATAATCAACAACCCTCTCTTGCTGCCTCCCCTTTCCTTTTATAAGATGAAAGCCTTTGCAAACCCTAAACCACCTTGATGAATTAGCTCCTTTCACATGAGGGGCCTCCTTCTAGAACTGCACTGTCCCTTCAAGAGGTTCATTGTATCTAGACAACGTTGTAGATTTGGTCAAGGTTGACCCAATCTCATAGCTCAAACCCCTTTCACACCTGCAAGTGATTTTTTTACATGGCCCAGATTTATCCTTGTTCATATGGGCATTGATTTATTCATTCTTTTTAGGAGTTTTACATGTCCTCCTTTATTCATTTATTCATGCAACAGAAAATAAAACCAAAATGTATATTCCTCTTAGAGAAAAGGTGATGACTCAAAGTTGTCAAAATTGTACAACTTGGTAATATCATCAAATATTCCAGTGGCAAGGAAATGCTTAGGATCTTTTAAATCCTTAATTACAACTTGGTGAGGTGAAAATCTATTGTTTTACATTCATGTGAATGAAATATTTGATATACTGATAGAAGGTTGTAGGAAAGACTAAGAACACACAATACATCGTTGAAATGACCATTATCTAGTTGAATTATTTTGAACCTTGAAACACTAAGAGATCTATCATCACCAACAAATATTTGTTTGGTGTTACAACCATTAAGAGCAGAAAAATGGTTTATCTTTAGCCATATGATAACTTGATTGAGAATTAATAAGTCACTCATCAAAAGAAGAAGTAGATGTTGAATTGAAGGAGAAACCAAAAGCAAAAAGTGCATGTCCTCGAGGATAAGTGTTAGAAGAAGACTCAAGATTGATGTTTTGATTCTTTAATACTACTTCCAAGGGCTTCATATTTCTAAAACATTTAGACTCTAAAATGTATGTATTTTCCACAATAATTGCAATGCAGCAGACAAAAGGACCATGTGCATATGATATGGACATGGATGATCCGATGTAGGGCCAAGGAGAAATATTCCTCGAAGGAATATCAATAGCTAAAGAGGCTTCTTATCCAAGTAAATGCTCTCCCCCTCTCACGGTCAATAATTTAATTAATTCTTTGAACTCACTTGATATGAATGTAAAAAATTCCCTATGTGATAATGATGTTCTTTCGATTCCCTCCCCTCTACTTTCTATTATTGTGCCTTTTGATCCAACCCCCTTTGCATCATATTGTACCCCTCCATGCAAACTTGCGTCCCACGATGATCATTTAAACTAGTTGTTATCTAAGCAGCACTATAACCTATGTTCAAGGGTTTTCGAGCGAAATACTTTTGACAGTGTGGGGAGTCCTGGAAATTTTTCTCCTATCAAACCTAGGGGTAGGAAACAATTTAATACTAGGGCCAAATTTTTGGGTGTGTGTTATATTCTTTCACGACTAATCACGCGCGAGGGGGGTGGGGGGTAACAGGGGGGGTGATAGCTCTCCTTGTACGTTGCACTGGGCGCAACATACGGGGGGGTCACAAGGGGGGCGGTAGCCCCCCCTATCATGGTCTGGGGCAGAGCCTCGGAAATTTTTTTTGTCCTTATTTTCCGATGGGTAGACCCGCCCATGGTTTTGTGCATGGGTTTGCACATGGTTTTTGGGCATGATGGTTTTCGGCCCTTGGTATTTTGTAGATCTAGTTAAGGGAACTACAGTTATGTTCTAATCCAGGGTTGATGGATTGGGGTTTATGTATGCTTCGAAATGTATATATGTGTGTTGTAACACTAAAATAAATATAATGAAAAATCAAGCTAGTTGTCCCGATTTGGGATCCAGGGGAAAATCTCTGTGTATATCTGTTTTATGTTTTATGGTCTCGCTATTGTTTATTTTCAGTTTTTAATATTCGTTTGCAGTTAATTTTTGTACAGGGTTAAAACCTAAATTTGGTATCGGAGCAGTTTCGGCTTCAAGGGGATGCCTTTGTTGCTAAGGGGTTTTTTGCTTGGGCCCGAGGTAGACCCTGTTCAGTGGGAGATCTACGAGGGGAAATCTGAATGTTGTTGCAGATGCACTCTCAAGAAAGAATGAAGAGGTGGAAGCATTGCTTTGTGCCATTTCTATTATCCAACCAGATTGGATAACTGAAGCAAGAGATGAATGGAAGAAGGACAAAGATGTATGGACACTCATTCAAAAGTTGCGGCAAGATCCTAGTACATCTGATACATTTAGTTGGAAAAATGATTCCTTATGGTACAAAGATCGCTTATATCTTTGTAAGAATTCCCAACTAAAACAAAATATTCTTATGGAATTGCACACTTCTCCTTTAGGAGGACACTCAGGATTTTTAAAAACTTACCACAGGGTGAAGAAAGAATTTTTTTGGGATGGCCTTAAATCTGATATTCGAAAGTTTGTGGCGAAATGTTTGGTTTGCCAACAGAATAAAGTGGAAACAATTAAGACCCCAGGACTTCTACAACCTTTATCCATTCCAAGTCAACGTTGGGAGGAGATTTCAATGGATTTTATCCTCAATGTGCTGCCCCACTAAACCCTTTTGGAAGTCCTCAATGTGCTGCCCCACTAAACCCTTTTGGAAGTCCTCAATGTGCTGCCCCACTAAACCCTTTTGTTTGAGATTTATCAATTGGGTAAAGAAGGTGTTGCTCTTTGTATCCTCATAATGTGCTATCATTTCCTCCGTAAAAATTGACCAAGTGACAATTTTTTTACGGGAGCAAAGCCATTGATACCATACAAATGTATTTTGTTCTAAATGTAAAGTTGCAATGCGTACCTATTGTGTGTTTTGCACGTTATGGAGATCAAAATATTGCTCCATCTGTAGTATCCATGTTACAGGATCCTTTCCATCAAACTTCCTCATATCCATTTTTGGAATATGGTGGTTCTTCCAGCCAACATTCGAGTTTATGAAATCACAATTAATATTTATTTTGTTCTCATCGGGAGGTTCTTCTCCTATATTTCCGCCATTAGGAATCATTTCTGGTTTTAAGCTTGTCATCAAGCCTTCCATGTATGCTTTTAGATCACTCTTCATGTTTTCCATGTTGTCTTTCATGTCATCCATCTTAGCTTCCATGCCTTTCTTCAAACTGTCCATCTTCACTTCCATGCCTTTCTTCAAAACTTCCATTTCATTTTTTGTTGCTCTTTGTGAGAGTGAAAACTGTTGCATTTGCTCTTCTAATTTTGATAGATCATGTTGCAATTCTTCATCTTCATGAGTCATAGTAGAGCCTTCTGAAGGCTTAATGGGTGTTGAATTCTTTTTAGGGGCCATTTTAGAATCCAATATTGATATCTATTCTACAAGATTCTCTTGGAATCAATTCAACTTGATTCTTCAAACAAGACTTATGCAATTCGGAAAAAAAATACACACCTTTTACTAGCTTTTAGGAGCTCGATATTGAAATTGAATTATCTCCGTATTTGAAAATCTTCGATATCTGAAATTCAGCCCTGTAGTAGCCCTCTGAAGCTTCTTTCAAATGCCACAGGTCTGACCTAATTTTGATTCTCCAAGACAAAGTTGTGTCCAATCTCCCACAATGACCTAATTCTGGACTGGTTCAGTAGAGCGAACTTGTACGACTTGCCACGTGTCACTGTTTTGTCCTTTGTCTCTAAAATTGATAGCGAAGAAACTACAGGCCGTGTACTAGTGATCACTTTTGACGGCACTCCAATCCAATATTCAGAGAGAGAGTTATTAAACTTTTCCCACGATCACCTCTTTGAGATGAAATTCAGGAGCCTGAAAAAGCACTACCTTCCACAGATCATATCTCCAAAAATATTGCGAACCAAGCTCTGAAATTTTTTGATGAATTTCCTCAGGATTTCAGCTTTGCACCATATGAATTTCAGATTCTGAACCTTCGTAGAAAAAAATTTATAGCGCAAATGCCACGATGACCTGTTTAGGAGCCTGAAAAAATACCTGACTTCCACAGATCATATCTCCGAAATTATTGCGAACCAAACTCTGAAATTTTTATACAAGCTTCCTCAGGATTTTTTCTTTGCACCCTAAAAATTTCAGCTTCTGAAACTTCGTAGAAAAAAAGTTATAGCGAAAATGCCACGATGACCTGTTTGGAGCAGCGAAACCCTAGAATCCAAAGCTCTGATACCAAATGTTGTGTAACCAGCTCCAAAAATAGAAGAAAAGAGATATCAACGCCTTAGAAATAAGCCACTTCGAGGGGGAAACCTCCAACACATTACATAAATGAATAATTCTTGGATGATACAATTTACAAAACCTCCTTTCTATATATAGGAGTCCATGGGGCCATAATGTAATCCTAGTGGGCCACAATGTAATCCTAGCCGACCCAACAATAATAATTTAAGGGCACAATAATAACAAAATGGGGGTTACAAGGGTACAATAATAACAATAAGGGGTTTACACTAACAATAATAAGGGGCTATACTAGTGATATAGGGACCAACAGAGAGAGTCGGGTATGCAAAGTTGAAGAACTTCAGATGTTAAAATAGTCACCAAGGATGTGGTATCAGAAATTTGATACCTATATATGGGGACTTGGCTTCACCAGAAGCAAGGAGGATCACTGTGTTTATTTTAAATTAATTGGTGACCTTGTTATTTATTTGGTCTTGTATGTGGATGATATGTTGTTGATTGGAAATGACAAAGAAATTATCCAAGATTTGAAGACCCAACTGTTCTCCAAATTCGACATGAAGGATCTTGGTGCTGTAAACTATATTTTGGGCATGGAAATTAAGAGAGATCAGGCAAAGAGGAAGCTCTGGTTAAACCAGAGGAAGTATGTCGAGACTATATTGCAGAGGTTCAATATGCAGGATAGTAAAGCGGTGAATGTTCCTATTCCTGTAGGTGTAAAGCTGTCTGCTGAATAGTGTCCCAAGACACAAGAAGAAGAGGAGTATATGTCCCGTGTTCCATATGCAAGTGCAGTGGGTAGCCTGATGTATGCAATGGTCTCTACTAGACCAGACATTGCACATGCAGTGGGAGTATTGAGCAGGTTTATGTCAAACCCAGGGAAGGAGCATTGGACAACAGTGAAGCGGGTTTTCAGATATTTACGTGGCACTAGTGATTATGGCTTGTGCTACCAGGGAAGACCAGGATTGGAAAAAATGTTGGACATTCGTGGTTTTTTTGATGCAGACTGGGCTGGAGATCTGGACCAAAGAAGATCTACAAGTGGGTATGTGTTTAGCCTATTTGGAGGCGCAGTCAGTTGGATGAGTAAAAGACAGTCTGTAGTGGCTCTTTCAACTACAAAGGTAGAATACATAGCAGCCACTCATGCAAGCAAGGAAGCAGTTTGGTTGCAAAGATTGTGTTCAAGTATGGGGTTGGTACAACAAGCTATAAGGATAGACTGTGATAGCCAAAGTGCAATTTTCTTGGCTAAGAACCCTGCTTATCATTCAAAGACAATGCACATTGATGTTCAATATCACTTTGTTAGAGATATGGTTGAGGCTAAAAGGGTGTTGCTGGTAAAGGTGGACACTTTGAAGAATGTTACAGATGCATTGACAAAGTCTGTGAGCACTCAGAAGTTCTCTTGGTGTAGAGAAACAATGGGTGTTGTAATGTCACACGACTCAACTCTCCTATCGTCCTCGTAAGAAAACAACAAGTGGGAGAATGTTGGGTTTGTGTTATATTCTTTCACAAATTCAATCACGTCGTTTGGGTGGCTGGGGGGGCGATATTGGTCCTTATTTTCCGACAGGTGGACCCGCCCATGGTTTTGTGCATGGGTTTGCACATAGTTTTGGGGCATGATGGTTTTTGGCCCTTAGTATTTTGTAGATCCGGTCAAGGGATCTACGATTATGTTCTAATCCAGGGTTGATGGATTGGGGTTTATGTATGCTTTGGCATGTATATATATATGTTGTAACACCAATAAAATATAATGAAAAATCAAGCTGGTCATCCTGATTTGGGATCCAAGGGAAAATATCTGTGTATATATTTTTTATGTTTTATGCTCTCGCTATTGTTTATTTTCTGTTTTTAAGATTCGTTTGCAGCTAATTTCTGTACAGGGTTAAAACCTATACAAACACTTGCCAAATTTGGAAATTCGAGAAGTCAAACCTAAATCTATTGATGGGGTCCTTAGAGTAAAAAACACCCCTGGCCTGATGCACCATGATGGTTTTATATTTCAACTATAGGGGTCTGGCCAACCCTTCCAAAAAGTTCGCCCTAAATAAATCAATGCTCTTAGTTAATGTGAGCATTTTTTTACAAGAGGCTTTGGGGGAAGGAGATATTATTAAAAATTCCCTTGAAACCATGCTTCTTGTATGGTATTTCATTGCCTCTGATGCCAAAGGAAGATCCAGGGGCTTGGATTTAAGTGTCAACCCAAAATCTGAAAAAAATCGGGGACTGCGGGGAGCTAACATGGTGTTGGGAGAGGCTATCCTCTCTCTGGATCTGAATATGGAGTTGAAGATCATAAAAATATATGGGCCATGCCGGGGAAAAACTTTGTTCTAGGAATAATTGATGTCAAATTTTTTTATGAAGGTGGATAATCTGGTGATGGGAGGTGACTTAAACTTTTCATTGAGTGCATCATAGATTTAGGGTCCTCATTCTCACCTGAATCCCCAGGTTGGTTTCTTCTGACACCTTCTGGACACACATACGGTGGTAGATGTTGATTTTATAAAATTTCACCCCACTTGGAGGAATTAGTGAGCTGGTGAGAATATAGTTGCTTGTAGAATTGACCACTTTTTTTATGATGGATGCTCTACTGGAGAAAAATCCTTTATTCAAACAATGGATTGGCTCTGGTGGGGAATCTGACCACCTCCCCATTTTCCTTGAGATTTGTGGATTCTTAAATAAACCTGGTAGAACATTTAAATTCTACTCGTCATGGCTTAAGGATGAACCTTACCGAGATATGATTTCTGAGAACTGGTCACCTTATGACCCAAATCAGGGGGTTTGAGGGATGAGAAATTCACTGCAAATTTGAAGAAAATAAAAAAGGCTTCCATTCAATGCACAACTCAGGAAAAATAAAAAGATGATGAAACCCTGAGAAATGTGGAATGTGAATTAAACAGACTGGAAGATGGTGATATAGGTAGTTATGATAATGAGGAAGCTAAACAAAGAGGTTTTCCCTTAGGAAAGGAGAAAAAGTGGATCCTGAATGACAGAGAAGAGATGTTAAGACTTAAGAGCAAGGCCACCTGGATTCAAAATGGAGATGATAACACTAATTTTTTCCAAAAAATTTCCAAAGGCTGCAAGACCCAAACATTATATGGGAATTAGACAACCCAATAGGCAAAAGGATCTCTGCTTTCGAGGATATAGCTAAATTTGGGGTAAGCCACGTTAGTAATTTTTTTCAGGCCCGACAAGAAGTGTCCATGCTGAAATCATCTAAATTTCCCAAGTCTTTCCTCAAATTTTCGACCCTGAGGAAAATAGGGATATGATGGAGCCTGTGTTCGAGCTGGAATTGCAAAAGGTCCTCCATGGTTTTCAGAAAGACAAAATTCCTGGGCCAAATGGCTAGTCGGTAGAGTGTTTCTTAGGTTTTAATGATTTTTTGAAGACGGTCTCCTAGGGGTGGTGGAAGAGTCTCATTCTACTGGGCTTATTCTCCCTTCATTCAATGCCATGTTCATTGCCTTGATTCCCCAAATCAATGATCCCCACTCCTTTGATGATTTTAGGCCCATCTCGCTCTATAACTGCATATAAAAAATCATCGTGAAGACAATTGCAAATAGGTTGAATTTGATCCTCTCTAATAATATTTCATACGAATAATTATGATTCCTTGATGATAGATAGAGTCATGAAGAAATAGGGGTTTCCGAGGATATCATGCACAACATAAATTCATGGAAGAAAAAAGGTATGATTATCAAGATCAATTTATCAAAATATTTTGATGATGTGAATTGGTGTTATATCATATTATTGCGTATGCACTTGGGCTTTGAGGTTCCATTTATAAATTTTATTATGAGTTGCTTTCCTTTTATCTATTTTACAGTTCTTATCAATAGTGTGGCATATAAAAAAATTCAATCTCAGAGAGGTTTAAGGTAGGGATGCCCCCTCTCTCCCTTTCATTTCCTTTTGGTTAATGAAGGCCTGAGTAGGCTATTAAAAGAGGCAAAAAGGATGGGAGATCTTTGTGAGGTTTGGGTGGCTGAAAATCTTATTGTTACACATATGTGTTTTATTTATGATGTTTTACTATTCATTGATGGCATGTCCAACCCTTCCAAAAATTTGGCCCTAAAGAACTTAGTGCTCTTAGTTAAGGTGGGCGTTATTTTTTACCATAGACTTTCGCGGAGGAGATATTATTAAAAATGCCCTCAAAACCATGCTTACTAGATTGTGGTTAATTTCTTCTTATGCCAAAGGAAGATTCAAGGGCTTAGATTTTGGTGTCAACCCAAAATCTGTAAAAAATTTGGAGACTGTGGGGAGATGATATGGCATTGGGAGCAGACATCCTCTCTCTGGATATCAATATGGAGTTGAAGATCATCAACATATATGGGCCATGCCAGGGGAAAAATTTGTTCTCGGAATCGTTGATGTCTAAATATTTTATGAAGGTGGATAATCTGGTGATAGGAGGTGACCTAAACTTCTCATTGGGCGCATCAGAGGTTTGGGCTCCTCATTCTCACCTGGATCCTGAGGTTGGTTTCTTTCAACACCATCGGGACACACATATGTTGGGAGATGTTGATCTGGTAAAATGCACCCCACTTGGAGGAACTGGAAAGTTGGTGAGAACATAGTTTCTTATAGAATTGACCAATTTTTGATGATGGATGCTCTACTGGAGAAAATTCCTCTTATCAAACAATGGGTTGGCTCTGGTGGGGAATCTGACAACCTCCCCATTTTCCTTGAATTTTTTGGAGCCTTCAATAAACCTGGTAGCCCATTTAAATTCTACTCCTCGTGGCTTAAGGATGAAACTTATCGGGATATGATTTCTGAGAATTGGTCGCCTTATGACCCAAATCAAGGGGGTTCGATGGATGAGAAATTCACTGCAAATTTGAAGAAAATAAAAAATGCTTACATTCAATGGGCGAATTAAAAAAAATGATGAAACCCTAAAAAATTTGGAATGTGAACTAAATGGACTGGAAGATGCTGATGGAGGCAGTTATGATAATGAGGAAGCTAAGTAAAGAGTTTTTCCCTTTGAAAAGGAGAAAAAGTGGATCCTGAATGATAGAGAAGAGATGTGGAGACTTAAGAGCAGGGTCGTCTGGCTTTAAAGTGGATATGGTAACGTCAAGTTTTTCCAAAAATTTTCCAAAGGTTGTAAGATTGAAAACACTATATGGGAATTAGACAACCCAGTAGGAGGAAGATCCTTTCTTTCGAGGATATGGCTAAACTTGGGTTAAACCACTTTAGTAATCTTTTTCAGACCCAACAAGAAGTGTCCATTATTGAATTCGTCTGAAATGCCCTAGCCTTTCATCAATTTTTGGACCCTTAGGCAAACAGGGATCTGATGGAGCTTGTGTTGGAGCTGAAATTGCAAAAGGTCCTCCATGGTTTTCAGAAAGACAATAGTCTTGGGCCAGATGGCTAGTTGGTAGAGTTTTTCCTAGGTTTTAATGAGTTGTTGAAGGATTATCTCCTAGGGGTGGTGGAAGAGTCCCATTCTACTGGGCTTGTTCTCCCTTCATTCAATGTCACATTCATTCTCTCATTCCTCAAATCGATGATCGCCACTCCTTTGATGGCTTTAGGCCCGTCTCGCTCTATATGTTTTGGGACCTTCCTTGTACAAATAAGGCATCTCCATTCTGACCCTCCATATTTCTCCATCTCATTTCCTCTAACAGCAAGGCTGAGACAATGTCATCAAAATTCAAGGTAGTTGTATTGCTACCTATTGCAATAACCAGACTGTCCCACGAGTCTAGTAGAGAACACAACAAACTGATGCACTTATCTTCATCTGATATTTTAATATCAATAGATGATAGCTGACTTACCACAGTATTGAAGGCGTTCAGATGCTCTATCACCGAGTCTCCATCCTTCATCCTCAGGTTATACAGCTTTTCCCTCAGGAACAATTTATTCACCAGAGACTTAGATTGGTACAAAGTCCCTAGCTTGTCCCACGGGGTTTTCATCGTAGCTTCCCCAGATACATTCAACAATATTGAATCTGAGACACACAATCGTATTGTGCTCTTTGCCTTCCGATCCAGCTTCTTCCAGTCTTCATCTGACATTGTCTTTGGTTTAGTGGCCAGATCTACCACGATCCACTGATCTTTAACCACCAACAGATCCTCCATCTTGAGCTTCCACAACTCAAAACTCTGACCATTAAATTTCTCGATCTCTATCTTTCCACCGCTCGCCATCTTCTTTCACTGCAAGAATCGATCCTGCAGATCTCCCACTGAACAGGGTCTACCTCAGGCTTAAGCAAAAAACCCTCAACAGTAAAGGCGTCCCCTTGAAGCCGAAACAACTATGATACTAAATGTAGGTTTTAACCCTTAACAGAAATTATCTACACACAAATCTTATAACAGAAAATAAACAATAGCAAGAGCATAAAACATAAAACAGATAAACACAGAGATTTTCCCCTGGATCCAAATCAGGATGACTAGCTTTATTTTTCATTATATTCCTTTTAGTGTTACAACACATATATATACATGTCGAGGCATACATGAACCCCAATCCATTAACCCTGTATTAGAACATAACTATAGTTCCCTTGACCGGATCTACAAAATACCAGGGGCCGAAAACCATCGTACACCAAAACCATGTGCAAAACCATGCACAAAACCATAGGCGCAGACTACCGGTCAAGAATATAACACATACCCAACACAGAATGGGTCTCTAATATTGTTCCCGTGGATAAGAAAAAGGACACTATTCGTGTCTGTGTTGACTATCGTGATATCAATCGAACATGTCCTAAGGATAATTATCCTACTCCCTTCATCGATCAAATCATTGACAACCAGGTCAGGAGTGAGATTTTTTCTCTTATGGATGGTTTTTTGGGTTATAATCAGATCAACATTCTCTTGACTAATCAACACAAGACTACCTTTATCTGTCATTGGGGCACCTTTGCATATAAGAAGCTTCTTTTTGGTTTAAACAATGCCAGGGACACATTTCATTGTGCGATGTCTTATGCCTTTCATGATATTCGCCACATCATTCAGCCTTATCTAGATGACCTTCTGGCTCATTCAGCTAAGTGTAGAGATCATCCTAACCATCTTCGTCAAATTTTTCTTCGTTGTAGACGCTATAACATTCGGCTCAATCCGCACAAGTGTGTATTCTACGTCGATTCTGGTAGACTCTTAGGGTTTATCGTTTCCAAAGACAGGATTCGCCTTGATCCTCTCAAGGTTGAGGCTATTATCAATCTTCCCTCTCCTTCCTCATTACATCAATTTCAGAGTTTACAAGGGAAAGCTAATTTTCTACATCGTTTTATACCTAACTATGCCGAAGTAGCTAATGGATTCACACGATTGTTAAAGCAGGGCATTCCTTTTAACTGGGATGAGATCACTCAAAAATATTTTGATGCGTTGAAAAAAAATTTGGTCAATGCTCCTCTCCTCCGCCCTCCAAATTATCATCGTGATTTTTCCATTTATTTAGTTGTCGCTTTCAGCATGATTACCATGGTTTTGGTACAAGACGATGATGACGGTCATGAGCATGTTATTTATTACTTGTCTCGTAACCTTCTTGACATCGAAACGTGTTATGCTCATGTCGATAAGTTAGCGTTGGCTGTTGTTCAATCCATTCAATGTTTTCGTCATTATATTATTTTACGTACAGTGACGATGATTTCTGAATGCAACCCCATGACTTACATATTGTCTCGACAATTGCTGGGGGGGAATAATCAAAGTGGATTGTTATCCTCCAAGAGTTTGATTTGGAATTTACTGTGGCCAAGTCTAAGAAATCATTGATCTTTTCTAATTTACTGTGTTCTCTCCCTTCCGACTCCACACCTTCTCATTTTGAGGAATCCATTACAAACGATTCGCTTTTCTTGATTAGCACCCTCGATCCTTGGTACGGTGATATCATCATCTATCTCCAAAATTCATCTTTTAGATATGAGTTGACGAAGGATGCCCGCCGACACATCCGTCATCAGTCGCAACCTTATCGTATAGTTGGAGATACTCTCTATCGTGTTGGAGTCGATTCGATACTCTGGTGATGCTTAACTCTCGAGGAAGCTAAGAAAGCCAAAAATGATTGTCACAATGGCGCTTGTGGAGGTCACATGTCTGGTTATGCTACTGCATAGAATATTCTTCGTGTTGGTTATTTTTGGCCTTCCATTTTCAAGGATTGTATTGTCGCAGTTCGTAAATGCCATGATTGCCAGATTTATCAATGCAAGTTGTGTGCGCCACACGTTCCTCTTCATCCTGTCATTACTTTTGGTCCCTTTGCAAAATGTGGCATCAATTTTATGATGTGTAACCCTCACTCGGCCGGGGGGCATGCTTATATTATCGTAGTTGTGGACTAATTCACCATATGGGCCGAAGCAATGCCTACACTTGCCGCTGATGGTAAGACAGTTGCTCAGTTCATCTTCAATCATATTATTGCTAGGTTTGGTGTCCCTCAAGCCATCATTACCGATCATGGTTCCCATTTTCGGCATTATATGGTGGCGGAGTTGACTTCTAAGTTGGGTCTGCGTCACGACAACTCAACGCCATACTACCCTCAAGCCAATGGCCAGGTTGAAGCTGTGAACAAAGTTCTTGTCATGACTCTTCAACGTACGATTGGGATCCACAAATAAAATTGGCATCTCATGTTATTTTCAGCTCTTTGGGCGTATCAAACCTCACTTAAGAACGCAACCGGTTCACTCCTTTCCAGTTGGTTTATAGCCAGGAAGCTACTCTCCCGATTGAATGTGAAATACCTTCACTCAAGTTGGTTGTTGAATTACTGCAGAATACTTTGCCAGAAGAAGAGTGTCTCCTTTATTTAGAAAGGCTGGATGAAACCCGCCGCTTTGCTGCTCTCATTATTGAAGCACAGAAAAAGTGGGTCAAAGCTCATTTTGATCAGTCAATTTCCCTCGTTCTTTTGTTGAAGGAGATCTCATCCTCCTGTATTACCAAGCTCATGATAAGCTAGGGGCAGGAAAATTTCAGCCTATGTGGCATGGGCCCTACAACGTTAAACGTGTAATGCAAAATGGGGCCTATGAGCTTATTTATTACAAAGGTCATCCTCTTGAACAACCCAGAAATAGGTTGTATCTCAAAAAATATTATGCGTAAGTCATTCATGCATAATAGGTGTACATAGGTGTTGTTTTCTTTTTTTGTACATGTTTTTGGTTGGGTGTGTTTTGTGAGCATTTTCCTGCTTATTGGGTCTTTCTTATTATGAAGATGTCTATTACCCCTTATGTTGGTTTCGCGAATGGTGCTTCTCGCAGTACCAGGAATTTGTCCTCGGCAGCCCGGGTAATTTATGATCCTGCTGGTGAGTTGATAGATCTGCAAGGTATTTGTCTAGGACGAACTACAAACAATGTCGTTGAATATAGTGCTGTCATTGAGTTATTAACCGAGGCGATCAACCTCGGCGTACGTGCATTGTTTGTAAATATAGATTCACAGCTTGTCGTTTTGCAACTCAATAGTCATTATTCAGTTAGAAATCCGCACATTCTGAGATTGTATTTACGTATTCGTTTGTTGGAAAGACATTTTGATTTTATCACATATCGACATATTCCTAGACAAATGAACACATTAACTGATATAGTGGCTAACATTGTATTAGATAGACATTTGCATAATTTGTAAAAGCATCATCATATGAAAATATCCATGTAGGAAAATAGATGTATATATATATATATCGCATGTTTGCAGTCGTGTGCATCATAACTTCAAAAAATATATGTATTCTTCTATTAAATCCTGAGACATCATGTCTCTCAAAAACATGCAGATAAAATAAAACCTAGGTGTCTAATCAGCATGGTGCTCGTGATAACATGTCACTGCCGGTACAAGCCGCCTCAACAAGCGGTGAATTCGGCTGGGCACCCCTACGGTATGTCTCTGGTAGGCGCGAGGAACATCATCAAAACGTGCATAATCTGGGACTCCTCGTGTGATTCCCTCTAGATTGCACACTATCTCATCTTCCTCGTCGCCCTCGCCTTGAGGGTCAAAATCATGAGGGATTCGCCTCGCTATTGGTGACATGCCGACAGGTCTCTCTGGGCCAACATCTGCAATCACATGGATTTAATGTCAGAACATGCATAAATAAAAAATCATAAAACTCATAAAACTTAAAAATGAGTCTCACCCAAATATTCATCCCAATCTTCTCCCTCCGGGAGTGGGAGGTCCAGATCATCAGTGAAATCTGTACCAGAGTAAGGCCAGTCCTCAACGACAATCAATTGTCAGCAGAGCTAATCAAATAATTCCGGTCTCCAGGACATCTGTTGACTGCCCCCTGCCCTTGGCATCAGAGCTGCCCATCAGGCCATCCGTGGTTCTCTCTCTAGTGGTGTCGGGACTATAACCTCATGTTGCTGAAAAATGGGTAGTCATTCCAAGAAGAATGATACTAAAATGGATCCATAACCAAATTGTTTCAATTTGGACTTCTTGCATTTTGTTAACTAGTGCTTCATGTTTATTGTCACGACCTCTTCCCAGTTGTAGATGGTCCATGCCAAGCAATCTACAGTACGAAGCAACTGTGTCTTTGTTTCTTTGTGCAGTGCTTGTGTCCCCACAGCTCATGTGATGGTATGTAGCACCACTCGTAGTGTCAAATCTGGGATAGTTTGAATATCAACTTTCCCACTACTTGATCCCTTCCATGCTCCTGGACATATCATGTCTATCACCATGGACATGTTTTCCATGCAAGGCTGGGAGTCAGTTAGGATTGGTGCTGCTCCCATCCGCGATAATCCTGTGATGAAATGCACGTCAGAAACTTTGATCTCAAGTTCTTGATCCCAAAGGATGAACTTCTCTTGATTTTCATCCCATATACTGACCAGATACTGTAATAACTCTGGTGGGCTCGGAGACATGACGTTAGGAAGAATTTTTTCAAACCACAGTTTCTGAGAGCTTCCATCTCATTTTCCATGGCCAACTCATCTTCTTCGTTGCGTTCTCGTTCTTTTCATTCAATGACCATTTTTCCTCTTTCTACCTGCAAACACATTCATATGAGTGGTATTAGTCATTTTGAACCTTGAATTTGTGATTAATTGGGGTATTTGATCAGCAGTTTTGCATAGAAATGGTTTGCGCCATTGGCGCGACTGTTCCAATGGGCACGCCCTAGTGTAAAAAATTGGGCGGTTGGTGCGACTCCGTGCCCGAAAATAGTGCCGACCGCCGTGCCCTAGTTTTTTCATTTCCTCCCCAAAATTGAAAATTAGAAATTTTAGATACTAAGAAATGACTTAAAATGATGAGAGGGATCTCGGATCTTACCTGGAGTTGACGGATTTGAGATTGGTTTGTTGGATTGGCCGCTATCGTCCCCACAATATTGCACAATGAAATGGGTAACTATTGCTCCACAAGAGGTAAAAAGTGAAAAGTAATTATTTTTACCATTTTTTGACATTTTATAACTTTTTCACAACCCTAATTATGTTTTAAGACATGTTTTTCGATTATTTTATCATATTATTTTCGAGAAATGGGTTTTACACATGTCTCTTATGTAGCGACAGGTTTTTCATGCGACAATGATGAAGTAACAAGTTATATTTTATACTTTTTCAAATTCCGTAAAAACACGAAAAAGTCACTACTGGAGTCATCTTTCAGCTCTTTTCTGACTCTCTAAAATTGAAAAGATCATCGAGACTCTTGTCATTTTGAACTCATTAAATGGCTGCGAAACGATATCTACGCAGTATACGTTTAACCCTTTTTCAATCTGGGATGGATTATTTACGAAAAAGGAATACCTTAGCCTATCGTGACTAAGAGGTTCTCTCAGACACAGTTTTCTACCTTTTTGGATCTGTGAGACTACATAAGAAAAGGCACTGTTGGAGTTTCTTTTCTACCTTCTTTTCAAACTCTCTAAACATGAAAATATGTTGAGTTCTCCCTTTGTCAGACTCATTAAACCCTGATGACATCGAACTTCATCACCATGACGTTATTCAATTTCCTCCTTCCTAGGGCTTGTAAAATGTACTAGGTTGGATTTTTCCGAAGGAAAAACTTAAAGTGCAAGCATATGCTATCCCCTTCAAGCTTGTTTTAAAAAATAATTGGGGTACTCACCAGAAATAGTGGGGGAAATGGAACCAAGTTTTAGTTGTGTTGGCAGTATGCGCTCTTAAACATGGCACTTATCTGCATTTGTATCGGGTTGGGGATATCTCATTTCATCATTTTTTCCTCCATGGGTTTGGGTAATCTCTTTTGACCTCTCATCTACTCTTAGCCATGTCATCATTACCTCAGATCCTTTGATGTCAAATACTGCCAAATCCAATGTCGTGTCGTTGATATGTTCAAGAGAAGTTCGCCTCTGCAGTTGTCAACCTTCCTCTGATTTCCTATTGGTCCTGATTCACTTTCATCATGTTACTCTATCTCGTGTCGATGATGTGGGAAACATTATGGCCCTCCTTCGACCAGGTCACTTCCTATCGACTTTAGCTCATTATATAGGAATTTGATCTAGAGACTCCCTTCTGGTACCTTGGAGCCTGCATGCCTCAATGGCAGGTTTTTCGCATTCGACGCAAGGTTCACATCATTGGCCTTCGATCGAGTGATTTTGCGGATGTTCGACGTCAGATCATTGTTCACAATAAGTGGATTGTACCTTTTGTACCTTGAGGGCCATCATCATCATTGGTGGTTTCTCTCGCGTCTGTTAACATCTTTCATCATTGGCTGGTAATCAGACGATTTTCCTACATGTTTGACTTTAGCTCATATATTCGCATGCTCAAAATTGTACTTGTTTGGGTCGAGATGGAGCGCAAGACCCTGGGTTTTGTCTGATAAAATCCAGGCTGCAGATTTTTGTGGATTATTATGACTTATTGCATGACTCTTTTGATTGGATGGCTACAACCATACCTAAGTCTATTTACTGATCCTTACTTCTGGATGACTGTGTCCATACCTCGGATCTCAAGTTTTATATACTCTATAATGGATGGTTGCACCCATGCCACATGATACATGTATCACATATATCAGTTGTATTTGTAATTGCATGTCTTTTGACAGTGGTATTTGGTTCGAACGCATTATCATAAAGAATTTCATCCCTCCCTATCCCTCGGACTTCATGCTTTAGGGTGCATCTGTTACACAACATTTTGTCATTGTCCCTGCAATCCCAAACTTGCACATTGGAGGGTCGTTTTTGTGACCAATAAGCAGTTTCATGCCTTGAAAATACTATATTTGCATCCCTTTTGGTGAAAGTAACATTCTTTTTGTTGACATTTCCCTAATCAGAGCTGTAAAAATCCCTATTTTTTCCTTGGCGCGAGTAGCCAATTACACCCTCACGCCGACTGAGAAATTTAACACTGAGCTTGTGCCAGTTAGACACCTGTGCCAAGTTGTTTATGGAATCTTTTTTTAAAATATAGGCGGAGTTTCCATTCCAACCACCTCAAGGATGATTTATTGGGAGTGGTTGAACTAAAACAACCACGGACTCCTTCCTTTAGTTAGTATTTTCCACCTCCCTTGGAACTCTCCTAAAGGATAGGACTCCCTCCCACCTTTGTAGGGATCCCAACCTCCTCCTTTTCCTCTATAAAAGAAGTTATCTCTCTTAGTACTAGCTAGTTGAACTAGGAGAATTATACATACTATAGCTAAGCTACTAGAGAAGATAGAATAAGAAGAAATTATGTTGAGGAAGCTTGAGTCGATGACTTCTAAGAGAGCTTGAGTCCATGCCTTCATCCCGTCCCAATTCCCTAACAGACATTTGAGACGCGCTTTGCCTGAACCGTGTTGGAGGAGACTGCGATGTCAAAGCATCGGTTGTATTCTTCCTTTTGTTCAATTATATACATGACTACTGTTTGGTTCCACTATTGTGTTATGATGTTTATTTGATGCGATATGTTTAGCCCTCTTTGACTAGATAATAGTTTTGAATGAAACTATTATGTCGTATGTTGTTCTTGTTCTTTGTCTTATGTGCAGGTATCTGAACGTGACAGCGAACGAATTTTGATTTGCCAAGGCAGGAGCTAGAGGCCACTACTCTTTCTACCACGACAACAACATTGGATTCAAGGTAGGTCAATCTATCATGTTTTTGTTCATTCATTAACTAGGGAGCAACACTTTAGCGTGTCCTTTTGTTACTAGACCTACCCTAGGGATATAGAGATCGTCTCTGTCCGCAGAGAGGATTTACCTTCATAACAATATGTCTTGACTGAGTTGGTTGAATTATGTTTGAAAGTCATCATTTTGATGAATAGGAACATTTTTTGGCAACAGTCCTTCTTGAGAAGGTAGTACAACATCAATATCAATTTATTCTTTTGTTTCTTGATATGGAAATGCTTCAGTACATAAATTAGCAGTAGGACAAATAGAAATAATCTCTTCATTACATAAACATTTAGAGGTTGGCTACTTGCTTAGAATCTAATTGATTTCTTCTTCACTT
Source organism: Pinus albicaulis (assembly GCA_034641835.2). Taxonomy (NCBI): domain Eukaryota; kingdom Viridiplantae; phylum Streptophyta; class Pinopsida; order Pinales; family Pinaceae; genus Pinus; species Pinus albicaulis. Next base: position 1,349,100,964 of record CM076574.1, on the reverse strand, counting down.
AAAGGAGGGAGTCTTTGTTTTCTTTGGATTGAACAGCAATTATTTTCTTTCTCTTGTAAGGACTGAGCATGAGGTTGAATGTCTTCTTTAGCCTCACACAAAAGAGCAGATGAATTATCATTTTTCTCCATAGAAAGACCTTGTGGATCTTCTTTCATTTCCTAATTGCTTTCATTTTCAACTAACTTCTCTTGGTTGTTATGACAGTTAAATTTAGAATGAAATTCATGAATTGCTTCTAAGATATCCTCAGGATGCCAGTTTCCTAAATCTTCATCAATATTTACAAGGTATTGTATGAGATCCTTAGATTGATCACAACAATTTTCAGCTAATGATAAAGATGGAGAATTTTCTTTATAATGCTCATAAAACACCTTCTAGAAATCTTTTAAAGAAAACAAACTACCAGGGTCCAGACCTTCATACTGTTCCCTTGCTTTCCCTTCTAATGTCACCATGAACATCTTCATGATGAAATCCTCATGCCATTCGACTTTCAACCTCCATGAGTGTATATGAAATTTAATGAGACGTAACAAAGCATCATCAACCTTCGCATCTTGAAAAATAGGAAGAATTTTGTCCCAATTTACCTCAGGCATTTTGTGTGGGAATCTAGGAATGTGATCTCTATTCATTGGAGCATACTGCGTTGTATTCTTGGATCCATCTTGTCAAATAGTCAGAGAGTGGGGTCACTGTATATTCACAACCAATCTGGAGTCTTTTACAAGTGGAGTCTTTAGGTCAGCTGAAAACTATGGAGTCACAAGGTGGATGATTTCAGCTTTCTTGTATATGGCTGATGTCCACCATCAACAACTAGGTACCAATCTTGGAACACTTGAATTATACAATATTTTGACTTGGGTTTCTGAGTTCTGATGAAATATTAAGCCTTTTCAATAACTCATCCCCAGTATGGTTTTCATTTTGTTAGCCTTCCGTAATTTGTAAGATTGACAAGAAAAAATGAAAAAGGACAACATCAAACCACTTTGGATTCTAGGACCTAGCCTTCCTAGACTCAAAGAGGGCTCTCTCTACTTTTATGATTTAACTTGATAATTATGAGTTTTGATATTAGGCCAGTTAAAGTGATGGAGGATTGTTTGTTTTGATTGATTGTGTGGTTGGACAGTAGGTCTGTAGGGACTTATCCATTGGGCTATGGAGTCAAAGGCTAGAATGGCACATCAACATCAAGAGCATCACAGGGAAAGCTAACTATGCTAAATGGATATTTAGAATTGTATGAATTATGAGGTGAAATAAATAGTGAGGTTTAGTAGTGACTAAAGAGCAGTTAAGAATTCTTTAATCAGACTTTAGCAGAAAACATTAAGATTGTAAATGCGGACAGAATTAAGGTGCTCCGACAGTAAAACTTAATCTAAAATTTCTGATTTACAATTAGATGAATAGATGCACAGTGGGGAAAATAATGGAAACATTTAAAACAGAGAAGTAGCACATCACCATTTTAACACAACTCAAGAATCTTATAAACGGTCTTTGATTATTGATGTGCAGCTCCAAAATTATAGTGCTCCAATATATTATTTCTTACAATGCAGGGGCTAACAATATCCAACCCTTCATAATGGAAATTCAAGTAATATTTAACTAAAACTTGAATCAGATGCCCTAATATACTTTGGCAAACTTCATTAATAACAAACAAACTGGAATTAGACAAGTGTGGTCATGCAAGGCCCAAGCAAAGAAAATTTCTAACAAAACACCGCCTGTAGAATTAATTTTGGGCAACTCTTCGTGGATCCAAACGTTTTGATGGCTCTTCGGCAAATCAAACAATAATCTTGGAGGTAGTTGTGATGATCATGAGGAGGCAACCAATTGTGGCTCTGACATCTGCCTTTGTTTTGCAGAATATTGGCGTTTGGTAATTAAATCTAGTGTGGCGCTGGTTACTTCTCATTATTTGGGTGATTATGCTGATGTGGTCTATATGGACACCCTTTTCCCGACTCGACCTCCCGTGCTTGCACACGTTGTCGAGGCTTATTCTATTACAAGTCCTTCTACCATGTTCTGACCTATTTCTTCAGGAAATGGCGCACAAATCTCATAAGCCTTGATGTGAAGGGATGACGGTGGATGTGGCACAGGAGCAGTGGTAATGATCAAATGAATGCAGTGGCGGTTTGGAGGCCAGCGGAAACAGCTTTTAGGAGGGGAGCTTAGGTGGTAAACGGTAATAGAGAGGGGGGTGCGAAATTGAGATGGTGTGACACGTGGAGGAGTGGGCGCTAATGGATATCGCTCATTTCGGAACCCCCCCCCCCCCCACCCCTCATGATAAAGTTCGAAGGCTACGGGGTGGTTGAAACTAGACAAGGGCCGTCGAATGTGGAGAAGAGGAGTGGAGAAGGAGGAAAAGTGGAGGGAGATTAGAGGTGGAGTAACATAGCACACAGGTGAGACCCGACTCGACCTTTGGTGTATTTTTGCTACCTGAGTCCTTTCTACCGCATTTAACCTTATTTCTTCATAAAATAACATTCAAACCTATATGCCTGACTTGACCCTTTTTAAACAAAACATCATAAAAAACCCATATATCCAGACTTGAAAATATGTAGACTTCAGTTATGAACTTTATCGCAACATAGAAAATCGTACATTGCATGTTTTACAGTTTAAGTTATAAGAAATGGAATCAGTGATGCAATGCGAAGAACAGAGGACACATGGCAGGTAAGGTTGGACCAGATCGTAGCCTGTAGATCACAAATATTAATATTAAACAGCGAAGGTAAACTCTAAAATATGTGAAGTGTGAAACGTGGGGAGAAGGTGGTGACGTAGATGAAAGGTGGGACCAGACCGTAGCCCACATATCGCAAATCTTAAAGTTTAGTTATAAGTAGAAGAGGTAAACTGCTAATACATGTGAAGTGCGAAGTGCGGGGAGAGAGACCTACACGCATCACACATCGCAGTGTTTAGAATTTGGGAAAATAAGGTAAGCACTAAAATCCGTGAAGTGTGATGTGCGTTGATTGGAGGATGATGTGGCAAGATGGATCACACTACATCGGCAAAGTTATAAAGTGGCGAATGGTTTTTTGCGGTAAGGTAATTTTTTTTGAGGTTTCATGATATATCAATGTATTTCAAATTTCCTGAAGTGGGGGCAGAGCTGTTATGGTGGTGCCAACCGCATCGCAATTTAAACAAAATACATTGCAGGCGCTTAAAAGGTAAGTTATAATATTTGTGATGTGAAATGGTGTGGTTAAACAGGTAAAATTGTGATCTTGCGATGGATGGTGGGGGAAGGGGTGACATGTCAGGTAGAATGGTGCCACTTTAATCACAATCAGGGAAATGGGAAAGCAGAGGTAAAACAATGATATAGCAATAAAAAGGTAAAGTAGAAATATAAAGCGGAAAAGCCGAAAAAGGGTGAAGTTTAATTTTTTATTTTTTAAGGGAAATGAAATGAAAGGAAGTGTGGCGGGTGAATGGATCCCACTTCATAGCATATCACCTTTGGAAGTTTTTTAGGAGACGAAAATCAAAGGATTTTGGGATTTTGCCTATGCGAAATAAATTTGAGTGCAAAGGCAAGGTGGGTCCATTAATGAGGCATGGTAATGTGGGGTTCCAAAGGTTTTTTAAATTAGTTTCCTTTGAGAAACTTTAGCTTATAATGGGTCTCTGAAAGCTTGGATAAACCATTCTTCGCCAGTCTGGATCTTTTTGGAAATAATTTACAATCATGGAATTTTATTTGCAATATGAAAGATCTCAGATGAATAATCAATCACTTTGAGATACTATGAAATACATGGGTCTAACAGTATCAAGTGCCTAAACAGACACATATTAAGCTCAAGGGATTTTCTTATATTTGGATTGGATTTTGGAAGGTGGTTGGAATTCTCACACACTGGAAAAAGGATTTTAAATAGATAAATCACTCAAGGTATTATTGTTTGATGTGGTAGCAGAGATAATTTTGTAATCCAGTGGTTAGAAGAATATGAAAAGAACAATGGGTCTATAGGATAGGATTCCACTGCTAAGATGAAAAAAAAACAAAATATTCCAAACCTATATGTATTGATGTAAGAAATATTTTACAAGACTTATAAGAATCTCACCACACATATTAAATATTTATGTCACATGGAATGCTTATGAACAAGCTTACCATGCACATCTTATCGAGAAATCTTGTAAAAAAAGACTGATAAAAACAGATAACCATGTATTTATAAGACTGAAAAAATTTGAGACAACGTATGTAGCTCACAATATGGAAATGAAATTGTAAGATATGGAAACACATAAGGAAACTACACAATACACACATCAAAACATTCATAAATCCTCAAGAGTATATCTGGATATTATAAGTTCAAATAAGTACACAACTTAGGATGCAATGAGATGAACAACTCACGAACATTTTCCTCATTGCCTTTCATAATATATATACAAAAAGGTTATATGTTAAAGATCCATAAAAAGTGCAAGTTTGTTGTAGGAACTTTATTACAACTTTCTAAATATAGAAAAGAATATTTAAAGTTTGTCTTAAAAAACAGAAAGGCAGTTTGATGTACAATATTTGATTTACAAAAGTATGTAAATAGAACTTGATAATATGAAAGTCAAATTGGTTGAGTTGAGGTGGCTAACTGCTCCTTGATTCCTGTAAGATCTTTCTCCATAAGGAGTGCAATAGTTACCAACTGAATGTGACTTGGATCTTTATCCACAAAAAGTGTAACATCTACTAACCAAATGTGACATCTGGAAGACAACTCACTAGATAACACTCACTGGATAACACTTGGCTGAGAAGAGGAAAAATTACCACTGAAGCAGCATATACTTAATCACCATCAAATTTCATCCCTTAAAACTAAAACAACCTACCCTTATATCTTCTTATGATCAAAACAAAGAGCTACCTCTTGGAAAATGTAGCAATTTGTCATAACTCTGTATATAGGCCCAAAATAATATTTGTCTTCAAATTTTCCTTCCTTTAGATATTCAACATAAGGAATCTAGCACATCTAACAACAACCTAAGGCCTTCTGCCTTAGTGACCTTCTTATTTGGTTTTCTCTTTTCTGCTTGTTTCTTCTTCTGAGCCTTCTTCTTCCCTAAATCATTTTTTGGGCCTTCCTCTATATTTATAATCTCATCTCTAAGAATACGATTAGCTATTAGCTTGCTAGTTAGCCTAAGCTTATTTTTTGCTCTGGTATGAGGTCTTTGAATATATGGGTTAAGAATGTATGAAGGCCTTCTTCTTCCCTGGATAACTCTGCTCTCCTGCTCATCTTCAACCCTTGTTTCACTACTCTCTTCCTCAAATGATGAGTATGACTGGATTGTTAATTTTCTCTCTCCCTAATCTGAAAGGAGTTTATTATTTATGTTGTGCTAAGTGTCCTTTCAGTAGTAAAAACATGTATAATTTGTCTCCATTTGTTTGCTTAAGGAATGAGTGTTTTAACCATGAAACATAGATGAATTAGTGAACTTTAAGCATGAAAATAAGCCTTAAAAAACATTGAACAACAGTGTATAACATAGAAATACAATCACACATAAGTTTTACACAGTAGGCATGATGAAGCAATTCACCCCTCCTAGGTTACATCTGCTAATCCAGCTCCTAATGGCATGTCCCTCTTTGTCATTATGCTCAAAATTGAAAATTACATGTGTTTATAGGACTCTAATGGCTATTTTCTATGCACCAATGGCTCCAAAATGCTCAAATTAGTCTAGGTAGACTCTTGTTTCACAAAAATTGGTCGAAAATTGACCTCCCAATGCATTTTTCCCAATGGCAGCTAGAAAAGCTCCACGAAAAGTGGAGACAGACACTTAACTAGAGTTAAATTTAATGAAAACCCTAAAAATAGGGCGCTGCTACATTTCCTTCCAATCAAAACCGAATGCATTAAATGTTAAGGTTTGGGCAGGGTGGTCACATACTGACCCCCCACTGTCATCTCTGCATTAACCGTTTGAAACTCCAGGTTGGTGGCTTGGAACCCAGAATCACGATTCTGAAAACCAAAGCATTTGATGTCATAACTCTGTGCCATGTGAACGATACAAAACCTCCACCAGAGGTTACGGTGTATTGCCATCGATATAAATTTTTAATGTTACGGTTGGCATATATCATGCAACTAACCTTTGGGGCTGCCAGCGGATTGGGACTACTAGTGGTCCCCTCCCCCAACACATAAACGTTAACACCATAAATAAATGCAGAGGCCATATAGGGTTAAGTAACAAATTGTAAGCGGGATGGTTAAGCTACCTGCTCCCGTGCCCGAGGTCTCCGGTTCGACTCCTGTGCTCTCCACAAATTTTACAAAACCCTCCTGAGGAAACGTGGCGGCCCTTGGGCTTGCCACATGTCACTCATCCGACGGTCCAAAACCAAAACCATCAACGGTCAAAAACACATCTTTGTACCATAAGATAAACAGCCCACAACATGCCATGTGGCGCGATATGGTTGGCTGTGATAAAAGGGAATATTTCGTAGAATATGCCTGTTGACTGTACATGCATGCTCACAGGGCATCCATTCACAAATTTTTTGTTGTTTGGGAAAACGGACAGAATGCGATATCTTCCTCATACGACATAAATTTTTCAAACCGTTCACGGCATCGGAATCGCAACGACAAGACATTTTTTATCACTAAGTTTCGGTCCTGTTTCAAGCACTTTCAATTTTGAGCATAACACGTGATCTCCTAGTCATTCCCTTAGGTGATGAACTTAGAGAGGAAAAAATGTGAGCTGTTGTTGGTTCCTTTGCTGCTAGAGTCACATTGACTTCTTCCCTCTCTTATCTAATCTCTAAAACTTTACTCTTTCCCTTAGTTGATGATATTAGAGAGGAATAAACCTGAGCTAGTGTTAGTTCCTCTATTGCTAGAGTCACAGAGTTCTTCCCTCTCTTGTCTAATCTTTGAAACAGGGCTTTGTGCTAATGATTCAGGGGTGACCTTCTCCACACTAATAGCTTCCATTGAAGATCCTTATAACATAATCAATCTTCTTCTACGTTTATTTCTTGAAGAGGAAGCCACTTCTTCTTTGTCTTTAGAAATATAATTCTTCTCAATTGGAGTGGCCTTTTGTTTATACCTTCTTTCATTATTTTTCCAAAAAGACTCTAGGGTTTGTGGCTCATTAGGTAACCTTTGCTTTCTGGTGTAAACCTTACTTACTGGTTGTATTATAGCTATAGGAACAATAGCTTCAACTCTAGCTCTTCTAGATGTGCTTCTTGTCTACCTACTTGATGAGGAAGATGATTGGTCAGCTTGTAAAGGGGTCATTATAGGTGCAGGGTTCGACTCTTCCTCCTAGGTCTTCTATTTTTAAGTCCTTCCCACTTTTCTCCTCGAATTAATGCTACTGAAACCCTCATCTGCTAGAAATTGGTTCCATGTGGTTTTTTTCGTCTTCAAATAATACACTGCCAAAATTTTAATTAACCCCCGGTGATAAATGTTATGGAGCGAATAATTTGGGTTTTGTTGTATTTTCTGAGACATTTTCACCAGTGATTTGTAAAGGAAGAAAGGGAGGTTCATAGTTCTAGAGCCCGAAATATGAGATAAAAATCTCATTTAATACTGATGAACTATATAGAACCTGCCTTCGCAAGTGATATAACGTTGAAATGTGGTGATAAATCCCTACCATTCAGGATTAAAATAGTAAATATGGACAGTAGGGGTCCAATTCACATTTACATGTTGAGTTTTAATATATGTATTTAAATCCTCTGCAAACAAAGTTTTTCTTTTATACCATGACTCACCTAAAGCCGACAGTTGGGTAGCTCGTGTTATGATGCCTTTTGATATTTTGAAAGTCCGAGACCCCAGCTTTACCTGCTCTCCATTAAAATATTCGGCGAATGCTTAAGAAATGGCAACATTCTCCCTTGAGAATTTATTTATAAAACGATACAATCCAGCTGCCTAAAATTGTGCCTTTGCACGGTGGTCAAAAATTCGTGTATTAGCAAGCTCTGAGTGGTTTACCTTACCACTTTTACCTATTATGGTTTACTAACATCGAATTTAACTTGTTTAACAATACCTGTAAAACAATGAACAGAGGTAAACCACGAAACCAAGTTTGCTAGAAGATAACCTCGAACTGTAGCTTTCTAGGGGTAAATGGTTTTGGGAAACAGTGAATATAGACCCAAGTTCTATGCATTCCCTTGATTATGGTGAGGTTAGCTTACACAAAATTGAATTATTTTTAGGTGCCAACTCACTCCACCAAACATTTCACCTTCAGTTTTGAACTACTTCACCTTTAAAGAGTAGCGTTAGAATAACTAACCTTAGAAATTAGAATAGCCAACCCTTTTTTAGTGATCCTCCAACTAGAAATGGCTACATTCCAAAATGGTAGTTCCTTTTCACCTGAGTAGTGCATTTTTAGCTCCTTATACGAGTTCTGAATAAATTTCTACTTTTCAAAAAAAATAGTTATTTTTGTGTTGCTTTTTGAAACCAAAATTTTTAGCAAAATTGCTACTTTTCAAAAAAGGTAGCAATTTCCTGTTATTCCTTAAACAACATATGATTTTTGACATTCTACGCTTAACCTTGGATCATTCACTTTAAGAAGATATCATTATGAATAAATAATATTCTCAAACTGAATTCATGGCCTTAACTACTCAAGGTAGTTAATGACTTATTTAGAAGAAAATTTTCCCTAATTACTCTAAGACACAAAAACAAACTATTGGACTCAAAAGTTTTTGGATTTTGTTGAAAATAATAAAAACTTTGAAACACTTTTTAACCTTCAAGGGCATTCAACCATAGGTTAAAGGAACAAGAGAGGATCAAAGACATAAACAAAATGGTGACCAAACTTTGAAAAACCGCAGTGCTAACACAACCTACATACAGTGATCTGAAAGGACTGTATTAGTTTTGTTGTGCTAAGTGTCTTTTCAGTATATAAACATGTGCATACTCATGTCATTATTTTGCTTGAGTATTGAGTACTTTGACCATGAATTATAGATTATTTTAGTGAATTAGACCCATGAAATAAGCACAAAATACATTGAACAGTAGTTCAAAACAAATAAATAAGTCACCACATAACATTTACATAGCAGGCATGATGAAGCAGTTCACCCCTCCTGGGCTACATCTGTTGGTCCAGCTCCCAATGACATGTCCATCTTTCATTCTGCCCAAAATTTTGCAAATATATGTAGTTACAGGCCTATAATGGTTGTTTTTTCTACACCAATGGCTCCAGAATGCTCCAATTACTCTACATTGACTCTTCATTCACTCAGAATGGGTGAAAATTGAGCCTCCAACTTATTTTCTCAGTAACACCTAGAAAAGCTCCACTAATTGTGGAGAACTCCACTTAACTGGAGTTAGTTTGGCATTTTCCACACAAAATTAGGGCGCCTCCAAGAAATCCACCAGCACTAACCATTTAAGTTTAACGTTATGGGTAGGGGATGGCCACATGAAAACCCCCAAAACCCGCGGTTACTGTTTGGTGGAGCAGAACTCTGCTTAAACCATGGGTAATACATTAAAACCAGATTTTAAATCGCATTAATGTAACCATCGGAGCAACCATAGCATAAAACACCGCCATGTGACAAGGCTTTAACTTAAATGTCGAAGTTTGCAATTGGTGGTTTGGTAGTTTACCTTTGATGTTACGGTTTACATCGCAATGTCATGTGATAACCCACGGGACCACCGGCGAGTTGGGACCACCGACGGTCCCAACCCCCACACTCATATGTATTAAACTTCAAATACAACCTTTGACCCATGAATGTTAAGACTCGATGCGCAACACAAGTGGTGTGGCGGGTGTTTACTCTATGGTAGGTCGTAGGGTCAAGCCCTACATACCTCCATAAAATTTTAATACACCATTTAGGGGAAACATGGCAGCCTCAGGGCTGGCCACGTTTCACCCTCTGATTGGCTCTCAAACCATAATGTACAACCTCCAACAAATCACAATTCACCACTTGTCAGCCTAGGATTGGTTCTGAAGAAAGGAATATTACTTAGAATATTTATTTTGCTAACTGTGCACCCTCCATGTTGATTGGACACCCCAGTCAAGCCTGTCGCAAAATTTAGTTGCTTGGGAATTCGATCATAACGTGATATCTCCCTCATACGACATCGGTTTTTCAAACCGTTCATAGCGTCGAAATCAGGAAAATGAGATCTACGCAACCCTATAACTATCAATTTTGAGAAAATTTTATGAAGTCCTTATCACTCCTCCCCATTGGGAAGCTTTTGGACCCCACAAGACTTGATTACATGTTTAGTAGATGAGGGTATAGCTCCCTCACCTTTCCCACCTCCATCCACTTTGCCTTGCTTGGTTTAGTGCCTTTGAGCCCCACTCGAAGGTAGTCAACACTTCCCCTCTTGGATGCTCTTGTCCTCCTATCAAGAATTGTGTCTTCCTTGAGCTCATCCAGAAATTTTGGCGAGAAATATTAAATAGAAAGCAGTTGAACATCACTTCCTTGATCATCGATCAAAGGTGGCTCATACAAACGTAATTTTTCAACATTAACAACTGAATATATTTGCATATATGAAGGCAAGTCAAGTTGAAATGCATTATTACCAACTTTCTTTATGATCTTGAATGGACCATAGCGAATGGGTTTGAGATTTTTTCCTTCCCCTTGCATCCTTTCTTTGCTAATGTGCAACCATACCTCATCTCCCTCTTGAAACTTGTGATCAACTCTATGTTTTTCATGCCTCTCTTTGTACTTGATTTGACTTTTCTCAAGTTTTTCTTGGACTTTTTGACGTATAATCTGAATTTTCTCAATGAACTATTAAGCCTTGTCAATATCACTATGGCCATCTATTGCAACATCCTTCTCAAAGATTAATTCTAATGGCGATTTTGGAAAATAAACAAAGCATACTTCAAAAGGCGATGTATTTGTAGAAGAGTGCTTTTCCTGGTTGTAAGCGTGTTGTATGTAATGCAATTGCTCATCCCACAACTTAGGATGTTTGTTGTAATATCCTCTCAGTATATGCACAACGGTTCTGTTCACCACCTCGGTTTTTCCATCAGTTTGCGGATGAAAAACAGTACTCTTTTTCAACTTTGTGTCCATCATACTCCATAGGTTGGACCAAAAATTCCAAATGAACTTAGAATCCCTATCACTAACAATAGAAGTTGGAAATCCATAATGAACCCATTCATGTTGAAAATAAATTTTAGCAGTTTGTTCAGTAGTAATGGTTTTCCTACATGGCATAAGTATACACATTTTAATGAATCAATCCACGACAACATAAAGATAATCATGTTGTTTTCTTGACATAAGTAGACCTCCAAAAAAGTCCATGGAGACACTCTCCCATGGCCTTGATGGTATCGGTAGTGGCGTGTACAAACCAAGCTTCCTATTACTAGGCTTGCTTGTTGCACACATAGAAAAACCTCTTATACAACATGAAAAACTATCTATCATGTGAGGCCAATAGCAATACCTTTGTATATGCGCCATTGTTTTGCTTACCCCAAAGTGTCTAGCAATAAGAGATGAATGAGCTTCTCTCATGACACTTAGCCTCTCTCCTTGTGGTATACACAACTTTCCCAAATGAAACAACAAATTGTTACGCATGTGATAATATTTTTCTTCAACTTGATTCCCTTCACTCAAACTAGCATACACATCTTGAAAATCAACATCATGTGCATATTTTTCTATGTAACTCTCATGTACAATAGAATCATTTTTTAGTAAAGTAGATTCACTAATGATTGCCTTGAAATCATATCAAAAACTTTATTGAAAATACCTTTCTTGTACCTTATAACCAAGTGAAACTATTGAAGAAATCCCATCCACCTAAAATTTCCTGATTGTTGCAATTTGGTTTGCGACTGCAAATACTGTAATGGTTGGTGATCGATATGCATAATCATCTCTTTACCCATCAAGTAGTGTTTCCACTTCTTGACACTTTGTACCAACGCATACAGTTATTTTTCATATGTAGGATCATTTTTCACAACACCATTAAATGTTTCAGAATGAAAATCGATAGGCTTACCATGCTGCAAAAGAACTGCACCCACGACATAATCAATAGCATTGATTTGTATCGCGAATGGTTGTCTCAAATTCAGTAATGTAAGGACTAGAGCTGAACTGATCTTGTCTTTTAAAGCTTTGAAATCTTTTTTTTTGTTTGCCTCCCCATTGGAAGCCTTTCTTCACACTTGTCATGGCATGCATATGAGTTGTGATGGCAAAAAAGTTAGCAATAAAATTTCTCCAATACTGAGTTACACCGAAGAAAATTCTTACCTCGGTTACTATTCTGGGTGTGGTCCAATTCACAATGGCTTCCACTTTAGAAGGATCAATTCTCAACTCTCCTCCTCCTACAATGTGTCCCAAATAAACCAAATAAGTCTTTCCAAACTCACACTTTGACATCTTAAGAAACAATTTCTCTTTCTTCAAGACATCAAGCACTCTATTCACATGCAATACATGTTCTTCTCTTGTTTTTTTGAAAATAAATATGTCATCTAATTACACAATCACAAATTCATCAAGGAATGGACGTAAAACACTATCCATAACATGCATGAAATTTTTCGGTGCATTGCACAAACCAAATTTCATAACTAACCACTCAAAGATTCCTTGTTTGGTTTTGAATGCGGTTTTCCATACATCACTTTCTGAAATTATTACTTGATGATACCCACTTCATAAATCTAACTTATTGAAAAACTTTGCTTCTTTCAGTTGATCAAGCAAATCATCTATCCTTGGGAGTGGGTATCGATTCTTTACCGTTATCTTCTTCAAAGCTCTGAAGTCTACGCACATGCACCAAGTCCCATCTTTCTTTGGAATCAAGACTATGGGTGAACCACATGGCGAAGTGCTTGGCCTTATGATTCCTTTGTCTAGAATCTCCTTGATTTGCCTCTTTATTTTAGCATTCTCCATTATCAACATGCGATACATGCCAATGTTAGGAAGAGGACAATCTTGCTACAATTGAATCTCATGTTGAATATCCCTTTTTGGAGGCAATCATGTTGGCTCCTGAAACATCTCATGATGTGCATCAACTACATCATATAAATCTGATTTCAACTTAGGATCACATCCCTCAAATGATTCATGATTAACATCAGCTTTAGGCTTAATCATTAGAAGAACAAAATTCTTACTTGAATTCACCAGCCTCTTTACCTGTTCAGCATTTACCATAGCAATGTTTGTCTTCTTGCGATGTGCTTTAACAATGTACTCCTTGCCATATTTGAATAAATGGTATTTTTTCTCATGGCGATGGAACATCACTTTCCTGTCATACAAGTAAGGACTCTCCAACACAATACCTGTTATGTCAAGTTGAACCACATCTAATTCAACTGTGTCAACAAAATGTGCAGTGATTGCAAACCGCAATATACACTTATTTGAAACCTGTAAATTTGCATCCTTACAAATCCAACCAAGTGGATATAGTTTTGGATGTGGTATGGTCTCAAGGTTAAGTTTCTTGACCAAGTCTTCAAAGATTAAGTTTTCTTGTGACCCACTGTCAAACAACGTGTCAATCTTGGTATGTTTGGATATGATTCTCATATGAAATGGTTCAATTCTTTCTTCTTCATTTGGAGAATGTATGTCACAATTTTATGTACTAGTATTGGGTTTAGTTTCAATTTATTTCCCCTTCATGTTCTTCAATCCCATGGTTGTAATATTAGATTCATCACTTGGATCCTCTCCTAAATCATGTTGAGTTGTAGCTATAGTTTTATGTTTCCCTTTGTTGTTGTATTTCTTGGGCCTCATTTCAGGATGTAATTTGCAACAATGATTTTCATCGTGGCCTTCTTTTGAAAAAAATTTAAAAACCAAATTTTCTCCCTCTTTCTTAACAAATGCATTATTTTTTCTTTTACCTTTTGAGGTCTTCTCTTTGTTTTTACCCTTAAAAGGTTTCTTTCTACCCTCTTCAGAAATGTTTTTCCCTCTAACTTCTAGATGTGTGGCCTGAACACATACTTCATCTAGACTTGTGGGGTTAAACATGAGAATAGTATGTTTTAGGTAGCTATGTAAGCCTCATATGTACTTGAGAAAAGTATCTTGGCTCTGCAAATCTACCCCTAATAAGAGAGCTCTTCTTCTAAATTCTTGGTTGTATTCTTGCACATTTTGTCCCTTCAATTGCCTAAAGTTGTGCCAGTTAATTATGGCTTTCTGTATGTGATCTAATGGATAAACTGTTGTTTTATTGCAGTAGTGAAATTATTCCATGATAGAAAAATCTTACCATGCTTCTTGATCTCCTCCTTTGTCTTCGCTTCCCACCAAACAAGTGTTGCACCTTCCATTCTCAATGAAGCTAGTTGGATTTTGGTATCATCATCTTGAAGGTTCTGGATTCTCAAATAGACCTCCAATTGCCTAATCCAATTATCAAAATTTTATGCATTGACTTCACCATTAAACATTTACAATTCAAACTTAACATCAAGTTCTAAAAAATTACTTTTGCCAATGTTCTTTGTCTTGTGTGGCTGACGTACTGAAGATGAAGTAGAGGATGATGATGATTAGGGTAAGGATGATGGCCCTCAGTTGCCTCCATTTCCTCCATTTCCCTTCTTTGACTTATCTTCATCATTTTGACCTCCTGAAAATCCTTGTCCTTCCTTGTGAAGTTTGGATCCTTATCCTTCCAGTTTCTCATTCCTTTCTTGATAAAGGATTCTAACCATCTTAGTCATGTCAAGAAATTCTTTCCTAAACACTCTTTCTTCCTCTTTGGGATAAACTTCTTCATGGATTTCTCCTTCTTCTGGAGGCATGCTTAATGTTGCTTCTGCTTCCTTAGGAGGTGAACTAGGTGGTGGATATTGTGGCAATATTTCACCCCTCCTGAGCTACATCTGTTGGTCCAGCTCCCAATAACATGTCCATCTTTCATTATGCTCAAAAATTTTCAAATGCATGTAGTTACAGGCCTCTAATGATTTTTCTTTCTGCACCAATGGCTCCATAATGTTCCAATTAGTCTAGATTGACTCTTCATTCACTCAGAATTGGAAAAAATTGAGTGTCCAACTCATTTTCCCATTAACACCTAGAAAAGCTCCACTAATTATGGAGAACTCCACTTAACTAGAATTAGTTTGGCATTTTCCGCACAAAATTAGGGCGCCTCCAAGATCTTCGCCAGCACTAACCATTTAAGTTTAATGTTATGGGTAGGGGCTGGCCACATGCCAACCCCCAAAACTCGCAGTTACGATTTGGTGGAGCGGAACTCTTCTTAAACCGTAGGTAATACATTGAAACTAGAGTTTAAATCGCGTTAACATAATCGTCAAAGAAACCGTAGCATAAAACACCGCCATGTGGCAAGGCTTTAACTTAAATGGCAGAGTTTGTGATTGGTGGTTTGGTAGTTGACGTTTGATGTTACGATTTACGTCGCAATGCCATGTGATAACCCACGGGACCACCGGCGGGTAGAGACCGCTGGCAGTCCCAACCCCCACACTCATATGTATTAAACTTCAAATACAACCTTTGACCCATGAATTTTAAGATTCGATGCATAGCGTAGGCGGCATGGCAAGTGGTTTCTCTACGGGAGGTCATGGGGTCAAGCCCTGCGGACCTCCATAAAATTTTAATACACCATTTAGGGGACATGTGGGGGCCTCAGGGATGGCCACGTGTCACCATCTGATTGGATCTCAAACCATAATGTACAACCTCCACCAAATCATAATGCGCCACTTGTCAGCCTAAGATTATTTCCGAGGAAAGGAATATTCCTCATAATATTCCTTTTGCTGATTGTGCACCCTCCATGCTGACTAGGCATCCCGGTCAACCTTGTCGCAAAATTTAGCTATTTGGGAATTTTTTCAAAACGTGATATCTCCCCCATAAGACATTGATTTTTCGAACTGTTCATGGCACCAGAATCAGGAAGGCAAGATCTACGCAACCATCCTAGTTTCAACCCAATCCTATAACTTTCAATTTTGAGAAAATTTTATGAACTCCTGATCATACAGTCTTTGACAAGTTATGACATATAAAATAATGAAGCTAGAAATTCTACAAAATAATATATCATATACTAAATATTAAACATATATTGGTACAATAATTTTTGGAAATGATTTAACTCTAAACTTTTAAAAAATAAAATAAATTTATACAACAAGATATTGACAACATGAATCTTTACAACATAATTATCAATCTACTATCAACTATCTAAAACAAACCATGAAATTATTTACAATATTAGGTTGGTATATAAACAAGTGCTACATAGTAGTTAGTCCTTGTCGCTTAGATTTTTTTTTGTAAGCTTGGTAGGTCCTTCCTTTTTCATTAATATATAAAAGCAAGTTACATCCACATACAAATCGTTAGGTGGCCTCAACTTTCCCAGAGGGAAACCAAATTTATTGGCCACCTAACAACGTGATATGCCATCTAGTAGCAAAAGATAATAATTTTGTCTAACCAAGTTAGATAAGACTGATTGTCTTTAAATTTCCTATATTCTAAGTATCTAAGCACATTATTATTAGCATACTAAAAATTAAAAGCTACTTGCATACAGAAAATGAAAAACTACGAACCCAACTAGCATACTATTTAGCACCATCAACAGAGATTGATTCCACTGAAGCCGAGTCTTTAGCAGTAGAACTCGGTGTTGATTTTCCATGACCTTGGGTCTAATATAGAGTCTTAAAATCTCTGACGCTACCAAACCAAGAATCTCAATAGAACTACTTTGCATAAGGGAATATAAACAAGAGTAAGTCACACATGCACATAATATAGATAAATTTTTAATTTTCAACCCAACTTCATTATATTAACATATAATACAACAGTCAAGGGATCTTGTACCATGGATAATGGCCCTCATACATCCACTAGTACAAGATACAAAAAAAGATACTCTGACCATCTGGATGTATCATGCTCTCACAGGTCTTCCTGGTCGTACCTTGTACATGCCCGGTCCTTCGACTCTCGATCTACAGCTCCTGCCTCTATCAATGCTTCAAGTCCATCTGGCCATTGAATCTTGGCTATCCAATATGCTCTCTAGTTGTCCCTTCATTCATCAAGGGCACAACACATTGAGACTCCTATCGATTTTTTCGTAGCTCCACTTGTGAACAACTCTCAATATGCCCACTGCTACTCCTCATCTACTCAGGGACTTCAACCCACTATGGTCTTCATGTTTTGCATAGATGAAGACCAACATAGGGCACGGAGGGTTGCCACCTATCACTACAAGATGTCCATCTCCCACAATGAACACAAGCTAGGAGAAAATTCCAACTTTTGTTGTATAATTCCTTCTCCACACACAAGTCACGAGCTCCACAAACGTCTTTGCGTTGATTAGACCCTTGAGCTCAACAATAGTGCCACTCTAGCAACTACCTTTTTCCATCAAGGTGTTGCACACCGGGATCTAACTTGGAAACTATCACGCCGACCTCCAACAGAAAATAACTGCCCAATCCACATCCACACTTGGTCCATTTGTTGGGCCTCCAATTTTTCACAATTTTGTTGATGAAACCATCCATTTTTGCATCATTCTATCCACGCATTGTCATCATTTTTAACCATATTTCTTCATAAACACACTAAATTCCCACATACATGTTTACATGGTTTATTATTATTATTTCCATTATTTTTAATGAATTAAGGAGAATTATGCATGGTTTTACTAATGATAGTTTGACAATTCAAGTTTGTACAATTTCTGTAGCTGTCTCCATGGTTAAGGTAGTAGAACCACTCTAGAAATAAATCTTGCACATGGACATTGTTTCTAAAAGTTCCAATATGGATTTTTATTGGTAAAAATCCACCCAAATCACACGTGTAGACCTCCAACATCAAATTAAGGGAAAAATGCAACATTTTTTACCAGTCAACTTAAAACGCATTTTCTGAGCAAATGAAAGTGAAGTTTAGAAAACGAAAACATGGGTTTTGTTCAAAACGGGCCCATCTAGGTTGTGTATGATAATTTTTTTCAAATTAGTTAACTTTTGAAATATTTTAGAAGTTATTTGGAGCCTTATTTTGCAGATTACGTGGATAAATGATTTTTTAAATTTTTCATTGAATGCGCAGTCAACAAGAAGCCCAAAACGAGTTTTATTTAGAAAATTTGTGGCATAGAGATAATTTTTATCAGATCTTGGCTGATCTTTGATCCAAATATCCATGAAATATTATTTGATTTGATCTCATGACCAGAGTTCAAGCAAGAAAATTTTGAGTTTGTTAATTGTCTCAAAATTCTATAAATTGTGGTCTCTTTGATGAGAGGAGAGATCAAAGATGTTAAGGAGGATATTAATTTGTAATTGTTGTTGCTTATTGAAGGAGAAGAACTCTATTTTTTTCCCATTGAATATATATTTTTTTAAATGGCGCAGTGCTAAATGAAATTGGTGATTTAGATCTCTTCTCTTGATCTGAGTTTTCAATACCTTGCAGTCGTTAGGAGGGCCCCTTGGAAATCTGTGAGAATAGTATAGATGCTTTCCATTTCTTTCATATTCTCATGAATGGTTTGTTTTACATAGATTAATTTTTTATGCTTATCATAGATTAAAAACTCATGCTTTCCATAGATTAAATGTTTATGTTTTCTTATATTAAAATGTTCATGATTACATAGATTAAAGTTTGTAAGTTTTAGAACAAAATCTCCATGCTTTCATAGGGTAAAATCTCATGTTTTCTTAGATCAACAATATTTATGTTTTTTGGTAGTTTAACATTAGTTTCCTTTCCAAAAAATTAGTACTTCATAGTTTATATTAAAGAATCTAATTTCCTTTTGAAGTTTCCAATTCATTTCAGTTATGCATAAATATTGAAAGCTAATCTCCTAGCACATATGGTGTAGTGTACTTTGCAAGCTCACATACCTGGATTGACATATAAATGCAAGTGATTTAATAGTCAATTAAATTACCCAACATTTTGGTGTCATTTCCAGAGAAGTATACATAGGTGTTAGCTTTTAATTGCATCTCATTCTTAGTTGCATCCATTTAGTTTCATAAAACTAATTTCATTTTAGTACATCCTAGAAGTAGTTTCATTAAAAAAAAAAACTTCAATCTCATACCACCCCCACTATATCACATAGTGTAGTAAGAGCCACATCATCTTCCATATCATGAATTCTTATTTTTGCGGGTAGAAGAAGAGGTGAAAAAAAAGAGTTTGAAGAAATGGATGGAGATGATGACAATGAGGAAGATCCTTTTGGATTTCCCATTCAAGAAACTGATGTTAATGGTCATATGAAAAGCATACCTCCACCCACACTTCCTAACTTCAAAGGTATGAGATCATAAGACTTGAAAACTTTTCTTTTTGAAATTTAAAGAAGTTGTAGATCCGATGGCTACTCATTACACATTCAAAAATTGAATTTTTTTTCTAGCAATATTGAAGGATAGAGCTCTTAAATGGTTCATGACTTTATGGAAAAATTCTATAAGGACATGAGATGATATGAAATGAGTATTTTTGGAAAAATATAAGGATTATTGCATACACCATGACCTTAGAAATCAAGTATTTAAGATGAACCAAAAAGATGATGAAAGCATAGAAGATTTAGTGGAGAGATTTACTTATAATGTCAAAAGATCTAAATTGCATAATTTAGGATCAGACACATTTAAAACTCTCCTACTAAATGCTATAAGGGGTGAATGGATTGATCTTCTTAACCTGGTGTAAAAAGGAGGTGTCTCTCAATTTTCATTTCAAGATATTTTTGAATTGTGCAAGAATATATCAAGAGGAAAAATAAATTATGGAATATCCCCTCAAGATCCAGTTATGGTAAGAGTAAGTAAGTTGGCATCAAGATTGGTAAGTCAAACTAAACATAACAATTTTCTAGACATTATTGGTAATTTAAATGAACAAATTGATATGCTAAGAATGCAAAACTAACAAAAATTTGAGAATGTTACTTCATTTATATTTTTCCCTAGATGTAGAAAGAAACATTATTTACATGAATCTCCACTTGATAACCTTAAAATTTGTGAAATCGGTGGAGGATCACATACTACTAAATATTTCCCATCATTACCAGCGTTAAAGGTAGTTTACCATGGAGCAAATCAAACACTAGAGAAATATTGTTATGTAGCTCCAAGAAGACCATGGCAGCCTCATCAACCTGGTATGATGCAAGATCTTAATTCTCAATTTTAGGGCTATGCACAAAAATCTCAAAGTAATTGGCAAACACCCTTGCCTTGGCAACCTTGGCCATCTCAATACCAACCTTAAAACCAATATTGGCAATAAGGTTGGCAAGGGAATTACAGAAGAAATCCACCATATCCTCAATCTTTTCCTCACTATCATCAATACCAATCTCTATGTTATCCATATCATTCACCTCCACCATAACATCAGTTGACCTCAATTCAACCTTTCCCATTACCACCCACACAAGCACCCCAAAGATCCATTCCCACTCCACTACCTGCACAACCATTTCATATCCCCTACAATAAAATACCTCAATCCACTTACAATGTTGAAGTATTGCAAAATGATTCTCCAGTTGTCATTGAAGAACAACAACCAGAAGAATAAGATTCAGATAGGTTCCAAGAATCATGGATGCATGTTGATAAATCATAGTTGTTGGAACCTGAAATTGAAAATTTTCTTGCATGACTATCACCAGATTATATTAATGGAGATCGCATCTCTAAAGATTAGCATGGCATGATGGCAGGAAGCCAAGGAAGACAAGATTACGTTAAATCTTGGTTCAAGACAGTCATCGGATCCCAATACTCAATTCTTCAATATTTTCTAACATCATCTCAAAGAGTATATTTCAAACTTGCATATGAGTTTATATATCATCTTGTTACACACATGGTTCCATTGGGAGTATTATATACTTAAATGAGATTTCTTTTTCAAGTAGAGTAGGACATATAAAAAAATAAATTAAATTAAATTAAAGAGAAAAATAAGTCTTATTGTGAAATCCAACTTGTTGGTGCAATTGGACATGAGATTTTCTTGAAAACCAACAAACTAACGAGAAAAGTTCACAATAAGTTCTGCAATTTCATGATGGTTTCAATATTTTATTATGGTTCTTCAAATCATTTTTGCTTTTATTCTCGAGTTGGCTGATGTGGTATTCCTTAAATTCCGCCTTCCAACAAATCTTGTCCCAGTAACCTCAACACCTTATCTGGGATCAAGATGAGAGATTATTTGGAGTGCCTTGGAACTTGCATACATCAATGACAAGCCTCCTCGTTGAAAACAATGGGAATACAACAACGTCTCTTGATTTTCAGATCTTGCAGGTGACTCAACTTCAACACATTCATTCGTCTCTTTCAAGATCCACTCAGGTATCTTGACACTCATTTACATTATCGGTAAGTTGGCTCGCATTGGTTAACGATTTTCATCAATGATCGGTAATCCAATGATTTCTTCCCATTCTCGACTTCGACACATTCATTCGCATGGTAAGAATTGTGCCATGAATTTTGGTTTTGATGAAGACTATATGGTTTTATAGAATCAATAACAACTTGCAGCAGTACATTTTATTGGTTTCTTGTAGCAGCATGTTCATCTTTTTTTCATTCAACGGCAACATGATGGCATCATTACAATTTTTTTTCATTCATTTCAGTTTCAAAAAAAACAATAAAATTGGGCTTATTTTAGTCAGTATGCATTATGTTTCATGATTTCTACTTCAACATGCAATACACAATCTAAATCAGCAGTTCAAACTCATAGAAAACATTTTTTTGCAAAAATTGACATTTTTTACAACAACTATAGAAAGTTGCAGTTTCTGCAGCTATTGTTGTAACAACCTATTTTTGCTGTAGCAGCTTATTACAGAGGCAGTTTTGGCACAAATACTGCAAGAGATTGAAGCATAAATAAAAAATTCTGAGCTTCTAGGTTTTCTCAGAATATGGTAAATTGATTAATTCTCAAAAATAATTCAAAAAAGAGCAATTTTAAGGGCATTTCAAGTGGGTTTTAAGGTAGGTTTTCAATTTTTATCATTGTGCACAAATGAAGAGAAAATTTGGTATTTTTGCACAACAACTCATTTTCGTCATCAAAAGTGGATTTCGAATGCATGTAGCAGTATAAAAGGTAAAAATACACAATTTCCTTTTTGAAGTTGTTGGAACACCTAATCCTCTATGGGTAGGTGTGGAATGCGAAAAGTCACAATGGAGTCCAAGTGACCTTGGAATGTGAAACCAAGAGTCACACCATTGTATTATAAATGTACATCATGTATAATGGAAAAAATAAGAAAGCCTCACGCTTATCCTTCATTGTGTGTTGAGTCTCTTGTGTGTGTGTGTTTATTCTTGCTCATACACCATGTGTGTGTTTAACATGGTGTTTAACATGGTATCAGAGCTGATACGTTCATAACCAGCTCCACATTAAGTGATCCATTTGTGTTTATGGCCTGTGCATATCTGCAAAAATTCTTGTCATTTTTGCAGCACTCAGAGTTTCTGCAGCAGACATTTTGCCGCATTCAGGAAGGTGTTTTGAAGAAGAGCATCAGTGGTTTTGAAGAAAAGCAGCACTGCGCATCTGAAAGTTTCTCACTGCACATTATTCTGAAATTTCTGACTTTTAAATTCTGCATTTTGGAGAGCTGCTGAAAATACTGTTTAAAGAGGGTTTTTGAAAGAAAAATTTATGAGTTTTTCATTGAAAAATTTGTGCAAATCTCTGGGTTTTACCGCTGAAATATTCTGGAAAATTCTGCATTTTTAAAGTCCATTTCTCTGCTGCTGGGCTACTGGAAAAATTTCGAAGTTTTATTGGCAATCTCTGCAAATTCTTTTGCTGTATATTTCTTGAAAATCATTTTGCCATAAATTTCCTGATGTCCTCTGCTATTCTACTTTGTTGTTTTAATTTTTTTTTAATTAAAAATTAATAAATAAATAAAAACTCTCTGCAATACGAACAGACCTCACCATGGCCTACGCCCCCTCACTTGGCCGCTCAACCCATACCCCAAACCCAGATCACCCTACCCCCTCACCCTACCCACTCAATTTGGCCTTAAAATGAGTTTGTGGCATATGTTTTTGTTGCAACATTGTGCAGGGTGAAGGGTGAAACAAGGAAGAAATTGATTTGATCATAACTTGAAAAGCATGCATCCGTTGGTCCTGAAATTTTTGTGGTAAATGCATCATGCTAGGGTAAATAAATACACAAAAATTTAGGAAATTCCAGTGTGTAAGTTTTAAGAAATTGGACACTTTCACCTACAACAATTTCTAATTTTTCTCGATATTCATGCACCCATTGGGAGAGACATTTTTTGGGAAGATGCATAATATTAATAGTAACAATCTCAGAATTTTCAAGAGAATATGATTTACCATTTGAGATAAATTGGAAAAACAATTCTGCTACATGAAAAAGATACATTTTGTGGAACAAGGTCAAAGTGGTGGTCAACGCATCATGGAACAGAATACCTGAGCCAAATCAACCCCAAATCAGCCATCACATCACGTTCTCTTCTATAATTCCAAAAGGTAAACTTGAGGTAAAGCTAACTTCAATTTTTTTTTAATTTGTTATAATTTTCGGAAATCGTAATGAGAAAACTATTGTGAAACATGTGATCCATGTATTTCACCCTATCATATATGCATTCTTCAAACCATTTTCTCAATCCTTCATCTCTATTCTACTATTTTCATCCCCCATACCTTATTGGATTATCTACCAATGTTGTTATGAAAAAACCCCATACTATGGTTGCATAATGCTTTCCTCCATGAGATCTTATGTTTACCTTTTCTCTTCTGGTTTCCATGAACAATCTGACATTTTGGCCTTCATGTGGGAACAATCCATGCTTTCTTTCACAGTACATCAACATGAAGCTCTTGAGAAAAAGAATTAATTTACAGATATAGCAAGCTTGGCTTCATGGTAAATGTTTGTAGCACATGATCAAAAGGTGGTGGTTTGTTTACATACAACATTCATGGTGCACATGGATATCATTCATTATTTGGGTTGGAAAGCACATGGATGTAGTAAGAGTCTTATTGATGCATTCCTCACAATATGGCATGTTGGATATTCTACCAAGGATTAAATAATTTGTGCACAATTAAGTAAGTGACAAAAACTTCATAAATTGTTTCTAAATATGATCTACACCAATCCCTTGGAGCTTTGGTCAAGGATTCAATTGAAGTGACAAAATAAAGAATTACTGAGAACTAGTTGAATTATGAAATTTTGCAAAGCTTTGTTTGCATGAGGACATGCAAAAAATCGGGTGTTGGGGAATGTTGGACCTCCAATTTGTCATAATTATGTTGATGAAACCATCCATTTTCGCATCATTCCATTCACCCATTGTCATGATTTTAAACCATATTTCTTTATAAACACGTGAAATTCTCGCATACATGTTTACATGGTTTATTATTATTATTTCCATTATTTTAATGAATTAAGGAGAATTATGCATGGTTTTACTAATGATAGTTTTGTTGAACTCATCCGTGGTAAACACACACAAATAGGAAAGAATAGACAACAATGGAAAATATAAGCATGAGTTGCATTATTATTCATAAAAAATCATACATATAATACATTAGGTGACCCTTGGTTTCACATTCCAAGTGGTCTCTTGGACTCCTTTTGTCCATTCGCCTTTTGCACCTACCCATAGAGGATTAGGTGTCCAACATTCCCCCCCTTAACCCAAAGGGGTATTGTTGAACCTCATAATTTCCCTCTCTTTCACAGTTTTTCTCACCTCTTTCCCTCACTTTCTCATAAGATTACAGACCCCAATCAATGATAAATGCTATCTTTTGTATTAAGGATGCAATAAAATGATGTCCATATTATATTTTCATGCTCTTGCTATTTGGATAGATTTTTTCAAGTTAGCTACAGAATGCAGCCTGTTCTGCAGCTAACTGTGGATTCCATAGCTAATATCATGGTTTAGCAGGTTCCAGGTGTCAACTAAAGAATTGGGCCACATGGGTGTTTCTAGAATCATTTCTACATGGATTCTATCATATTCACTTGTTCCAGGTCAACAGAAAAGTGAGCCTAAAATCATGGTCAAAGATGGAGTCAAAGGACGTTAGTTGAAATCAATAGGACTCTTGATTTTATCTTCGTAGCAAATCAAGGAGTCCAACATTCCTATTGCAATTATAATACAAAGTAGCCACCTGTAGCTAGTTTTACTCATAAACAGTTATGTAATTTTCCTTTAAATATCGGTTGCATAGAACTGAGAACACAGTTCAGAAATTAAGTGTTAAACTCAAGATTTTTGCTGATAATTTGCATTCTGAATTCACTTTATCATAATATGAAGTTCATATTGCCAATTATTTCTTGGTTACATCATTAATCAGTTAGAAGCTCAACCACATTAGTTGCAGAGGGCCCCTGCATTTGAAGGATGTTTTTCATTTATGTTTTTTTTAGCTTAATTTCATTACTTTGTTTTTCAACAATTCTGTTTTCTAATTAGGTTTATGCTTCATTTCAGTTTTTGAGCAATAACATAGTGATAAATCACAACTATGCAACCTTTCTCTTCTAAGATATTTCGAGAAGAAAGATAACTCTGTTTTCCAATCGAATCAATATTGAAGAATTAAGAACACACAGTTGCCTAGTTTCCTTACTGTTTGTCATTCATTTTCTCAGAATAGGATTGTCAATTAACTGTGTTTATGGATGTTTTCCAAAACCATTTCAAGATGATAATGATCCTAAATTGAATGGTTAAATATCTAATCCATATAGTAATTGAATTTAGTCAGCACATTGTTATTTAATTTCTAGGAACTTAAGAACTAAAGTGTAATTGACTTCTTACACAACACTTCAAGAGGGTAATACTTCATATTGAATGTTGAAGAAAATCAAATATACATTAGTTGTTGATGCTTTTACATTTTGCTTTCAGATCCTCACTTAGTTGCATCACTGATATTCCTAAAGATCATTCCAAGGAGATTGATTTAGTCATACTTCATAAATTGGATGATTGATTGTTTAATGAATGCAATTAATGAGTTACCTTTTGCATGATTTATTTGATTTTATAGATCATCAAGTGTAATTGGTTGCTTGACACCATTTCAAGAAGATCATACTTCAAAATTAAATGACGGAGTAACTAAAGATACATTAGATGTTTTTCTCTGCTTACTGTTTTAGGACATTAGGAGTTAAAGTATAGAAAGTTGCTTAATACATCATTTCAAGAAGGTCAGACTTCATAATTGAATGTTGGAGTAACTTGAAGTACATTATTTGATTTCATTTTCTGTCTTTACTTTCAAGCACTGCAATTTCATTCTTAGACTTAAATCCATGGAATAGGACTAACAATAAGATCAACTAGATGCTTTGTTTTCCAAATTAGGTTTTTAACTAGTCAATAGTTTTTGGTTTATTTTTATAAAAATTAGATTAATTTAGGAACACTTCTTTTTCTTTCTTCTTAAAAGTTTATTAGATTCATTTAATTCTTTCCATAGTTTTAGATTAACATTCTTAGACATCAAGGAATAGAAAACCCTCAAAAACATCATAAAATACAAACAACGAAGTAAGAAAAAGGTTAGCTAAGTACATATAGTACACCTACACTTCATCAGTATACAAACCCTGGTTGATAAATTATGCAAGCAATTTAGGATGCTAAATTGACTAAACAGGTATGTGTGAGTCCAAGAAAGAGTTGTAATAGAAAATGGCAAAGTATGCATGGAAACACTAGGATGAATGAGCTCTCTGAAATGTTGGCATAAAGAGGTGGTTTAAGGATGACCACCAACACTGGAATGCTTAGTGTAGTTCCTGGAACTATTCCAAGTCTAGCAAGAAGCTGAAGTCTTCTACTAGAGGAAGTGCTCCTCATATTTTAAAGAGGGAGACCTTCAACCTAGAAGAAGGGAGGTCTACAACCTGTGATGGTTTAAGAATGACCAGAAACTCTGGAATGCTTGATGCATTTCCTGGAATTATTCCAAAACTGGCAATAAGCTGAAGTATTCTGCTAGAGGAAGTGTCCCTAATTATTTGAAGAGGAAGAATATCAACCTCACATAGATGGTTTAAGGTTGAAAACCAACCAAAGGCATGCTCATGGGCATATGTGTCTCGGGCTACAACTTTGAATCTGGAATGACAGATTGTGGCTCAGGCTCACTTGAAATGTTGTGTCTCTAGCTACAAATTTGAATTTGGAATGACAGGTTGTAGCTCAGGCTCGCTTGATATGGCTTTGAAGCTTGTAGATGACCACCATTTTCCCCTTGTCAGGTACAAGGTGAGATGATGGTGAAAACTCAACTGCAAGATTGTTCAATACTCTAGAAAAAATTTTGACATATGACTTAAACATTTTCTTGGTTGTTGATGCCCATTTCCAAGAAGCGATCCATCCAAGATGAATCTTTATTCTTGCAAGAGGATTTTTTCTGAAGCATTTGTGTGAAGAATGGGTGTTTCGACAACAATGATTGCATGGGTGAAGATCGAAACAGTGATCTTTCATATGGCCAACTCGATCACAGTGTTGAAATTTAATAATTTGTTATGGAAGAGGAGAAGAATATGAAACAACTAAAGGTGAGTTATCATGAAGAAATCCGGCACTCTGAAATTTGATGGGCTTGGAGTAGTCTGTAATGTGAAAGGACACCTCCTTGTCATATCCAAGACCATTTTTGTGCTTGTTATGGACAAGCTCTTCCCAAGGTTTGATAATGGGGTTGGGAAGTGTAGGCTGAATTTTTGCTTCTACGTGCAAATATGCTCTTGTACTGGGCTCAATGATCTGAATAGACTCTTGTTGCTGATGAGAGTTTGTCTCAATTTTCTGAACAAAAAAAAGTTCATAATGACAACTCTTTTGTTGTAACTCCTCTTGTTGTATCTCTGACTCAAGCTGCAAAAATTCAATCCTGTTGAGTGCATCATGTAAATAAGTTCTAATATCAGATAGACAATTCTTGCTTATTTTAATTGTATCATAATCAATGGAATGTATCAGAGTTTTAAGGAACTCTAATACCTCAATAATTCTCGTCATTTTCTCTCTCAAATAGGACTTCTCTATGAACAAAATTTTCCCACAACAAGCTTAATACAAAAGGGAAGTGCTCTAGTATACTTTTTATTTTTGAACTTTTGAATAACATGCGTTGCTCACCAAATCCAACCACTTTGCTCCAAAGCTCATATGTTGCACCACTCATGCACAAAATACTTTAATACATGCAAAAGGGAAATGTCCCAATTTAAAATGAGCCAAACCAGGCACTATCAGTAACTCTTTACCAATCCCTCTCTTTTTTTTATAATATTATAAAGCTTCACTTATGAGCCATTAAACATTCCACCACTTTTAAGCCTCTTTAAAAAAATCAACTCATATATTATACTCTCCACACCAACATGATCAACATCCCACCATACAAACATAATACCATAATGCTCATATCACTCCATTCAAATTTCATGTTCATGAAAAAGGCACAAAGCATATACACTCACTTAGCTCAAATCATCAATGCACTTTATATATGTGCCAACCATAGAAAATGGGCTTCAACTAATTTAAAAGAATACTAGCACAGAACTCAACACATATGTTGCATACCATTCAATGCAGACCTTGAAATATTATTTGACGTATACCACAACCAATGAAATGCATTCATGGTCTCAGCATTCAACGCACAGATAAATGCAGAGCGCACCTCCAGAGGTAAATCCACAGATAATCTCACGATCAGTTTTAACTTGACGCGAAATTTTTTCTAATCCAATCTCTCGTGCACTTTCACAGAACAACAGAACCAAAAAAATGTTGCTTAGCAATAATGCATGTCCGGGAGCGAGAGTGATTTTGAGGGAGCATTAAGTGGAGGGAGGGGGCCTACGGTGGTGAGGAGTAGCGAGTGTGCAATGGTGGGCCGAAAACGTTTGTGGAGGAGGTCACAGGAGGTCTAGATACGGTGGACAGAAGGGCAACTGGGTATGGAGGGAGGAGGCAGTAGTGGGAGTGACAGACCGGCAAGGAGGGCCAAGAGGAGCTCAAGTGCAAGGGAGGGGGCTACATGGTATGTAGAAGGGCGAAGGGTTGGGAGATGGGTGAGGGTGAGTAGAGGTGAGGGGGAGCGGTACTGTAAGGAGTTGCGAGAGTGGGAGGTGAGTGGGAGGGGTAGCGTAGGGAGTTGTGGTAGTGGGGAAGCGAACAAGGATGGGAGAGGGGTTTGTTGCGCGGAGGTGGTAGCATGGAAGAGAAGGAGAGGGAAGCGAGCATGGATGGGAGAGGGGCATGTTGCATGGAGGTGCCATCTTGGGGGAGAGGGAGGGGGAGCGGGTAGAGGGGAGTGTTACACGGAGGTGGCATCGTGGGAGGTGAGTGAAGAGCGGAGGGAGGGGGCGTGGGATGTATGGAGTAGAGGGAGGTGGGAGGTGAAAGGTCGTCGGGGGAGCGAGGAAGTGAGTGTTATGTCCAAGCGATGTTTCCCCTGCACACTACGTATGAGGGCCGAGGGGAGGTGGTGAGAGAAATGGAGGCCCAACGCTAGAGAGCAGCAATGGAAAAGGACCGAAGTGTGAAAGCAATATGAAAGTGCTGAGGGTGCCAACTGGTGGTTGAGTATGAGGAGCCAAAGGTTGGGTTTACCACAATGCAAACTAGAACTAAAGAATTTTAAATGAAATATAAACCAGTTCAACCAACATATCGAATTTCATGCTTGCGCCATTCAAAAAATAAATAAAATATAGGCTCACCACAATAGAGATACAATGCAGTGCTCTAGGCAGCACAACAACCAGTAGTATCTACTAGCTAGTCTCCAAAAACAACGAAGACAACCCCAGAAAATTCAATGAGGAAGAAGAAGGCCACTCATCATGGCTCTGATACCATGTTGAACTCAACCATGGTAAACACACACAAATAGAAAGAATAGACAGCAATGGAAAAGATAAGCATGAGTTGCATTATTATTCGCAAATATGCATATATATAATACATTAGGTGACCCTTGGTTTCACATTCCAAGTGGTCTCTTAGACTCATTTTGTCCATTCGCCTTCTACACCTACCCATAGAGGATTAGGTGTCCAACAAGTTTGACAGTTCAAGTTTCTATAGTTCCTGCAGCTGTCTCCATGGTTGAGGTAGTAGAACCACTCTAGAAATAAATCTGGCACATGGACATTGTTTCTAAAGTTTCAATATGGATTTTTATTGGTCAAATTCCACCCAGCTCATACGTGTAGACCTCCAACATCAAATCAAGGGAAAAACACAGCAGTTTTGACCAGTCAACTTAAAACGAGTTTTCTAAGAAAATGAAAGCAAATTTCAGAAGAAAAAAAAAATGGGTTTTGTTTAGAACGGGCCCAATTTGGTTGGTGCTAAGAAATTTTCTCAAATTCATTACCATTTGAGATATGTTTGAAGTGCTTTGGAGCCTTATTTTGAAGATTACGTGGATAAACAATTTTTTCAATTTTTCATTTAATGCACAGTCAATAAAAATGCCAGAACAAGATGTTCTTTAGCAAATTCGTGGTATAGAGATAAGTTTGATTAGATATGGGTTGATCTTTGATCCAAATATCGATCAAAATTTATTTGATTTGATCTCATGACTAGAACTCAAGCAAGAAAACTATGAGTTCGTTAATTGTCTCAAGATTCTATAAATTGCAGTCTCTTTGATGAGAGGAGAAATCAAAGATGTCAAGGATGATCTTAATTTGTAATTTTTGTTGCTTATTGAAGGAGAAGAACTCTATTTTTTCCATTGAATATAATTTTTTATATGGTGCAGCTTTGAATGAAATTGGTGATTTATATCTCTTCTCTTGATCTGAGTTTTTAACACCTTGCAGTCGTGAGGAGGGCCCCTTGGAGATTTGTGAGAATAGTATAGATGCTTTCCATTTATTTCATCTCATGAATGATTTGTTTTACATAGATTAATTGTTTATTCTTATCATAGATTAAAAACCCATTCTTTCCATAGTTTAAATGTTAATTCTTTCTTAGAGTAAAATGTTCATGATTACATAGATTAAAGTTTGTAAGTTTTAGAACAAAATCTCCATGATTTCATAGGGTAAAATCTCATGTTTTGTTAGATCAATAATCTTTATTTTTTTTGTATTTTAACATTAATTTTTTTTCCAAAAACTTAGTACTTTCATCTTTTATATTAAGGAATCTAATTTCCTTTTGAAGTTTCATATTCATTTCAGTTATGCATAAATATTGAAATCTAATCTCTTAGCACATACAGTGTAGTGTACTTTGCAAGCTCGTGTAACTAGATTGACATATAAATGCAAGTAATTTTATAATCAATTAAGTTACCCAACACCCCTCTCACTTTGCCCTCCAACAGCCCACGAGAGACCAAGTCCACGTTGTATCATTTGCACCTTGTTAGGGCATCCCCACACCTAGGACACCCTTACACACGGCTTCCAATGGACTCCATTAATCTTCCCTTTACTTCTGTAATAAAGGATCTATTGCACAAATCTCGGCACATCAAAATTTCCTTCACCTAGGACACCATCAACTCATCAACTAAGGGAACATATGCAACTCTCCTTGTTGTTGTCCTCTTGCCTTGCAATCTGATGTGCCTTGTTGGAGCAAGGTCTCCCAAAGGTTATGAATTTTGTCCAAATTTGTATAATTTTGTATTGTTTAGTCTAATGCAGGGGTTTTGGGGTGGGTCAAAGCCCCTAACGCATTTTAAATGGGTCAAGGGTAGACCAAGAGTCTGCAAACCACAGTTTGTGGACCATTAGATGCGTAGGCTAAACCGCTATAAATAGATGAACCTTTTTGAGTCATAGGTAGGAATGAATAGAGATTGACGCGAAGTATGAACTGTTAGATCTATGGTAGGGTTTTTTGGGTTAGGACTCCTGCTATCTATGTGCACGAAGATCCTTTGTCCTGCTGTGTGTGAACCCTGCTGGCTGTGTGCACAGGCTGTAATATTGGGAATGTAAGATGATTTTGGATAACAATATAGATGTGCGGAAGTATTGTGGATATATGATGTTTTCTGATCTAATTTTTTATGGTTGATGCAAACTTGAATTATATGTTGACGTATCTGTTTATAAGTTGTGAACTGTCTCTGTTTATGGTAAATGTATCGGTGATCTATTAATCTGCTGCAAATACATTGTTCTATAGTACACATGTGGATGCGAGCCTGTTAATTAGGTCTGATAAACTATATTCTGGGTAATTAATTAAACTCCTACGAATGACCTCTGGCTGTATAGATATGATAATTATGAATCGGCTTGACTTACCTGCTCTCTCCCGGGGTGTGGAAACCTGGTTCCAGCACCCTCCCATACTGCTTCGAGTGAGACTTTGGCCTGCACAATAAGGTCACTACCGAAAGGGCTAGTAGTATAGGGGTTTGTTGGCAAACCTTAACTTGTGAATCTGGGTCAGGACCCCTCTAGCCAAGAAATGGTTCCATTGCCGGGACCGAGAGAATTTTGAGAGAGATCGGGTAATGCCAAGGCCGTATTGGAAACCTGAGAGAAAATAAATTGATGAATGGTTTGAAAAACAAGTTCAGGAATTTGCAGTAAAATAAAACCGTAGTAAGAAGTTGACCACCGAAGAGTGGAAGAATAAGTACATTTTCGTAGAGATCTATGAGATCTTCTTTGTAACAATTGCGATCAAGCTCCAGGAGTGGCTCGCGAGGCTAGTCGAGCTTTAGAAGTGTTGGAAAGACGAGCGGGTCACATAGTGGACCCCAGAACAGATCCGACAGCTAGAAGAGACCAACAACACGATTACTCGCATAGTAGATCACTGGGTGGACAGTGTGATAGGAGGATTTGTGATGGAATTTGCAGTCGATCAATTTTTACCCTACTCAGAAGTGGAACGGAGGTTCTTCAAGGGTTTTCGATGTAATTTTTAAAAAAAAATTCCATTACTGATTAAGATCTTGTTGTGCGAAAAAATAATTTTGTGTAGCCACACGGAGTGAATAGCTCCGACCAAAGCGAGGGCACAAAGTGCAATGATGAGTATAACAGAACTAACCAAGAAGGGGATCGATCTATCTACAGTCCAGTAAGGAATTTTTCTATGCATAGCCCTCCGAAGACACCACCGTCGAACCCTCATAGGGGTAAAAACTCACCTCCACCCCCACCGGAAGACGATATGAATGCGTACATGAAGCTACCTACCTTCAAAGGCATGGGTGATGAGGACATGGATTGGTTCTGGTTTTTTGCAGGGTCGGTATGGACTATGCAGAACATAGTAAGTGATGTGGTGAAACGAGCACAATTATCCCATGCTTTTGAGGGGCGAGCCCTGGACTGGTACATGGGATACATTGTTCAACATGCGAATGCCACTGTCGAGGAAATTAAGAATGCATTAAAGTAGTAGTTCAAGAAACCTATGTCTTATTCTCAAATAGTAAATGATCTGAAGGATTTCAAGCAAGGACCATCAGAGTTTATATGGGAAGCTTACCAACGATTAAATAAATTGATTAGAGAAGGAGGATTCTAGTATGATGACAGGAAACACACGAAATGGTTCATTTCTATGTTGTTACCCCACCTTCGTGTACCTATGGGTCATCAAGCCATTGAAAAACAGGAAAAGGCCTTGGAGATTGCCATGAAACTAGAAGTTGTGCCAAGAGATGATACCCAGTTAGGAGTGCAGCAGATACAAGGCCAGCTAGAAGAAATGCACATGGAGATCCAAAATTTGTGCAAGGAGCGAGGAATGGAGGCCAGTCCTGAAAGATGGTGCATACGATGCAGGGTGAATGGCCACACCAAATATGATTGTCTGCTGCTTGCAGACTACATATAGGACGGGGGACCAAGTCCTCTGCGTCTTAGGGAGGCTACGAGACCAAGTTGGTCGGCGCTATGGTGCGAAGACTACCGCATTGCTGGGTTGCATGACACCAACCACTGCCCCCACCTTGTCATGTATATTCCAGAAGTAAAACAGCAGTGGTGTAGGTTTTGAAGGTCTGTAGGACATGACGAACAGAACTGCTAAATGTATGATCTGATGATCGACCGAGGAAACCTATATAGGGTACAGTCTGACCCCTCATCACCTAGATCCCCCGCAGGTATAGGAGGATCCCCGGCCAGGGGCAGGGTAGGGGGACGAGGGGGTAGTGCAGGCAAGGGTAGAGGCCAATTAATCTGTTTTAATTGTGGGGAAATAGGTCACTTTGCGAGGGACTGCACAAACCCAACTCGGAAATCCTACAGATATTGCAGACAGTTGGACCATGTGATTGAGGACTGCCCGATTATGATGGCTAAGGTAAAATAAAAGCAACAGACTCCTACGCAGAATGTACAGTGGGTGAAGGCAGAACCTCGTGAAGAAGGACCGAGCATTAATGTAATAACACGCAGCGGTATGACCACCGAAGGATTTGGTGGAAAAAGCTGAGACAGAGTCTCTGATCCGTAAAATAGTTACTAAAACAGAAGGTGGGGGCTTACAGAAGGAAAAGGAGACCTCTATCACAGCCTGACAGAACCATGCTCAAAACGAAACATTGGCCCCAAGCAGTGGAATCAAGGGTGAGGTCAAACCATTCTTACAGGCGTTCATGAAGCTGCTTCAAAATCATCAGGATGTAGAACCTCCAAGCTCTACTCGACGGTTGCACATGGAAATCAAACCCAATCGCGAAGATTAAGGATCTGCACAAACTTTATGAACAGAAGAGATGCACTGGCCGCGAGCTACGTTTAACTACGCAGATTGGTGATTATGAAATGGACCAAGTAATTCTAAACCTGGGATCATATGTGAATTTACTACCTAAATAGACTTGGCAATGAATGGGGGAACCTAAATTGGAATGGTCTACTATCCAGCTGTGCATGGCCAATCAACAGAAGATCATACCATTAGGGAGATTGTCAAAGATGGTCATAGATATCGTCGAGGCTAAGGTACATGCTGACTTTGAAGTCATTCATATTGTAGAAGATGCGGACCCTTACCTAGCACTCCCAGGATTGGATTGGGCTATTGATATGGCTGGAATTATCAACTTAAAGAAACAGAGCATGGTGTTTGAAAGTGAGGGAACTCAGGTGATCGTACCACTAGACCCTGCAGGAGGAGAAAGGTACACCAAGACAGTGCACGAGGAAGCAGGGATGGATCACATCTATAAGTTAACTGTGAAGGACGAATAATGGATTAACCCTATGGCCGACGATATGCCTTGCTGGGAGACGGACAACGAATGCCCCTCTGACTCTGACAAATAATTAGAAGAATGGAAAACTTGACTGAAGGAAATATCTACACTGTGCTGCCTATGAATTACCAGGGACTTCCGCTAAATATCGTTTGAGGTAAGAGAATTACCCTGCTTTGATGGCTCTGGTAGTATAAGGGAATTTTTGCGCACCTTCGAAGCCAAGGTTCCCAGAGAATGAAGGTTATGGGCCCTTAACATAGCTCTGCACGCAACACCTGCGAAGTGGTGGGATACACATAAGGAAATGTTCTAGGAATGGAAGGAATGTCAGGATATGATGGTACTTTGTTTTGAACCTCCGACCGATGTGTGCATCAAAAGATTCCAAGGCCTAGGAAATCCGCGCGAACATTTGTTTGCTTGGATGGAGAGATGGTGCGATCGTACCACAGGAGAATGGGTTCACTCATTTATTCATGCCTTAGGACCAATTCCTGCTGCCTAGTATCTCGATCTGGAGCTACATCAGTGCACCCGCCAGTGGACGACCCTAAGAGACGAATTCTTGGGGACATTTGGGTTAACGGGAGGATTGGAGGTGCTTGAGGAAGCTCTGCAGACTCTCGACACCGTTGTGATTGGTGAATCCAGCCCCGACGTTGTAAGAGGAGGACCCAAATGGGAAGCACCGATTTAGGATAGTGTCCAGCTCCATAAGGCCACCTTGGAATTTTATGACATAGATCCATGCAAGATCTCATTCATAGCATCGGGATGGAAATGCATAGTTGTGGGACCTCAGATACATAAGGCGGCACTAAAAACACAAAGCGTTACCATCCATACAACGATACCACCCAAGCGGGTTATGATGGATAACTGTTGGGCTCATAGGACAGTAGGCAAGACTACGAACCTGGTCATGGGGTGTCCAGATAAGTGTTCAGGTCCTAAGGTGGTCACAAGGAACTGGGGCGGTATGCCCATCACCCTCAACTCAAATGCGCAGCCAGAAGAACAGCGGCCTTATCATTTGTAGAGGGTGCAGGGAGAGATCGGTAATATGCTCATCACACCAGTCATACAGGTAAAGCCCATGCCTGCGAAACTACTGTGAGAGATCTTGGGACATATGGGCTACTACAGCAAATCCAGTCAGGGATACGCATTGATCACAGAGCTCTTGAAAATGCTTCTTCAGCATGATATTCCCCTTAATTGGGATAATATACGCCAAGAGAGCTTTGAACAACTCAAGAACAGGCTAATCACTAGCCCTATTCTCACTTCCCCCTATTCGGCGACGGTATTTCATAAGGATACTTCAGGAACTGCCTGTGAAATAGGTCATACGTAGCTTGGCACTAGGGACAGTAATCATACAATCACAGGTACTAATCAGACAATCTCGGGCATGGACCCTGATTATGCCATTGCGAAGAGGGAAAGGTTGGCCGTGACCTGCAAGTTACAGACATATCTGGGCCATCTGTCAGGAAGCCGTTGTAAGATGATTACCGATCAGTGGCTTTTAAAGCACCTGAGGAACATGACTGTGTTGGGGGAGGGAGTCTGCAGATGGCTAGTGCTTCAAGAATAGGATGGTGAACTCATTGACAAGCCAGGAAAGTTGAATACGAAGTGGGATCACTTGCCTCGAATTGAGATGGGAAAGGAGGGATTTCCTGACATGCATTTTTTCACCAGTAAGGTTGTGGATGTGTGTTTTACCAAGATCTCTTTGTTCCTGACCACAGGCATAGTACCTATTCGGTACAAAAAAAGAAGGAGTTGGTTCATCGAACGGCGGGAACCATCGGTATCGCACCTCGTAAAGTAACGCGCAGCAATGGCCTGCAGTGTGTAAATTACGAAGATATAACAAAAGGTCACTATGAAGGGAAGACAGTGGTGCAAGAGGTCTTGACGGCTGGGCTATGGCAACACAGACTCTCAGTTGGACGGAATCCCCGTAGAGTGAAGTCGATGCACTGGGAACACAGGAGGATTTCTCAAAGCGCAGGGATACACTGGGATCGCAGGGGTACGCTGAGCGCACCCTTGGTGTGAAAACTAGCCATTGAAACAATCAAATCGGGTAAAAACAACAAATTACCATTGGATGGAGCAGGCGGTCAGCATTTAATGCAGCGATTTTGGGAGATTTTTTACCATTTACTTGATGGAAAGTCCCACGCGAAGTCTACCCTACCGCTGGACAGCACCCAAGGCTATAAAATAGGTGAGATAGATCAGACATAGGTTTCGTATTTCTCGAATAGCTTGTACTTAGCCTGGTTATCCTGGACGAAGTTGTGTTGTAAGAAATTCTGTGCCTCTAGCATCTCGTTCATGTCTGAGAAGTCTGCCCCCTCTGACAGTAGCAACCCTGAGTTCATATTTCGAGCCAAAATGACGGCCACAAACCCTGCCGAACTCTCGGAGCTAGTAACCTTAGTGGAAAAAGACACTGAGGAAGTGATGGAGGTTGAATCCGAAGTCAAATAAATCCTCTCCACACCTAGCCCGACCACCACGAAAGGAAAAGAAAAAACCCAGGGCTCAGGCAAGCCCCTGAAGCCTATGAAATGGGCCGTAGGAAAGCCCTATACCTCCCTACGCAATGTGAAATCCCTGCGGGTTGCTTAGGAGGAGGCCCAGCCTGCCGAGCCGATCAATTGGCTACCCCCCTTCATGCGAACACGTAGGAAATTCACGCGCACGCTAAAGAACCTCGATGGCTTGATCACCTACCTGCCACTAACTCCGGGAGAGGTCCCCATCATAGGTGAACCTTTTGGCCGCCTTCGTGAAGTGAAGTTTGATGATCATGATTTGGCCAACTTTGAGGCCTTCCCTGAGCTTGCACCTGATTTATACCTTGATATGGTTCATGGCACCGATGGGGTAAATCTTGTCCCCCAACGCTGGGTATGTCATTTGGCGGGGTCTGGGCTCCTAAATCTACTTAGGATGCCACACTTTGGACACTACAATGTAACGGACTAGCTCGCATGACAATTGCTCGCACTAATTCATGACGGATGCCTATGGATCCAGGACAGGATCCCCATTGTTGTTGCGCTCGTGCATCGGATTACCAGTCTCCCCATGAGCGGCCTGAACCCCCTAGTGCGCATGGGTAAGAAATATGAGGGGGAGACTGTTGAGTTTGTGCGCCAGAAGTATCATGTGGACCGTAATACTCAGGGATTTATCATCAAAACCATCAGTGACCAAGGTACACAGTTGGGCAGCATGCTGTTAACGTGTAAAATGATGAGGAACTGTTAGGTCACCTCTGTTCCAGTCTATGTCATTCGGTTAGCCAACCAATGTGCGAAAGAGGTATGTTTTAACTGGGCGCAGTATTTGTGCGATGAATTTCTAACTAACGTTCGTGAGTCCCAGGATCAGGGCCGCGCCTTTTGTTACTCTTGGTTGTTGTTTGTTATAGCATTGGTTGCCTAGGAAGCTCATGCAGAGTCATTCCTCCCTTATATTACCCCGGACATGTGCGAAGGGGCTCGCTACTCGCACTTATGGGATTCCGCGGATTCACAATGGCTCGAGGACAACCAGGTGTTCTGGGTCCTCTTTCAGAGTAGCGTGGTTGCAGCTACTAACTCCCAACCGTTGTTGTCCCCTGGCATATACGACATATACAAGAGCATTGCTGCATTTCAGGTCACTCTACACAATGTTCAGATCAGGGTGCACAAGGAGAAATCCTGGACCTCGCTTCCTTACATGGTGATGGAAAAAGAAATCGACAACATCATTGCGCTCTGGCCCCCTAACTGGAAAATTGGCTTCAAAACAAGCGTGAAGGGCATTGGAAGCACCAGCACATCCTGATTCAACCCCCTGTCATCGTCCCGGATGTTAGAGGTACACCCAAGAGTACCAAGCAAGACACTGGTGCGGCAACCCAAAAAGGACATGTAGTTGCAGAAGGATGTCGAGACAGTGCCCCAGATGGACTCATATACCGGGTTGGGTACGGCAAGTCTAGATGCCAGCGTCCTGCCTCCCTCCATGGCACGAAGCACACCAGTGAGCTGGTCAAAACGCCACGCAAAAAGCAGCAGTCTCAGTGGGTAGAACGGGACGAAAAAATCACACTAACTAACGGCGATTTGGAGCAAATCGATGATGCAGTCACTCTGGCCATAGAGGAAGAATGGGTCGCCCTAGAAGAACAGCAGCAGGCTACGGTCGACACAATTCAGGTTGAGCTGAGAGTGCTACAATTGAAGGCATACATGTTGCAAATTAGTGCAACCCTGGTACGACCACCCTCTACCGCTAGTAGTGCAGCACTGGTTACATATGATAGCAGCCTATGTTCTCTCCCTAGCGCAGCTCTGGTACTCATTCCACCCGACCTGGGACCCCAAATCCAGGCCAATACAGAATTCCAGCTGAACTTAGCTTGGCTACCCAATGAAGCCTTGCAGGGTCTCCACACCGCTGTCTTTCAGGAAATCAACCACTGTGACCAACAAGTGCACCAACAGCTTGGTGTAGCTGAGAAAACCATCATTGAAAAGGATGTTGAAGTGTGTATCGCCACTGCAAAGCACACAGAGCTCGAAAATACAATCCACCGACTTTGTGCAGACATTCCCGCAAAGATCCCGACCTTAGCCACCCCTCAGGAAAAAGTAGAAATACTAGTCGCGGTACTCAAGGCCTCCCAAGATGAAGTTAAAGTTGTTAATACAGACATGGAGTAGTAGATTATAGATTTGCAGGCTAAGCTACAGCTCAAAACACCCCCGGAGGTCCGGGCCCAGCGAACTGCGCTGGTCACCGTGGCCACAAATGTTATCATGGGGTAGATCGTGCAGGGAGCCCAGCTCTTGGAGACCGTCATGTAGCTATGGACTAAGGTCTAGCATGATCCGATCTTGCGAGGGATAGACCAGGACCTGCGGCAAAAATAAGAGGAGTTCGAGACAATCGAAGCCACCTTCCCACTTTGGTGCTTGCTCGACGCTTGCAACGACTGCGCACCAGTGAAGCACTCCAGCCAAATATTCAGGACCTACGTCAAAAGAATAATATCCTTGGTGACCGACTAAAACCATGGGCTAACGAAGCCCTCAAACTTTCACAGGATGCCGATGTTTCTATTAAGAAACTAAATCAAACTCTGGAGAGTGTTACTGTCACGACTGAGGGACCACTATCAAAAAAATTGGTCGACATTGCTCATAATGTAGTTGTCCAAAGTGAAGGTTTGCTACCTCTATTAACCGAGGTGATCAGAGTATTGAAAACGCAGGTTGAAGCCCCACCAGCACAATGACTCGGGACGAGTCACAAGATTGCGTTGGGGGACTGTTGGAGCAGGGTCTCTCAAAGGCTATGAATTTTGTCCAAATTTTGTATAATTTTGTATTGTTTAGTCTAATGCAGGGGTTTTGGCGTGGGTCAAAGCCCCTAACGCATTGTAAATGGGTCAAGGGTAGACCAAGAGTTCGCAAACCATGATTTGCGGACCATTGGATGCGTAGGCTAAACCTTTATAAATATATGAACCTTTTTGAGTCATAGGTAGGAATTAATAGAGATTGATGCGAAGTATGAATTGTTAGATCTGTGGTAGGGTTGTTTGGGTTAGGACACCTGCTAGATGTGTGTGTGGAGTGTTGAGTCTCAAAAGTGTTTTCTATATTCATACATATTTCCATTATTTCATAACCATCTAGCCCTTATTTCATAGCCATCTGACCTAAAGCCCTACATCAAATAACCATTTTTCATAAATATATGGGTTAGGATCCTTGTTTTCCAAAGTTATTTATTTTATGTATTTAAAGTGAATTTATGATTAGAAACTAGAAAATTAACATAGTTTCATATATCTATATATGTGTTGTGAGTTTTGTGACATGTGTAGGTCAAAAAGGAAACTTCTAGAAGACCCTTATGTGGCACTCTAAGCCCAAATTCGAATTTGGTTGGAGAAGATCATGGGATCATGAGAACATGTGTCTCACTTCCTTGTTGTATTGAAACTCTAAGAGAATATGTGTCTCACTCCCTTGTTGTATTGAAACTCTAAGAGGATATGTGTCTCCTTTCTTAAGTTGTGTTGAAATTTTAGAAAGACATGTGTCTTATCATTTCCTATTTTGATTGTAACTCTAGAGTTGGAGGGAGAGATTCATGGACTCTCATTAATGAGATGACTCCTCATATTTTGTATAAATAGGCGAAGCTTTCTCCTATCATGGTTAATGAAGAAGTAGGAGAAAATAGGAGTATTTTGTAACAAAGTTCAAGATGGAATGGGATGTAGATTTGTGATATTTTCAATAAAGAAATTCAGTTATTTGATGATGTTTTGATTACAACTTTAAGGAGCTGAAGGACTTCACCAAATTGGTAGCAGAGGGCCCCTGCTATCCAAGGAGGCTTCTACATGCTTTCTAGATAAGTAGCTTTTAATTCATGTCTTGCATTATTTGTTTAACTAAAAGATCCTCATCATCTTACAATCATTCTTTTTCTTAAAATACTCTTCCAAAATATCATTATTAGATGAAAAATATTTGGTTGTATCATGTTGAGTATCTTAGTTGCCTTTACGTTTCTGAAGTTGAATTTGTAGTTGTTTTTATTAACTACTGTAGTTATACTCATTCTAACTCTTCCACAAGAAGAAGCTCTTCCAAAAGATTATAATGACGAATGGGAAATGGCTATAGTATTGTAGGATTAGAAGTTTAATTCGTAGTTGTTTTTATTAGTTACTGTAGTTATACTCATTCTAACTCTTCCACAAGAAGAAGCTCTTCCAAAAGATTATAATGATGAATGGGAAATGGCTATAGTATTTTAGGATTAGAAGTTGAATTCGTAGTTGCTTTTATTAGTTACTGTAGTTATACTCATTCTAACTCTTCCACAAGAAGAAGCTCTTCCAAAAGATTATAATGATGAATGGGAAATGGCTATAGTGTTGTAGGATTTAATTGTAATTTCTTTTTGTTCACTATCACAGTTACACTTTTTCTAAACACTCTTCCAAAAGAAGAAACTCTTCCAAAAGATCCTTATGATGTCCAAGGCATGACTGTGATCTTGAACGTTTTAGTTGTGTGTTTTCACTAAGTACCATCATTGTTCTCGCTCTTAAACGCTTGTCCAAAATATCATAATGACGAGTGGGAGATGGCTATGATATCTTAGTTTTTCATTGCTTTCAGTGTTTATGCTTGCATTTGCACTCAATTACACAGTCAGGATTGTTCTAAAAACTCTTCCAAAAGAAGGAACTCTTCCAAAATACCAATCATGATGGACAAACAGACTGTAGAATTCCATAGACTAGTTGCATGTTAATTCAGTTAGAACACTCCGGAGGTAGATTACATAAAAACAATACGAAAAACACATACAACGAAGTAAGGAAGAGGTCACTTAAGCACATATAGTGCACCACACTTCATCAGTTTACTAGCCCTGGTTGATAATTTATGTTAGCAATTTAGGACGCTAAATTGACTACACATTTTGGCGCCGTTGCCAGGGAAGTGTAATTAGGAGACCTTATTTCTTACAACTAAAAAAATTAATAATTCTTGAGTATGCTCTCCTCCTGCACTTCGTGTGATCTGGAGGATCATAAAAAGTGTTGTTATGTAAAAAAAATAATAATAATTCTTGAGTATGCTCTCCTCCTGCGCTTTGTGTGATCTGGAGGATCAGAAAAAGAATTGTTATGTGAAGAAAAAAAAAAAAAGGAGACAAAATAAAACTTCATCATTTCAATTGATTCAACAATTTAAAAAAAATTGTTTTCATGAAAAACTTTGATTTCAATAAATTGTTTTGTTTAATGAATATATATGTGTATTTTTAAATTTTTAAAAATATAACATATATAATTAAACAAATCAATTATAAAAATAAAAATGAAAAAATAAAAAAATTTAAATTGTTTTGTTTACTAAAATATATATGTATATTTAAAAAAAAAAAAAAAAATTTGAAAATATATATATATATATATAATTTTAATAACAAATCATTTAAAAAAAAAAAAAAAATTGAATAAATTATTTTGTTTAGTAAAATACATATGTATATTTTTTATTTTTGAAATATTACATATGTCATTTTATTTAAAAAAAAAAAAATTGAACAATAAAACTAAAACAAAAATTAAATCAAAACAAAATCACATAATAAAACAAATTAAAATGCATCATTTGAAAAAAAGGCCGATACCATAGTTCGAAATTGCGAAATTCGGAACTGCATACTGTTGAGATTTTCTGTTTTAAATAAAATAGGAAAAATCTCAGTAGGTGACAAAAATTAGGAATTAGTTCCTAGATTAGCTCCAGTTTGTTGGGAGGGAGTTAATGCATCCTAAATTTGAGTTGAGAGGATTTATGAGGCAGTTTGATTCTCTTTGCTATATAACAGGTATCCATACGGATTGTTTGCAATGGAGTGAGGGTGTGTGAATTATGTAATCTCCTGTTTGAATAATAAAGATTGCCAATGCCCTGTTGTGTGGACGTAGCCCAGGAGGTTTGGGTGAACCACGTTAAAAACTCTGTGTCTTCTTATGTGCATGATTAATTTGCTATTGTTGTGTTATTCAATCTGCTGCGCACTGTCCAACAATTGGTATCAGAGCAATGTTGGAGTGCTGGTGCGTGTTAAGGACCTACGTGCTGAAGGTGGAGCGCAAAGGCTGTGGGAGTTGCTGACTCGGATAAAATTGCTGTGGAATACCGTGGAATAACAGATTCGTTGCCGCTGCCTGCCTGCGTTGGAAATTTTCTGCATAAAATTGTTGTTCATTCAAATCGATTGCTGAGCTTGCGTGGAGACCGTATGGGCGCCGGTCAAAGTGAATCAGTGCGCAATGCTGGTGAATGATTGTTGTGATAGTGTTGCGCTGTTATATTTTAATGCTCCACTCGGACGTGAGCTTTGGAGGTGATCGGTGTTTTGACCTGTGGAGAGCGCATGCTTATTACCTGTATTACCATGTGTA
The DNA here is from genome assembly GCA_034641835.2 of Pinus albicaulis. Lineage (NCBI taxonomy): Eukaryota > Viridiplantae > Streptophyta > Pinopsida > Pinales > Pinaceae > Pinus > Pinus albicaulis. The sequence continues at coordinate 1,349,056,401 of CM076574.1, read as the reverse complement.
GAGAGCGTCGTTGACCATCTGGTAAATCAACGTTTCGTTTAAACAATTTTGAAATGGGTACGATTTCATAAAATCGATATTTTGAATGGTACGCTGCCATATGATTTAAGTTTTATCGATTTGGAGTTTATGAAATCGACTTTGGAGTATTTTGAAAAAAGTCAAATCGTATGCCATTTCTTTTATAATCGACTTTGAATTTTTTGTAAATCGATTTACATGGAGTTTTGTAATTCAAAATCGATTTGTATGATAATTTTGAAGAGGTTTTAACAAATCGATTATTAGAGTTGTGTTAAAGTCGATTGGTATGGTGGTGTTTTGAAAAACAAAATCGATTTGTTTTATAATATCGATTTGAGTGGTGAAGAGCATTTAGAATTTGAAAAAGGTTTATTTTTATGCCATTATATTATAAGGTGAAGGGTGGCCCATTATAAAGTACTTTGTAATTTGAATATTAAATTACCATTTGCATATGGTAAAAGAGTAAAGTTTTTTATGAAGTCCTTTAATAAGGAGGCATTTCATTAAAAGGGCAATTTTTTTTTTTAAAGGCATTTTTTAATTAAAAGGGGCATTCTTTATTTTGAAAATTGGTTCTGGAGATTACTGTGTTTTTTGCTGAAACAAGATGGCGAAAACTCAAAATGCCCGGTTTGAAATTGAGAAGTTCAATGGCAAAAACAACTTCGAGATCTGGAAGGTAAAGATGCATGATCTCCTGGTTCAACAAGGCGTGGCGAAAGCGTTGTTGGGGAGGAGCAAAAGGCCTTCTTCCATGACGGAGGATGAATGGGATGAGTTGGATGACAGAGCTCTGAGCGCAATTCGGTTATGTCTGGCGGATGATGTTCTGTTCAACATTGTGTCAGAGAAGACCGCCGCAGGCTTGTGGTCGAAGCTTGAGAAGCTCTACATGACGAAATCCTTGACAAATCGGATTCTCCTGAAGTGACAGCTTTATGGTTTGCGGATGAAGGAAGGTACCTCGATTACTGACCATCTGAATGTTTTCAATACTCTATTGGTACAATTACAAAGTCTAGATGTAAAATTTGATTCAGAGGATAAGGCGATAACTCTATTGTGTACATTGCCTGAATCGTGGGATCACTTTGTTACTTCCATAAGCTTCAGTAATGCAGTTGTCCTTGAGTTTGACGATGTGGTTGGAGCCATGTTGTCTGAGGAGACGAGGAAGAAGTCGAATGCTTACACCTCTACATCAGAGGCAATGATGGCTAGAGGTCGTTCTAGAGAAAGACGCTCGGGTAAGCGCAGCGATTCACGTTCAAAGTCGAAAGGGAAGAAGAGCAAAGTGAAGTGCTGGTTTTGTGGCAAATCGGGGCACTTGAAGAAAGACTGCTGGAAGAGACAACAAACAGAGAAGAAAGGAGACTCTTCGACAGAGAAGAAGGAGGCAAATGCGACAGATACAGGTTCGGCATCTGGTTCAGGTATGAGCGATGAAGTGTTGTCTGTTAATATGTCAAATCATGGTCAACATTGGTTGTTAGATTTCGGTGCATCAAACCACATGTGTATTCATAGAGAATGGTTTAAGACATATAGATCAGTTAATGATGGAGTCGTGTACATGGGTAATGATGTCACATCAAATATTGTTGGGATAGGAAGTATACAACTGCAAATGTTTGATGGCACAACTAAATTGTTAACAGATGTGAGACATGTTCCAGACTTAAGAAAAAATCTAATTTCAGTGGGTGCACTTGACACAAATGGATATAAAACTGTCATTCAAGGTGGAGTTATGAAAATCTATAAAGGTATTTTACTAGTAATGAAAGCTAAGAAAGTAGGAAATCTATTTCAATTAGAAGGAAGAACAGGGTCAGATCATGTGTCTACGGTGTCTGAACATGACAGTAGTTCCATTCGCCTATGGCATCAAAGGTTGGGCCATATGAGTGAAAGAGGGTTGAAAATTTTGGCTGATCGCAAGTTACTTCCTAATCTAAGGTCTGGAAAGTTAGATTTCTGTAAGCATTGCTTGTTTGGAAAACAAAGTAAACAAAAATTTAAAACAGGAAAACATACTAGTAAAGGGATACTTGATTATATTCATTCAGATGTTTGGGGTCCAGCGCCTACTACTTCATATGGTGGTTCGTCGTATTTTGTATCATTTATTGATGAATTTTCTAGGAAGGTGTGGGTCTACATGTTGAAAAGAAAGTCTGATGTTTTTTCAGTTTTCAAGCAGTTTAGAGCATTGGTAGAAAACAGCACTGGTAGAACAATAAAGTGTTTAAGAACTGACAATGGTGGTGAGTTTACTTCCAAGGAGTTTGACGGCTATTGCAAGGATGCAGGGATCGAGAGACATAAGACCACGGTTTATACTCCTCAGCAAAATGGAGTTGCTGAACGCATGAACAGGACTCTTCTAGAGAGAGCAAGGTGTATGCTGAGTAACGCCGGGTTGCAGAAGGAGTTGTGGACGGAAGCGGTGGCAACAGCTTGTTATGTGATAAACCGATCTCCATCGACGGCGATAGACTGCAAGATTCCGCAAGAGGTATGGAAAGGACACCCTTGTGACTATTCTAAACTCAGAGTGTTTGGTTGTGATGCATATGCTCTAGTGTCTAAACATCAGCGAACTAAGTTAGATCCAAAGTCTAAAAGGTATATCTTTGTTGGGTATGGTGTTGGAACAAAGGGATATAGATTGTGGGATCCTACTACCCGCAAAATCATCATCAACAGAGATGTAAAGTTTAATGAATCCTCTCTTGTATAGTTAGATGTAGATAGAAAATTGAAACAGGATGATGTATTTGATTTTCAGCACATTCAGTTTGACAACACTTCTAATGATAGTCATGATGACCATAGTTCAGATACTAGTCATGAACAGGTTTCAGAATCAGATCATGAACAGGGTTCAGATGTAGGTCATGAACAGGTCTCAGATGGCGATCGGCAAGAAGTTCCTACAGGTGGTAGTCAGCCAATCGAGGAAGCACCAGAAACAGCCTTAAGGAGGTCGACAAGAATCAAACGGCCACCGAGAAGGTATGATGATTATGTTACTTCAGTTGCTTTGACCGCTAATGACAATGAACCTCTGTGCTATCAGGAAGCAATAGAAGGTTCGAATAGTGACAAGTGGAAAGCAGCCATGAAGGACGAGATGATGGCCTTGAGTAAGAACGGCACATGGGATCTGGTTGAGCTTCCGAGAGACAGGAAAACTGTGGGGTGTAAATGGGTTTTCAAGCTGAAACGGGGTGTGAATGACACGGAGGACAGGTACAAAGCGCGACTGGTTGCAAAAGGGTTTTCTCAGAAAGCAGGCATAGATTTTCATGAGATCTTTTCACCAGTGGTTAAAATTGTTTCAATTCGAATTGTGTTAGCTTTAGTTGCTTTGTTTGATTTAGAGTTACAGCAACTAGATGTTAAGACTGCTTTTCTACATGGAGATCTAGATGAGGAAATTTATATGGAACAACCGGAAGGGTTTGTTCAGCATCGCAATGAGAAATTTTTCTGCAGGCTCAAGAAGTCATTATATGGCCTGAAGCAGTCGCCTCGGCAATGGTATAAGAAGTTTGATTCTTTCATGTTGAGTCAGAAATATGTTAGAAGTGAATATGATCATTGTGTGTATTTCAAGCAATTGAAAAATGGCATGTTCATTATCTTAGTGTTCTATGTTGACGATATGCTTTTAGCAAGCAAAAGCATTGATGAAATCAACAGGTTGAAGACTCGGATGGCAAGGACATTCGATATGAAAGATCTAGGAGCAGCAAGACAGATTTTGGGCATGGAGATTTTCAGAGACAGGAGCAATGGTAAGTTGTGGCTATCACAACAGAAGTATGTTGAGAAGATACTTTTGAGGTTTGGTATGAACAATGTGAAGCCTGTGTCAGTCCCTTTAGCTTCCCATTTTAAGCTTTCTTCGAGTTTATGTCCTAATACAGATGAAGAAAAGGATTATATGTCTCAAATTCCATATGCCAATGTAGTAGGGTGTTTGATGTATGCGATGGTTTGTACTCGACCAGATATTTCACATGCAGTTGGGGTTTTCAGCAGGTACATGGCAAATCCGGGTAAAGAACACTGGTCAGTAGTGAAATGGGTGCTTCCGTACTTGAGAGGCACAAGTAGTTATTGTATTACTTACAATAAGAGTAGTGAATTTGTTTGCGGATATGTTGATTCCGATTTTGCAAGTGATTTGGATAAGAGAAGGTCAACTTCAGGGTATGTGTTTACTCTTGCAGGTGGAGCTATTAGCTGGATGTCAAAGCTACAGAACATTGTTGCTTTATCCACTACTGAAGCAGAATACATTGCTGCTTCGCATGCTTGCAAAGAGGCGGTTTGGTTGAAAGGTTTGCTTGGTGAATTTGGTAGGTTGCAGGACAACATCAGGTTACTTTGTGATAGTCAAAGTGCAATACATTTGGCTAAGAATCCGGCCTATCATAGTAAATCAAAGAATATTCCAATTAAGTACCATTTTGTAAGACATGTTATTACTGAAAGGGGAGTCTCTCTTGAAAAGGTGCATACAAAGGAAAACTGTGCAGACATGTTCACGAAACCAGTTTTGTTGGAGAAGTTGCGTTGGTGTTTGGCTTCTCTTGGCTTGCAGAAAAGATAAAATAATAAAGAACAGGGCATCAGGCTAATTGTTGTCAAGGTGGAGATTGTTGAGATTTTCTGTTTTAAATAAAATAGGAAAAATCTCAGTAGGTGACAAAAATTAGGAATTAGTTCCTAGATTAGCTCCAGTTTGTTGGGAGGGAGTTAATGCTTCCTAAATTTGAGTTGAGAGGATTTATGAGGCTGTTAGATTCTCCTGCTATATAACAGGTATCCATACGTTTGTTTTGGAGAGTGTGTGTGGGTGTGTGAATTATGTAATCTCCTGTTTTGATTAATAAAGACTGCCAATGCCCTGTTGTGTGGACGTAGCCCAGGAGGTTTGGGTGAACCACGGTAAAATCACTGTGTCTTCTTCTTGTGCATGATTTATTTGCTGCGTATTTGATTGATTTGCTGTGCATGATCTCCAACACATACTCAGCAAGTTTGTGCCAGTGTTACAAATAGGCAGCATTGTGCTTATTACTGCAGGGGATCACATTTTTCCTACACTGGGATACACAGCGCTTCCTCCTTCGTACTACTCCCTGAAACAGAAATGCTTTAGAGTTATTATAACTACCTGGCTTCTTGGAAATGCATTGCAAACACCGGCTTCCATACCCAAAATGATGGAGAATTCAAGCGTTAAGAGAAACTGGAATGAAAGGATTTTGCTTGGTGAAAGAACTCCCAAACAAGATGGTGAAGGAGACGCTTGCATGATGTCTCATAATAAAGATTTTTCAGAAGATGGCAAAGAGGCAAAACGTGCCTTGACTGAACTCAAGAATGCTCAGGTGAAGGATAAGCGTTGTTGTGTGACACCAAGTCAAGATAATAACACTCTTTACATAGGCAATATTTGCAAGACAAATCAAGATGAAGATGTCCAGGAAGGTGACGAGGAGGATGCAAAGATTTAATTTTCAAAAATCTTACGGAACTAACCAGAAAACGATTTTTTTTGCCAAAGCATCTCCAAAAACGCAACTGTATTTGACACCTGATTTTAAAACGTAAATTTGGAGCAAAATAAGGCGAATTTCAAAAAACCGAGACATGGGTTTTTCCGGGAACAGGGGTAATTAAGTAACCCAGAAACCATTTTAAGAAATTCGTGGGAGTCTGAGAGAATTTATCGGTTCTTCAAAAGCCCTGTGTCGCTGCCGCGTGAGGAAAAAACGATTTTTATAACTACACAGTGAACGGTTTCAATAAGGTGGAGAATGCAAATCAAAATGAAACTCTGTTGTGGCATTCAAACCACACAGCACGTCTCAAGTGGGAGAATTTGTTTGTGTTTTATACATATCCCATTTATTGTTAATTCCACTTGGCATCTGGCCAGATCTTAAATGGCAGATAATCTGTAAATTTAGGAACAACATACAAGGGTGGTTCAAACAATGCAAGGGAGAGTCGTAAAATAGCAATCTGGGAGCATCATCACTTACACAAGATTCCGAAAGTGCAGCAACCTCTGTGCTTAAACGAGAAGAACAAGAAGAATTGTGTTGCATTAGAAATTGGTTGAGAGGAATTCTGTGAGGTGGCGATATTATTTTCCAGATGATTAGTAGAGAACCCCAATTGAAATTCTTGCTCTGCCAAATTGTTTTGCTATTATACGCTGCCACCTTACATTTCAAATCATACCCTTACACTCCAAATTCAATTTTGCAGTTATTTCATTCATAAATGGCGGAAGCTATTTATAACCTTGCTGGCTGAAGATTTGGGGGCGTGCTACTTTGGAACTAAATAAAGAAAACGCAGAAAGAAAATTGCAGTGTTTAAGCAGTGTAGATTTCTCACAAAAACAAACTTCAGAATTATTCAAATGGTGGCCAGAAATATGGCATTCAATGTTTGTAGTTTTTATTTTTTTTTAATTTTTTTTTATTTTCTTATTTAATAAATTGTTTTATTTAATAAAATTATATATGTATATATATATTTTTTTTTAAATATAACATATATAATATTTAAAAAAAAAATAAATAAAAAAAATTGCATTTTTCAAATTTTGTTTTGATTAAAAAAAATTATTTGTTATTTGAAAAAAAAAAAAAAAAAAAAATCAATAATTTTGAATCAATGAAATGAATTAGTTATTTGCTCACTTTTCTGAAGGTATCGATTAAATTTTGGACTGATGATGAAAGATGAATGGCTAACTTTTTATTCAAGATTTTTAGCTACAGAACCGTCGACATTCTGCAGCTGAAGTCCAATTCCGCAGTTGTTCTTCAATTCCGCAGCTGTTCTCCAATTCTGCAGCTAAAAAAACCTCATTGTTCAAATCAGCCTAACCTTCTCATACAAAATCAGATTTTGATGATTTAAATATCGTTGGAAAGGTCTCAACAAGATCTACACAGTGAGAAATCCATCATTAGAGTTTGAAATGGTAAATAATGAAATAAATTGCTGAAAAGAAGCAACATTCAACTTGAGGCACTAATTCCAAAACAGGTATAAATTCTTTTGATTTTTCCTTTGAACTTGTTTCATTAATACAAATTCTTAGTTTTGTGTGTAAATATCATAACTAGAGAGATTGATCACCTCTCTCCTTTGATAATCTTACATTCCATTGCAGAAGAAGTATTAGTTTTTTTGCAGGTTCCTGGAGGAAGGACAAATGACTACAAGAGAATGTTGTCTCTCTAAGAGACCAATTTGTTTCATAAGAGGATGATCAGCAACAAAGAGGAAATATGCTGATGCAAAATCAGATCCAAACACTTGAAAAACTTTCAAATACTATTGTCTCCATCACATCCATACCTCATAATAAACCATTCACCTCATTTCACTTCATATTTTCCATTTACATTCACATCCACTTTCCATTTCCTTTTGTCCATTCATAACCCACAAATAAAAGCAGGAGGCTCATTCACATGCTTATTGCCCATTGCCATTTCTACTCTCCATTGCCATCTTCCATTTTCATCTTCCATTTCTTGTCATTTTCATTCAGCAAATAAGCCCTGCTTCAATGCAAACTATTGAGTCTATAGTCCTTTGAGTCTAAGTTCTTTGTAAAACACCTTGAGGCTTGCATGCCTTAATGGCAAGTTCTCATGCTGACAAACAATGGGAATACATTAATGTCCCTTGTTCGTCAGATCTTCTAGGTGACTCGACATCGACAAAATCATTCGTACCTAGCAAGATGTGTTTGGGCATCTTGACTCTCATTGTCATCAATGGTGAGAGTTCTCGTGTTGACTAGTGGCATCCATTAATGGCCACTAATTCAACAATTTCCTACTATGTTCGACATCAGAACATCTTTCACATAGTAGGAATTGTGCCAATGAGTTTTGAAGACATGAAGACTATTATTTTCAGCATTTTGGAGCAGATTCAGCAAGTTTTAGTAGAAGCAATAAAAAGTCATCTCATCTCTTTATCCATAACTCCTCTTGTTCAGCCACTTGAAGAAGAATATGATCAGAATTTTGCAGCCACCACACATACACAACTCATCCACATTTAAGGTAAGTGAAGGTATGTTGTTTTCTAAATTTTAGTCATGTAATTCATTAGAATGCTAAAATTGTAACTTTGGAAAAATTTCTCACTCCCTTTTTCACATTGTCATATCTTTAGTTGGGGGGAAGGGACATCATTTCATATCCACATGTCATACACTATCACACATTTTTATTTCCATCCACATATACTTCCCAACCAACTATTGTTGCAACATGATCCAAAAGATTATATGCCTTGCAAATGATCAATTCATTGATGAAGTAATTGATTGTAAATGTTTTCATGAACTTTGATGCAACAAAGAAAATAAAGCATTGTTACACAAGAACCATTGCTCAAAAAGAATTGGTTGTCACACAAGAACCAACCATTAAAAAAAGGGTTGCAATCAAGTGTATTATACTTTGCCAAAAAGAAAATATCAAGAAGCAAAGTTTGGAACAAATTTATATGAGTCAAAGATCAACTCATGGACAAATGAATCATTGCAATAGTTGCATGAGGACATGCAACAACTTCAGTTGGGGGGTATGTTGAGTCTCAAAAATGTTTTCCATATTCATACATATTTCCATTATGTCATAACCATTTAGCTCTTATTTCATAGCCATCTGACCTAAAACCCTACATCAAGTAACCATTTTCATAAATATATGGGTTAGGATCCTTGTTTTCCAAAGTTATTTATTTTATGTATTTTAAGTGAATTTATGATTAGAAACTAGAAAATTAACATAGTTTCATATATCTATATATGTGTTATTAGTTTTGTGACATGTGTAGGTCAAAAGGAGACTTCTAGAAGACCCTTATGTGGCACTCTAAGGCCAAATTCGAATTTGGTTGGAGAAGATCATGGGATCATGAGAACATGTGTCTCACTTCCTTGTTGTATCGAAACTCTAAGAGGATATGTGTCACACTTCCTTGTTGTATAGAAACTCTAAGAGGATATGTGTCTCCTTTCTTAAGTTGTGTTGAAATTCTAGAAAGACATGTGTCTTATCATTTCCTATTTTGATTGTAACTCTAGAGTTGGAGGGAGAGATTCATGGACTCTCATTAATGAGATGACTCCTCATATTTTGTATAAATAGGCGAAGCTTTCTCCTATCATGGTTAATGAAGAAGTAGGAGAAAATAGGAGTATTTTGTAGCAAAGTTCAAGATGGAATGGGATGTAGATTTGTGAGATTTTCAATAAAGAAATTCAGTTCTTTGATGATGTTTTGATTACAACTTTAAGGAGCTGAAGGACTTCACCAAATTGGTAGCAGAGGGCCCCTGCTATCCAAGGAGGCTTCTACATGCTTTCTAGATAAGTATCTTTTAATTCATGTCTTGCATTATTTGTTTAACTAAAAGATCCTCATCATCTTACAATCATTCTTTTTCTTAAAATACTCTTCCAAAATATCATTATTAGATGAAAAATATTTGATTGTATCATGTTGAGTATCTTAGTTGCCTTTACGTTTCTGAATGAATTTGTAGTTTTTTTTATTAACTACTATAGTTATACTCATTCTAACTCTTCCACAAGAAGAAGCTCTTCCAAAAGATTATAATGATGAATGGGAAATGGTTATAGTATTGTAGGATTAGAAGTTGAATTCGTAGTTACTTTTATTGAATTTTTTTGTAGTTATACTCATTCTAACTCTTCACAAGAGGAAGCTCTTCCAAAAGATTATAATGATGAATGGGAAATAATTTATAGTATTGTAGGATTAAGTTGAATTCGTAGTTGCTTTTATTAGTTACTTGTATTTATACTCATTCTAACTCTTCCACAAGAAGAAGCTCTTCCAAAAGATTATAATGATGAATGGGAAATGGCTATGATGTTGTAGGATTTAATTGTAATTTCTCTTTGTTCACTATCTGATTTACTTGTTTAAACACTCACAAAAAAGAGAAACTCTTCCAAGAAATCTTTATACTGTCTTAAGCATGATTGTGATCTTGAACGTTTTAGTTGTGTGTTTTCACTAAGTACCATCGTTGTTCTTGCTCTTAAACGCTTGTCCAAAATATCATAATGACGAGTGGGAGATGGCTATGATATCTTAGTTTTTCATTGCTTTCAGTCTTTATGCTTGCATTTGCACTCAATTACACAGTCAGTATTGTTCTAAAAACTCTTCCAAAATAAGGAACTCTTCCAAAATACCCATCATGATGGACAAACAGACTGTAGAATTCCATAGACTAGTTGCATGTTAATTCAGTTAGAGCACTCCGGAGGTAGATTACATAAAAAAAATACGAAAAACACATACAACGAAGTAAGGAAGAGGTCACTTAAGCACATATAGTGCACCACACTTCATCAGTTTACTAGCCTTGGTTGATAATTTATGTTAGCAATTTAGGACGCTAAATTGACTACACATGGAGATCCTTTGTCCTGCTGTGTGTGGACCTTGTTGGCTATGTGCGCAAGCAGTAATTTGGGGAATGTAAGAGGATTTTGGATAATAATATAGATGTGCGGAAGTATTGCGGATATCTGATGTTTTTTGATCTCATTTGTTATGGTTGATGCAGACTTGAATTATATGCTGATGTATCTATTTATAAGCTTTAAACTGTCTATGTTTATGGTAAATGTATCGGTGATTTGTTAATCTGTTGTGAATACACTGTTATATAGTATGCATGTGGATGTGATCCTGTTAATTAGGTCTGATAAACTATATTCTAGGTAATTACTGAAACTCCTGCAAACAACCTCTGGCTGTATAGATCTGATAATTACGAACCAGATTGACTTACTTTCTCTCTCCCAGGGTGTGGAAACCTGGTTCCAGCACCCTCCCATATTGCTTTGGGTGAGACTTTGGCCTGCACAAGCAGGTCACTGCCGAAAGGGCCAGTAGTATAGGGGTTTTTTGGCAAACCTTAACCTCCAAACCTGGGTCAGGACCCCTCACAGTCCACGTGGGGTCCTCCAAACAACTCCTAACGTCTCGTCAAGCTTCCCATCAACCGATCCACTCTCTGGTCAAAATATATGACCCAACATCCCTCCAAAGATATTGTTTTAACGATGTTGTAGCCCTAACTCCAACTAAAAATCAAAGAACAAGCCCTATCAGGGTTGCAACATACCTTGAAAGCGATCCTTCCTTGCCACACTACAATCTAGGATGGGTATCTCCCCTTAAACACACCTCACGCAGCTCATGGTTGTGTGCTATGGCCTCCGGCCTAGCACAACAACATTGTTGTAGCACCGAACCTCCAAACAATGCCTAAACACACCTAAAACAACAACGTCCTTGCCCCTTAAAAACTTGGCCTTACAAAAATCCCACTCATCCTTAAAAAAAACAACTCGGATAACTCAAAGACATTCTGCACCAGCCTCCTCGCTTGGCCTCCATTGAAGACTTCAGACCTACTCCTCCACACTGTCTAGGCCTCTCCTTCTTGCTGTGGCTAGGGACAATTTTAGAGCTCCTTTTCTTGAGAGGAAATTTCACCAAATGGATGCTCAAACAACTTCATTTCACCCTTTATTTATATCCAATGAGGGGCTTCCACGAATTTATGACGAGACACATCTATTGGCTAATTTTTACATCAATCTTACATGACTTGAAAACCAATAATTACTTTCCAACTTCAAAAATTCATTTCTTCTCAACGACAACTTGGAATTAGATGATTTTCGATGCATCAGATTCGTGTCGATGAGCACTATCATCCTCATCCATCACATGTCGAAAAATAATCATGGTTTTGGCCTAAACGTCAATGGGTGAAAAACCCCAAAGCTTGGGTTTCAAACCCGCAAGCCTATGTGGCGCTTTAACCTCCAACCCTCGAACACTGGGGCTTGGATTCCCTCTCAAGCTACTCTAAAATAAACACTCCCTCTTAGTGAGGGAGGTACTTCCAAGACTAGGAAGTAAACATCATCATCCCCGATAACACTAGCCCATCTAGAACTCATCACTGCAACATACACTATAGACGAACCCGACAATATCTGTAATTCCTCTGCCTCGTCACATCTAAAACCGAAGATATTGAACCTCCGTAGGGTTTCTCCCTATGATGATAGACTCCCTCTGAACCTACACGATCTCCACTAGCTTAGTCCTGCAAGCACTCATCATGTTGGGTATGTGTTATATTCTTTCCATGACTAGTCACGCGCGGGGGGGTCATAGGGTGGGGTGGCAGCCCCCCTTGTCGGGATCTGGGGCAACGCCCCGGCAAAATTTTTTGGACCTTATTTTCTAGGGGGCAAACCTGCCAATGGTTTTTTGCACGGGTTTTCACATGGTTTTGGGGCATGATGGTTTTCGGCCCCTGGTATTTTGTAGATCCGGTCAAGGGAACTATGGTTATATTCTAATCCAGGGTTAATGGATTGGGGTTTATGTATGCTTCGGCATGTATATATATGTTTTGTAACACTAAAAGGAATATAATGAAAAATCAAGCTGTTCATCCCGATTTGGGATCCACGGGAAAATCTCTGTGTTTATCTGTTTTATGTTTTATGCTCTCGCTATTGTTTATTTTCTGTTTTAATATTCGTTTGTAGATCATTTCTTTACAAGGTTAAAACCTACACATATTACTGCATCAAATACCATATGTGAAAATCCCACCAATCTCGGATATGCAACATCATGATCCGATGAAGACTCTAGACTAATAATATCCAGTCCATCAAATGAAGCCATCTCGATCAACTTGGTCTCACCCATGCCAAAGAAATGGTGAAAAACCCTCGAGCTATCCCAACCATCCATGACAAATCAACAACAATCCACAATTAGAAACCTGCCCTACAACAAACGTTTTTTCACTGGGCTCACCACCAATCCACCAAAACTCCTAGCCATCCACCAGAACTCCTAGCCAATTCACCATAACTCTCAGCCAATCTCACTTCCAAGCCAGTCAAGACCACATCTCCATGTCTTCAGCTGAACCCTCTGCTCCATGATATAGACACCCACAAATCCCTCTAAGTTGCTTCGTTGTGCACACTTTGATTCATTGTCCCTCAAATTGGCTCAGATACGCTCTAATATCATGTTAATTTTCCATGACCTTGGGTCTAGGATAGAGTCTTAAAATCTATGACGCTGCCAAACCAAAAATATCAACAGAACTACTTTTCACAAAATAATATAAACAACAGTAAATCACATATGCATAAAATATAGAAAATAATAATAATTTTCAACCCTGCTTCATTATATTAACAAATAATACAACAGTTTATGGCTCTCGTGCCAAGGATAATGGCCCTCATATATCCACTAATACAAGATACAAAACAAAATACTCTGACCATGTATTTGTAGCATGCTCTCACAACTGCTCTCAATCATACCCTGTACTTGCCTAGTCCTTTGTCTCCCAATTTTCAACTCCTGCCTCTATTAATGCTACAAGTCCATCTCACCATTGAATCTCGGCTATCCAATCTAATCTCTAGTTTTCCCTTCATCCATCAAGGGCACAACACATCAATACTCATGTCGAGTTGTTCATAGCTCCACTTGTGAACAACTTTTAATCTTCTCAATGTTGCTCCTTAGCTACTTAGGGAGTTCATCCCACTATGGTCTTCCTATGTTGTCGATGATGAAGAACAACATAGGGCACGAAGGGTTGCCACCTATCACTGCAAGATGTCCATCTCCCACGATGAACAGGGGCTAGGAGGACTGCCCATCGTCTACTGTATAATTACTTCTCCACACACAAGTCAAAGGCACCACAAAATTTCTGAGCCTAGAAATCCTACTACTAAATATGTATTTACTTCTCCTACTTGATTTATTATGCACAAGTTATTTCACTAAAAATATTCAGAAAAACTCTAAAGTAAACACAACTAGAAACCTACACAAATATAGATCATTTACTGAACATCACACACATATGACAAAGGACACACATTTTTTTCGGGAAAATTTCCCACAATGAACAGGGGCTAGGAGGATTGCCCATCGTCTAATGTATAATTCCTTCTCCACACACAAGTCATGAGCTACACAAATTTCTGAGCCCATAAATCCTACTGCTAAATATTGAATTACTTCTCCTACTTGATTTATTATGTACAAGTTATTTAAATGAAAATATTCAGAAAAGCTCTGAAGTAAACACAGCTAGAATCCTACACAAATATAGATCATTTATTGAACATCATGCACATATGAAAAATGATGCACATATTTTTCGGACAAATGTCCCCGGAAAAACCCAATGTGGGAAAAATCGTGCAGTAGAACTAAGGGTTTTTTATTATTAAGCAATATTATTCTAAGTACATATAAGGTGCCATAAACCGACTCACCCAATAGAGAAAACCTCGGTTATAGAGAAAAAATGTGAGATATACCTCACTCTCTCAAGTCCTGATAGATCTAGACGAGCCACCGGTGAAACCCCAGCTAGCTCTGTGCAATCTCTACACTGCCATTGTGTAAGGTTGTGTGGCCCTACCTGATTGAATGCATCACCCTTGCTCTACACTGATCATCTTATCTCAGAGTCTGGTTTCAGCCATGCTGGCTCAAAAACCCCAGTCTCCAGCTAGATCTTGGTCTTTCCTTGGACGCTCTCTGATGCCCCTGCATGAGGCCTACGTGGGCCTGCGTCACCCTCTCTAGGGATTGTGTCACACCCTATGATGGTTGCGATATCCCCACTATGTATTTGATGCCCTTGCTCTACGTTGTATTCTTGGCCCTTCTGACCAATCACTGCATCTAGCCCTCACTGCTTCTCTGAACCACTCAGATCTGATCTTCATCCGAGCACTGCTCCGTCAGAAATGTTGGGGTTCCCATGTTTTGGCCAGATTGGCAAGACCAAAAGATGAGACAACATCAAACCACTTTCAGACCTCAGGATCTAGCCCTCCTGGGTCCAGAGAGGGATCTCTCTATGTTATATCAAAGGTCTATATGTCTTTGAAGCTCAAATTGAGGTGTTAGGCTAGTTATAGGCACAAGGTTTGTTTGTTGAATTATTTTGGTTTGGTTGCTGGTTATCAAGAAATAAGGGTTCAATGTAAGACCAGGATGAGCAAAGAGGAAAGAGAGGGCAGAGGTGAAGTATTCCAAGAAATATTCAAAACCATTGGGCAATGGAGTCAGGAAAGGATTTGCTTGCTACTCAATAGGCAGGCTTTCAGTTGGGCTAGTCATCTAAAACATAGGATCTTAAATATGATTATGTGATATGAAAGGTAAGAGAGGAGGAGATAACACAGATTCAGAGCACAACGTTAAAGACCAGCTGGTCGCACAAGGATCCTAGTGGACAGGGCTAACTCTAATCCCCAGTGTTCCCAAATCTTCCAACTAAATCCTTAACAAGAAATATATAAGAACTGAATTCATTTAATTCATACATCAGAGAGCGGGCAACAAAATCCACTACACTAGTTAAACCAACTGAAATTAATTCTTAGATAACACATTCAGAAGAGAAACATTAATGGCAAGGAGAGCAGAAACATAGGATACCTAACAAGGGTAAATCCTATGCCAATATTCTGATGCAAGCCAGTAGAAACGAAATGAAATAAATGCAAATACAAAGATAGGAAAACATCATCGCTGCTTTAGATCAGGATCCAAAGAAATGTGCTTGTCATATTAAATAGCAATACCATTCAAGTACAACATTGCCAATAGCTGAATACTCAGTCTGAAATCACATTCCTCAACCTATCTAACACTTTACACAAATACTGTGTCTCAATAGAAAACTACTTGCAATTATCTGATAACTGATCAACAACCTTTACAATATTATCTCATGAGTTTTATAGCTAAAGGGAAGCAGAGGAGGTAGGTGAAGAACTAAATGCAGTATTAAACTTCTGAAAAGAAAGAGGGTCAAAGCCCATTCTGTTTAAATTTTGAGCAGTCAATTCCTGTCACTCTTTGGATGGAAGAGTGGTCTTCTTCGGGCCTCTATTTACTTCAGTATGTCTCTTGACGTACTTGGGCTGCAGTGCTATGTAGTACTATTGGTGAATAAACAAAAGATAAATGAATGATGGAGAAGTCTGCCATACTTATGAAACAAATGCTCTGGTAGCTTCAGACTATTGTCAGGGTGGGAATTTCTTTAGGAACACGGTGTAGAGTAAAAGCTGCATGGGTGCTTTGTCCTTCATGGAGAAAACATTCTGCTGGTGTGCAAACCCTGATATATATAAATCCCTGCGTGTCGTACCCTTTGTGCAATCCATGATGTCCTTGAACTGGTACCTTTGCCTTCTAAAATCCTTGAAAAGGCTCAAAGTCTTATATTTCTTGCCTCGAGCTCTCTGCTGCTCCTGTACTGCCTTTGTTCATGCAATCCGAGATTTAATGGCGCTGGAGGGTTTGCAGAGTTCAAACTCTGTCCTTTGATGAAATTTATGCTGCAGACACTTATCTGGACGTTTTTCTGTAACAAAAGGCTCTAGATTTCAACTCTTTCTATGCGCTGTGCCTTTACAATGGTGCATATGAATCATGGCGGCTTTCTGCCCTTAGATAACCCTGCAAAACACGAAAACTAGTTAAGAGAACCGTGCATGGGGGGTGGCATGGATGACTGCGGAAACAGCGACATGATATGGTGGACGACGAAGCATGCAGAGGATATTATGGAGGAAAGGTGTAACAGTGAGAAATGCACTGGGCGACGTCGAAAAAACAATTTCGCTGGAAAAAATATTTAAAACTTTGACCGTGGAATGAAATATATATTCATGGACGGGCGAATATACGATGGAACATGTTGTGGACAATTTTGTCACCCCTAGAGACAGTCTAGAGTTTCCATAGACGAGTGCCTAGGACATCTTAATATAGCAAGGAGCTTTTCATATAGCTTGGGTTGTCAATCCAAAAGCTCACTTACTATCTCTTGTTTGAACAAGGAAATTAGATTAGAATGGGACCAATCTCTCTCAGAAGCTGATACAAGGATAAGAATAGTGTAGGAACATCATGTAAAACTCCAATACAAAGGCATCAGATAGTTAAGAGACAGCTTACTGTAAAGAGGGCCAGTTCAAATAATATGCCACAGAAATCAAATATCAGAAAGTGGGTGCAGTGAGGAAACATAAAGAAGATATTAGTTAACATGAGACTGATACCCAGATACACAACAGAACCACATAAGGGCATATTAATTTATGAATCCTTATATGACAATGGCGTTTTAAAAGCACCCTCCTCATGCAACTAATATAGCAGAAAATATGGATGAGATGAACATGGAACAATATATCATGACTAGGCCTATTTAAAGCGCTTGACTAATTCCAGAAAGGGCATCAACAAGGATGAATCCTTACTGCAAACTAGTGAGCCACTCACATTCTAGAACATGATACAAGAAGATAAATAGCATGAAATGAGGTATTGTATTAACACCTAAGAGAAAATTACATACTGTGAGATACCAAAGACCAGAATCCTCTTTACAGCTATAACTCCTCCTCACTGAGACCCTACGGGCTTTGAACCTTCATACAGAAATATTACAAAATGTATACAAAAGCCTTTTCACTGCACAGTCTGCTGATAGAAATCTGGAACCCCTACAATGTCTTCTTTTCGGGTTTTTTAGAAAAGATAGAGAATTCTAGAGAAGGAGGTAGATGGAGCACATTTAATGACTCAATTTGAATAAAATGGCAGAAAACATTCGCGCCCACACTGTGAATGAATAACTATAAATGACTGTACTTTACAAATCACCTCCAGAAATAAATGCTGAGGAGGAAAATATCCTTATGAACAAGACACAAAATAATAAAATATATAATGCTCTGCCTTTCGCTGAGGGAAAAATCTGCTGCCGTAAAATCCTGAGATAGCTTGTGATTGTGTATTGTACTCTCAACCCCTTTAATTTTGAATTTAAATTCCAGATCTTCAATACAGGTCGATATGTTTCTTGATTTTCTCTGGAGGGTTTTGTAGATTCATATCTTTGTTTTCTTTAATGATGGTCATTTCACACACCTACCCTCAGCTTCCCTCTTGAATTTCTTCCTCGGAAACAGTCAAGGGCAATGCTCCTGATTTCCGCGTACAATGCAGCAAATTATGATGGATCATCGACCGCGGCAATCCTGCAAAAACACGAACTATTTTAAGAAAAACCAGACAGGGATGGGGACGGGGACGATGGAGACATGGTCAACTGGGAAGAACACGAAGAGTGGCGGAGGAGAAACAATGGAGGCTTTGATTAAGCGGATGGAGTGCGACTTCTCCATGCGAAATAGTTTGAACATGGGGAATCAATAAGAACAAATGGTATGAATGAAAACACCCACATATATATATATATGACAGGGGAAATATCTTATACGCGCGGGAGTAAAACACGTGGATGTACGGGGGATAGGTGGGAAGGCGACGTGGCAGCGGAGTCAACAGACGGGGAGACTGGATTTTGGGCCGTCGGATTGCAAACATAGATCAACGGCTGGAAGTTTATGGGAGTAGCACAATGGTGGGCCACAAGACATGACGGACACAAGATAACGGGCGAGCAGCTTCACAGAATATCCGGCATCGGATTGAGGCCAGCAGATCTAACGACGCGGGTGAGTTCCGCTGCCCGACCTTTGTACAGACTTTAACGCGTGGGAAAGCGGTTTTTAGGGCCCGTACCAAAGACACGCGACGCGTTTTTAATGGAATCACTGCCCCCATGTTAAATATCGCTGGCTCGGTGGAAGTGGTGCGGGATTTACCGCCGGTTTTCTGCGCACGGGGCCCTCCACATAGAACGATCATCGCTCCATTGATTGAACTCGATCGGACGGCCACAATTGCGCCCGAAACATAAAACAATAAGTTCCCTTTCCTTTTGGCTTGTGGTTTTCGGGCTCGGGTCATGTGATGACGACAGGAAAAGGGGCTAAGGCCCTGGGGCTTTGGCTCAATATAATTTTAATAGCGGGTTTTTAACCTTTGGATAATGTATTTTGGAGCCGAAAAGGTGGCGATGAGTGCAATATGGAGGTTTTTGATCATGAAAGATATTTGGAACAAATCTAAAAGGAACTAGTGGTCAAAATTTAAATGGATGAGGGAATATGCACAACATCAGCTCCATCTGGGGACGGCATGGTCGTCCTCGGGCATGTCGAGAACACACAGACCACTGAATATTTCACTCTGTTTTTTCAATTCCCCTACGCTTCTTCTTCAGGTAATTGCCAACATCCTTTCTCTATGAAAATAAAAACTAAAATAACTTATATATAATATAATACAGTCAGGCATTCCCAACCTGGGTCAGAATTGAAAGTATGGCTTGAGAAATTGGCCATTCACAGGGGCGTCCAGCAGATCACCCTGTAGGTTTTCTAACATGAAAGTATTATTGCCCCCTTGATTCACAATTTTGAATGGGTCAAACCATAACGGATCAAATTTAGCATGCTTGCCTTTCTCTGCTCTTCAAACATCCCATCTGAGAACCAGGTCACCAATTTGGAATTTCCTATCTTTCACATGCTGATCAAATACGTTCTTCATTTTCTCCTGATATTCTATCAATCTCTGATTTACCTGGTTCCGTGTTTCTTCTAATTCAACCAATTGATTAATCCTTCTGATCATGTCATCTGGTTCCTCCTGGATTTCCTGTATAAAACGTGCTACTGGCAACGCCAATTGCACAAGAAACACTACTGCTCACCCATACACCAATTCATAGGGAGATTTCCCTGTTGCTCTCTTGCTGGTTATTCTATTCGCCCATAGAGTAAACTTTAATTGGGAGTCCCAATTCTTCTGATTCTCACTGATTGTTTTCTTCAAGGCCCTCACCAGGGTTTTATTAGAAGACTCTGCTAGGCCATTTCCCTGTGGATAATAAGCAGTAGAGTGAGTCAATATGATATTATATCGTTGGCAGAAATTTACAAACCTGGCAGATTTGAAATCGTGTGCATTGTCAGTTACGATCCTAGCAGGACAGCCAAACCTAGATATGATATTTTCCTCCATAAACTTGATTATCACAGTATCTGTAGCATTTATTGTAGGTATGGCTTCCACCCACTTTGTAAAATAATATGTGGCTGTTAGTATCCATTTATATTGGCCACTTGATGGGGGATGTATTTCTCCTATAAAATCTAATCCCCATTTCTGAAATGGTTCATTGACATGAATAGGAATCAAGGGCAAAGCTGCTAATTTCTGCCTTTCTGCAAATCTTTGGCACTTGTCACATGCTCTGACCCAAGCAAAAGCATTTGTAAATAGTTTTGGCCAGTAAAACCCAGCCTTCAGGATCTTTTGAGCTGTAGCCCTCCAGCTGTAATGTCCTCCACATATTCCCTCATGGAATTCTGTCATTATAATTTCTACTTCATTTTTTGTGAGGCACAACAGTAATATACCTGAAGGGTCTCTCCAATATAGCTGTCCATTGGCAATTATGTATTTCTGGGATTTCATTCTTATAGCTCTGTATTTTATCTTATCACAACTCGGAGGATAGCTAAGTGTTAAAAGATATTCAACAATTTCTTTGTACCAAGGACTAGTTAGATATTTCATGTGTACCTTTTGAGTGGCCATCTCCAGTCCTTGCTGTTCTTCTCCTTTCTCAGATTCTTCATTTGCTATCATGGAAAGATTAATGCCCAAAGCTTGATGATTTGATTCAGATAACATCTTAGCAAGTCCCTGTCCTTTAATTAGCTTAGTAGGCCTTATGTCCAAATCATACTCCTGTATTTTTGCAATCCATCTTCCTCTTTTACCTTCGCTATCCCCCTGAACAAGAATGTCTTTGACAGCTGCTGTGGGAACATATGCAGTAATGTGAGATTGTAAAACATAGGTTCTAAAAGCTTTAAGGGACTTTACTAGGGCATACGCCTACTTCTCCAATATATTATATTTCAATTCAGCATCATGCAATACTTGGCTGAAGAAAGCTATAGGTTGTTCGTATCCTCCTTCATTCTTCTGTAATAATACTCCAGCAATTGTATGAGGTGAAGCAAATGAAAAGATCATAAATGGCTTGATGTAATCTGGTCCAGCTAGCATAGGGGCTTCAGCAAATGCCTGTTTTATCCTTGTGAATGCATCTCTAGAATCCTGGGACCATCTTACTTCATTCTCCTTCTTCAACATATCAGTTATATGCCTAACTATCTCAGCATAGTTAGGAATAAACCTTCTTAGGAAATTAATTCGGCCTAAAAACACCTGCACTTCCTTCTTATTCCTAGGTAAAGGAATATTGTTTATCACTTCGACTCTCTTAGGGTCGATTTTCACACCATCTTTAGTTACAATGTGCCCTAAGAGTTTTCCCTCATCTAATGCAAATAAAGATTTTTGAGGATTGAGGGATAGGCCATACCTTCTGCATTTTTCAAAAGTTTTTCTTAAATGCTCAATATGCTCATCATCATTCTTTGAAAACACTGTGATATCATCAAGATATACCACCAAAAACTTGTCCTGCTCTCCAACAAAGGCTATGTCCATTGCCCTCTGAAAAGTAGCTCCTGCATTAATTAATCCAAATGGCATCCTGGCATACATAAATGTTCCCCATGGTGTGGTAAAAGCAGTCTTCTTTTGATCTTCTGGAAACACAACTACCTGATTATAACCAGAAAATCCATCCATCATTGACATTCTGGATGCTCCCACCACTTTCTACAGGATGTAGTCCATCTTAGGTAGGGGATAATTATCCTTGAGAGATGCTCTGTTTAAATTTCTGAAATCCACACACAGCCTTATTTCTCCGTTTTTCTTTCGAACAGGAACAAGGTTTGCTATCCATTCTGAGTATCTCAATGGCACAATTATTTTGGCTTTCAGCAGCTTCTTGACTTCTTTTTCAATGGAGGGAAGCAGCAGAGGATTTATCTGTCTGAGCTTCTGCTTATAAGGCTTTGCATCTTCCCTCAAAGGAATTTTATGCTACATTATATTAACATCAAAAGTTTTTAGGTCCTGGTAGGACCAAGAAAATATATCTTTATAAGATTGAAACAACTTCAGATATTTTTCTTTATATTCTTCTGGGACTCTTTTCGATAATTTTACAATTTTGGGATCAGCATAAGTACCCAGATTCAAATCTCCCACTTGATCTTCTTCTGTCACCTTGTTTGGCTGTAATGGAACGTCATCTTTGTTAAATAATCTTTCTAGAGGCACCAACCCTCTAGGTATAATATTACCTTTCAGCTGCAGCACTCTATTACCTGCTATTTTCTCTTCCCATCTGTTTTCTGCAATATTTTCAACTTCTTCCTCCTCATTATCATCAATCTCCATATTGGAGAATTCTCCCACTGTCTCCATGAATCTCTTCATCTGTTCATCATCTTCAAATACCTGCCAATGCTTTATATTATCTGGAATGGATGGTCTATGACGTACCTCTACTTCGTATCTTAAAAGTGGATTCTGAGGAGGACGGAACGTGCTGGCAGCTACAGCAAGAGAGTCTGCTATTCTGTTTTGCTCCCGGGGCATGAACTGTATGTTAAATGCTGAGAAGAAATTTCCTACCATGTCCCATACTTCATTTCTATAAGCTTTCAGCCATGGGTGCTTTGTTTGACATTGATTTCTGATCTGTCTTACCACCAGCTCAGAGTCTCCCAAGACTTTTAAACATTGGATGCCCATGTTTCTAGCTGTCTGTAGTCCCAATAATAGTGCTTCATATTCAGCTACATTTTTTGTAGCCTCATACTCCAATTTAAAGGACAGCGGCACCCATTTTCCTGTAGGAGAGATTAATAGCACCCCAGCTCCATTGCCTTCTCTCGAATTTGCTCCATCAAAATGCAAAGTCCAGATTTCTGATTCTTGATCTTCTTTAGGCTGCTCAGCTTGGATTTGACCAAAAAGGGGCTCATGAGCATAATTTTGATTCTCTTCTAACATTAAACATGAGAAGTCTCCCTCTTTGTTATACACTGGAGAATTCTCTGAGTAGTCAGCCTTAGTTACCATTTTAACAAATCTAGTCTCCCTGTATAACCTCCTCTCCTGGCCTCCGAAGACTGGGACAGTAGCATATGTTAAATCCAATTTGATTGACCCACCAATTTTTGTACCCCAGGACCTTGACAGTAACATGCCAAAGCGAGCTGGGATATCGGCAACCACAATGTCCATGACCACACTCTTTGCTGGGATTTGGGCCAAGTTAACCACTGAATCTTTAATCATTCCCAAGCATTTAACTCTTTTAGAATCAAATGAATATAGGTCTTTGTATGGTCTTGTGATCTGCAGCCCTAGTTGTTCCATGACAGATAAAGGCATAAGATTATGGGAAGCCCCAGAATCTAACATACAATTGTGTAATAGCAAGTCATGAATAGCTAGGGACACATAAAAGGGAGGAGTAGAAGGATCTATCTCCTTGACATGTGGGCCAAAGACTACCATGGGTCTTTCTTCTTGAAGGTTTAAACTATCAGGTGCAATTGGTATTTCAAGAGGAAGCATAAAGGAAGCGACTTGAGACTGGTATACAGGTTGTTTTAATAGTTCAGTCAGGGGAACTGGAATCTTAATTTTCTCAAGTTCTTTTTGCAGATTGAAAGCAGATGGGGGCTTTTTTATCACTACTTCTTTTGACTCTTTATTTTCAGCTGAGGATTTAATTTCTTTTGACACAGGCTCATCATTAGGAGGACTGACTATTTTTGAAGGAGAAGGAATCTGATCATTAGGCTGCAAGGGAGTATTTAAAGGACCCTTACCTTTTTCTGTGTTTCTCTTTGTTGCTGATTCCTTTTGAGTAGATGCTTCTTTCTGAGGTGGCTCCTCTTCTTGATCCTGATTTCTGGTCCTCTTCCTTGAAGACCTGAGATCATATTTGACATTAAATTGCGCTTGCATGAAATCAGCAAATTGCTTACAATAATGGTCAATCTCTGCTTCTTCTTCTTCGTCTTGCAATGGGCATTCCATATCATCATTATTTGAAAAAGCCAGATTTGAATCTTCTAATCCATAAGCTGCATCTCTAGTGGAGTCTTCTGCTGGTCCTTCCAGGTACAAGGGATGAGGTACCTGATCTTGCTGTTCCTTTGCTTCTCTCGGCAATATCTGCAATGGTGGTCTTCTATACTGGGGATTATATCCTCTATTTGGAGCATTGTAGAAATTCTTGGGAGCTGCATTTTTAGCTTCCAGTTCCAGCTTGACCATCTTCTTTATCATCTTGCTTATTTCATCCATTTTATCTGAATACTTATCCTGATTAGAGGTGGAAACCTCTTCTTTGCCTCTTCTCCTAGTATCTTGTTCAGCTTTTCCTTTTAACTTCCCAGTGGAGGCAAAGTTTGCTTCTAACTCCAGAGCATCTGACTGAGCATCATCTAAAGTGGCAGGTTTTCTTTCTCTCAATGAGAATCCAAAATCAAAATCAAAGGCTGCTATAAAAATTATCTTGGCAGCAGCTTCATGGGGCTTCATTTCCAGAGGTAGGCTCAAATATAACTTGTTGAATCTTTTAATAAACTCTGATACCCCTTCATTCTGTTTCTTCTTCATAGTATTAAACTCAGTAAGACACTGACCATGATCTTTCTTTTCTCCCCACTTCCTGAGAAAAGTATTCTCCATCTGGTCCCAGGTGGTCACAGAACGATTTCCCAATGTCTTGAACCATTTTCTGGCTTCCCCTTCCAAAGACTGCACAAACAATCTCAAGACCACATCCAAATGTTCAACATTTAAGTTTTCTGCAAAAGAGCAGAAAGTCTCGAGATGTTTCTGAGCATCAATTTCATTTTTACCATTAAATCTCGGCAGTATCTTCAAATAATCATGTGGCATATCATTTAGCACTTGGGGCAAGGCCAGTGGGGCATATTTGTTCAATAAAAATGCAGGAACATTAGCCATCGGAGGAGGTGGGGGTTGTACAACAGTCTGAGATATAAATGAAGGGAGAGGAGTAGGAGGAAGTGGAGTATGAATAACGATGGGAATATATTGCACAGAAGCCTGAGGTGTGGATGGGAATAGTTCACGGTTAACAGCAGCTACTTCTGTGACTTCTTTAATTTCCTCAGCCTCGGGAGTAGGGTGAGAATCTTCTTCGATCCAGGCACTTCCTCTATGTGGAGTTTCTGAGTAAAACTCGGGATTTTCTGTTATGATCTCTTGAGAAGAAGAGGGCGGATAATCTTCAAAGGAATATTCAGGGTTTTCAGCACGAACTGACTTCCTCTCCTTCCAAACTCTTTTATTAATGATCTTCTCTGGGTCAGACATGTAAGGTGTTTTTGACTGAGATGTATCTGACCTCAAATGTGGCTTGCGAGGAGCCAGGACTACCAGTAAATTTATCAAATGAAAGCAGTGGAGTCGCCAAGGTGAGAGATATGCAACTCTTCAACTCTCTGTGCTCACCTGATTAGAGAGTGAAAACAATTTTTCGAGGCCCAGGGAAACTGATATTCTTGAATGCGGTTCCCGGCAACGGCGCTAGAAAAATGTTGTGGAAAATTTTGTCACCCCCTAGAGACAGCCTAGAGTTGCCATAGACCAGTGCCTAGGACATCTTAATATAGCAAGGAGCTTTTCATATAGCTTGGGTCGTCAATCCAAAAAATCACTTACTATCTCTTATTTGAACAAGGAAATTAGATTAGAATGGGACCAATCTCTCTCAGAAGCTGACACAAAGATAAGAATAGTGTAGGAACATCATGTAAAACTCCAATACGAAGGCATCAGACAGTTAAGAGACAGCTTACTGTAAAGAGGGCCAGTTCAAATAATATGCCACAGAAATCAAATATCAGAAAGTGGGTGCAGTGAGGAAACATAAAGAAGATATTTCCCCACATAGGCCCGATACCCAGATACACAACAGAACCACATAAGGGCATATTAATTTATGAATCCTTATATGACAATGGCGTTTTAAAAGCACCCTCCTCAAGCAACTAATATAGCAGAAAACATGGATGAGGTGAACATGGAACAGTATATCATGGCTAGGCCTATTTAAAGCGCTTGACTAATTCCAGAACGGGCATCAACAAGGATGAATCCCTTCTTTGCAAAACTAGTGAGCCACTCGCATTCTAGAACATGATACAAGAAGATAAATAGCATGAAATGAGATATTGTATTAACACATAAGAGAAAATTACATACTGTGAGATACCAAAGACCAAAATCCTCAATACAGTTATAACTCCTCCTCACTGAGACCCTACGGGCTCTGAACCTTCATACAGAAATATTACAAAATGTATACAAAATCCTTTTCACTGCACAGTTTTCTGATAGAAATTTGGAACCCTTACAATGTCTTCTTTTCAGGTTTTTATAGAGAAGATAGAGAATTCTAGAGAAGGAGGTAGATGGAGCACATTTAATGACTCAATTTAAATAAAATGGCGGAAAACATTCGCGCCCACACTGTGAATGACTAACTATAAATGACTGTACTTTACAAATCACCTCCAGAAATAAATGCTGAGGAGGAAAGTCTCCTTATGAAAAAGACACAAATAATAAAATATACAATTTTCTGCCTTTCGCTGAGGGAAAAATCTGCTGCCGTAAAACCCTGAGATAGCTTGTGATTGTGCATTTTACTCTCAGCCCTTTTAATTTTGAATTTAAATTCTAGATCTTCAATACAGGTCGATATGTCTCTTGATTCTCTCTGGAGGGTTCTGTAGATTCATATCTTTTTTTTATTTAATGATGGTCATTTCACACACCTACCCTTAGCTTCCCTCTTGAATTTATTCCTCGGAAACAATCAAGGGCAATGCTCCTAATTTACGCATACAAAGCAGCAAATTATGATGAATCATCAACCGCGGAAAACCTGCAAAAACATGAACTATTTTAAGAAAAAATAGACAGGGATGGGGACGGGGACGATGGAGACATGGTCAACTGGGAAGAACACGAAGAGTGGCGGAGGAGAAACAATGGAGGCTTTGATTAAGCGGATGGAGTGCGACCTCTCCATGTGAAACAGTTTGAACGTGAGGAATGAATAAGAACGAAGGGTATGAATGAAAACACACGCATATATATATATATATATATATATATATATATATATATATATGACAGGGGAAATACCTTAGACGCGCGGGAGTAAAAAACGTGGATGTACGGGGGACAGGTGGGAAGGCGACGTGGCAGCGGAGTCAACAGACGGGGAGACTGGATTCTGGGCCGTCGGATTGCAAACACAGATCAACGGCTGGAAGTTGATGGGAGCAGCACAATGGTGGGCCACAGGACATGACGGACACGAGATAACGGGCGAGCAGCTTCAGAGGATATCCGCCGTCGGATTGAGGCCAGCAGATCTAACGGCGCGGGTGAGTTCCGCTGCCCGACCTTTGTACAGACTTTAACGCGCGGGAAAGCGGTTTTTAGGGCCCGTACCAAATACACGCGGCGCGTTTTTAATGGAATCGCTGCCCCCATGGTAAATACTGTCGGCTCGGTGGAAGTGGTGCGGGATTTACCGCCGGTTTTCTGCGCGTGGGGCCCTCCACATAGAACGATCGCCGCTCCGTTGATTGAACTCGATCGGACGGCCACAATTGCGCCCAAAACATAAAACAATAAGCTCCCTTTCCTTTTGGCTTGTGGTTTTCGGGCTCGGGTCATGTGATGACGACAGGAAAAGGGGCTAAGGCCCTGGGGCTTTGGCTCAATATAATTTTAATTGTGGGTTTTTAACCTTTGGATAATGTATTTTGGAGCGAAAAGGTGGCGATGAGCGCAATATGGAGGTTTTTTATCACGAAAGATATTTGGAACAGATCTAAAAGGAATTGGTGGTCAAAATTTAAATGGAGGAGGGAATATGCACAACAGAGGGAATGGTCCCCTAGTAGTCCACTAGATTTAAACTCATCCCAAAAGTCTTGTCTCTCCCCATAGGGTCCATCACAATTTACTAACATGATCGGAAGGGGGGAGCCCCTTACAAATCCTTCTAAAATAATGCCAACAAAAGAGGAGGCTTGAAAAGATGCATAATTTGGATTCCATAAGGAGAGGAGCCCTCCATATATACTAGTGGAATCCATAGAAGCGAAATAGCACCCTGGACACAGATTCCAAAATGCCTCTCTAGCCTTCGCCCTCAGGACCATAGTTTCTTGTAGAAATATAATAGAGGGTATGTGGATTTATTTCAATCTTTTGAGGGAAAGGAATTTGGAGGCTCCCCCAACCCCCCTAATGTTGAGAAACAAGATAATAGTTTGGCAACATCCTTATAGTGTGGATGTGCTCTAAGGGCCTTGGAGACAATTTCCTTATCAGTAGGGGGAGGCAAGCTTAATCCACCTGAATAAATTCAAGAGGGTTTCCCTCTCTAGCCATAGATTTTTTGTTAATATTTTTCTTTTTTATGGTAATTTTTTGGAATGGGGGATGGTTCTTCAATGGATAAGTGTTCAATAGGGCATGTCCCATAAAAAGTAGGAATGGGCGTCATATTGAGGACATCCTTGTAAGAAGGTATTGAAAAAATATTTTAAGGGGATGAGAGGAAGTGGAGAGCCTTCAGGAGACAAAATGTTAGGAAAATAATTTTTTCGAGGTGAGGTCATTTCCAGCCACCTGAGATGTATCAATTAAAGAACTGTTATTAGAGAAAATTGATGGATCGAGGGGGTTGGAAGAGGAAGAGGCTAGGTTAGTTTTTAAGAGAATGGAGATGGGATAACCATTAGATATCAGAACAAGATTTTCTCAGAGTCCTATGGGTTTATTTACTATCTGGTTAGAAGGAATCAAATAAAAGTTTTTTATCTTTGAATCAGTGGTTGTGAGGCCGTGAAGTATTTGAGATGCATTTTTGGAGGATTTCGAGTTGGAAAGTGCATTATTTTATAGACTATGAATAAGCATAAAATCTTCAATTGATAGGAATGGAATGAGGGAACCAACATAAATGAGAGACTTACAAGCCTGTTCATCGCTTCCTTGGGAGGTAATTGTCGAAAGTCCTTTGACATCTCCATTTGTGGCGACATGAATTTGGCTTGCTTGAATTTCGGGATGATCCTTTGCGGTTGAAGCCCTCGAGAGGATTGCCTCACTCATACTCAGAAAAGTATCATTTTCCAGATATTTTGAACCCTTCGACTGAGCTTCCTCCACGACCAAAGAAACATACTTTCCATTTTCCATCATGGCTGAAGACAATTGAAAACCTGTCCTTCATGCGAATAAGCACTTGCCTAGCTTCGTCTGTGGCCTTCTTCTCCACAACACTTCTTCCATAATCTTTAAGACTTTCAACGATCTCATTGGAAGTCTCATCATCAATCTCAAATCCAGCAATTACAGATTTAAAATTTAATACTGCTATCTCTGTCTCATTTTTCAGAAATTTTCTTATGCTTGGTCAAGTGTCTGGAGATGCAGACTCAAGAAAAGATGCCACCGCTTCAGCGAGTGCTTTAGTAAGTTGTGCCTCAGATTTACTTCTAATCTCAGTCAATTGAGTATCACATAGAGATGTCGCATCAATCTCTTGCTTAAGTTTCTCCCGAGATTTGGATGGGTCCCAAGATGCTTGTTCAATTTTTTCATTTGAACAACCTTGATCAAATTCTGCCATGAGATTCTCTGTATATTGCCTAAGAGCAAATGAAAACCCTTCTCTATTTTTAACAGCCTCTTCAAGTTCCTTCTTGAACCTATTCAGAGTTTCTGAGTGGATATGCTCCACCATAACTTTGTAGGCAGGATACACAAGATATAATGATTCAGTGACCATCTGTTGCCGTTTTTTGGTCCTTACACTTTCCTCGAGATAAACCACTTCCATATCATAACTTGAAGATCTAACCCGTAGATATCACAAGAAGACCGACTCTTATGTTGTGGTAAAGCTTGGTAGCTTGGTAACCAGGTCAGTATCACAACACAACATCAGCGTAAATTGGGGGTGAATGCCCTTCCAAAAACCTGCAACTTAATAAACATAAGGTCAAGCTTGGTAGCTTGGTAACCAGTTTAGTATCATAGCACAGCGCCCTTCCAAAACCCTGCAACGTAGTAAATCTGGAGCGAACGCCCTTCCAAAACCCTGTAACTTAGTAAATCGGGGGCGAATACAACCCAAAACCATCCAAACGAGTAAATCGACAGGCGAATCTGGCATTTCGGGTTTTATCCGCCATTATTTTTTTGGGCTAAAACATAATAATTAATTATTTTTAAAATAATTTTGGGGCTAATTATACAAAACTATACAAAAAAAATTTATATAAAAAATTCGCCCCTCCAAAATCTAAAACCCGTTAAATTTCGCCCTTGGGCTAAAATTCGCCCCTAAAATTTTCCCTGGTTTGATGTAAAAGGGAATGAATGCCTTGTTTTGATCTCTTGCTTTGGAAGTCCTCTTTGTATTTGACCTCATATGTCTTGTCACCTTTTGAGGGATTTCGTGACAAAGTGTTTGAAACAACGATTGCATTCTTAGTGCTTGTTTACATCTCTTTTGCATTCATCCTTCATTAAGAAGATTTGTGTTTATTTAGTTTTTGTCTCAAAGTGTTCTTTTTGTTAAAATGCATTAGATCACATTGCACTGAAGAGTATTTTGAGATTTATCATTGAACTTAGATCACATTGTTTAATGATTGAAAGCTAAAAATCGCTTTGAGTGCATTCTCTTTTATTAAAAGCATGCATTAAGTAGATTCTCATTTCATCGAAAAATGCATTGAGTGCATTCTTATCATTTGAAAACAAAAAGGAAATTGTGCATAGATTACAATTGCATAGTTTT